>JAAGEH010000452.1:126947-147970 GCA_011751065.1 Lasiurus cinereus | reverse complement strand
AAAAAAAATTAAAAAGCGCCCTCAGGATGCGATGGGCGAGTGAAGGTGACTCGGGTCAGGGGCAGACCCCTCCTCTCCTCTAGATGGGCGCCTTTTCGTCCCCCCTGGGTCCTGGGCAGTCACCCGCGAAGCCCCTTTTCCTACCATCTCCCTCCCTCCCCCTCCCACCCCTGTCTCCCTCCGGCTTCCAAGCCTTGAAGGCCCTTAGCTCAGCGCGCAGGGCAGATCCCGACTCTCCTGCCGCTTCGGTACCATCTTGGCTGCAACTCTGACGCTTGCCTTTCTCTCTCTCTCTCTCTCTCTCTCTCTCTCTCTCTCTCTCTCTCTCGCAGGTGAGCCTTATGCTGAACGGGTGGCCGGTGATTTCAGCCTTCGCCGGCGACCAGGACGTGACCAGGGAGGCCGCCAGCAACGGAGTCCTCATCCAGATGGAGAAAGGCGACCGCGCATACCTCAAGCTGGAGCGGGGGAACCTGATGGGCGGCTGGAAGTACTCCACCTTCTCCGGCTTCCTCGTGTTTCCCCTCTGACCTGCCCCCCGTCTCCGCCGGGACCAGGAGGCCACCGAGGGGAGCTGGCCAAGCGAGGCAGGATGGAGGTGGGGGCGGGGAGGGCGGGGGGTAGGAGGAGCAGGAGGCCTACAGGGGAAGGACTCAGAAACCCCCCTTTCCCCCTCCCCACGCAATGCCACTGTCTCCTGCGCTGAGCGGCAAGCGCGCGCAGGCAGGCGGCCGCGGAGGCGGCGGGATGGAACTGTGTCCGGTTACTCATGCGGAGAGAAGTAGCTCCCCCCCTCCAGTTAGCTCGGCGGCGCCCTCCCCCTTTCCAAAAATAAGCTGCCTCCCCCGTCCCGTTTGCAGTCACGGAGGAAGAGAGGCTGCCTCCTCCTCCTCCTCGCTGGGCCCTCACTCCCTGTCCCGGTTCCCCCCGGAGTTACCGGAAAAGAAACTTTATATTTCCCTGTAGCGCCTAAAAGGCTTCCCCTCCTCCCCCCCCCATCCCACCCCCCATCCCCGACTGAAACCCACTGCGCCCCTCTCCCACTTTAGTCGACAGGGGGGGGGGAACGTTTGTATTTTTATTTGGCCACGGAGGAGGTGGGTGGTTTTGTGTGTGGTTTTTTTTTTTAATTTGGCGAGTACTGCTCTCCTACAAAACACCACTCAAGAGTCCATTAGCTGAAGCTGAAGAGACTTCGTCCGCCGCCGCTGCTGCTAAAGCAGAGAAAGGACTCCTTTGGGTGGTGACTGGTTTAAAAAAAAATAACGATAATAATAATAATATATATATAAATATAAATATATATCATTTGTACACGAAGGACTTCCCAGTGGACACTGGCTGTGTTTCCGTATTTCTATGTCCCCCTCACCCCCCCCACCACCCTCCCACCACCCCTCATTCGGAGTGATCGTGAACCCCAAGGCTGCTTGAAATGCCGACGCTTGTCCCTCCCGGCCCGGCCCCACCTCGTCCGTCCTCTGTACCATGCGTGTGGATAGCCAAGAGTTAACCTTTGCTTTCACCCCAATAAAGTTGACGTGGGACTTTTTATTTTTCTGACACCGCTTTCTAAACTCCGCATCGCCCCGCCAGCCGCGAGGTTCGAGGGGTCGGGGTGTGTGGGAGGCGGGCGAGCCTGAGACCCCGGAACCAGGAGGGCGACTGGGGGTGCAGCCAACGTCCAAGCGCGCACCTCCCCATACCAGGCCGGGGGGCCAGCTCGGCACTCGCCCCGTGTTCCCTGCTTTGGCGCAAACGGAAGAGATTTGACCCGAAATCTTACTGGACCAGGTGGGGCTGTCGGCCCCGGGGAAGCAGCGTTGGGGTGTTTCGAAGTCCGAAGTCCGTGTGCATTTGGGAATAATGCGAATCGCTGGAGCTGGAGCCGGCTGCCCCGAGGGGCCCGCTTCCCATGCCTGTGCCCCTGGGCGTCCTCCTCCGTCGCCGCCGTGCGCTCGGGGGCTCCCCCAGCCGCATTTCCGCGGCTCCACGTCCAGGGCCTGTCTCCCTGACGCCCCCAAAACCGGGACTGGCGCGCGTCACGGGGCTTGGATCAAGAGGCTCCTTTAGGAGTTGTGATTGTTCGAACATAGTGTGAAAGCGGAATGGAAATAAAGGACATCGTTTTAAATCTGGAAGTCGGACCCAGTCGCTTGGGCGAGGGGGGAGGTGGCGCGCGCGCTCTGGGAAGGCGGGTGGGCGGGCGACTGCGCTGGCCCGGGGTGGTCCCGGGGGCTCTGATCCTTTCACAAGTTTTGTTTTGTTTTTAAATTTTATTTTCCCTCCGGGGCTGAGATTGAGGGGTGAATTTCATTAGCTGCTGGAGGCTGGGAAGAAGGGGGAATTGCAGCTTAACAAGCTACGTAGCTCAGGACTGAGAGCCAGCGGCCTTCCTGGTGTCTCCTCAGCTGGCAGTCAGGGCGCATCCTCAGCGGGCGCTCCGAAGCCCCAGCGCCCAGGCCCCGGGAGAAGGATGGGTAGGGGCCTAGGGAGGGAGCCGCGGACTGGAGTGCGTTTCTCTTCCCGCCTCGCCGTCCCCCTTCCCGAGAGTCAGCAGCCCCCAGGGAAGGGGAGATGAGGTGGAGGGGGGACCCGGGAGGACTTTAAAAGCGCACAGCGGGCTTCTTTTTCAATAGAGATGCTCAGAAGTGTTCTCCCCGAGTTCCGGGTTTGGGAGGAGAAGTCAGCAGCGGAACCAGCTAGACCCGGACCCAATGGACCGCTCTGGCCTTGCAAAGCCAGGTTCCCTCCCCGCTGCGCGCCCAGGTACACCCGGAGGAGAGAGAGGGAAGGGGCGGAGGCCGCCGGCAGGAAGCTGAGCCCAGATGGCTTGCAGCTCCTTGGCTGCTGGTGGGTGGTCACCCCTCTTCCTGAGGAGGGGAGCATCCGGTGGTCCAGGCGGTGGGACCCCCAGGCTGTGTCCCTTTCGGGGTGACGTTGAGCCCCCTCTAAGAGCTCAGCTTGCCCCGGTGTATAAAGACAGAGAGGGGGCTACACTTCCTCCAGAAGCCCCCCACTGTCCCAGGCCCCTCCCCTCCGGCCTGTTTCCTGCCTGGATTAGCCAGTCCTGGCTATAGCTCAGCTGATCTGGCTCCCCGGGGCCAGCTCCCCGAGGCCAGGCCTGGGACGGGGCCCAAGGCAGAGGAGAGGCCTGTGCAGTCAGGCCCTTATGCTCACCGGGAGCCCCCACCTGGAGCCTCAGGGGAGCCCATGGGTTCCTAGGGGGACAGAGAGGGGAGCGTGGTCCTTGAGGCGCCCCGGGTCCAGCTGCCTCCCCAGGCCCCTGACCTGGGCCTCGGAGACTCTTCTCAGTCTGGTTCCCATCACTTCTGCCTGCTGAGCCCTCCCCTCTGCCATTCAGGGGAGCCCGCCCCCATCCTCACCCCACCCCCCCATCACCATCTTGGTGCCCCTGCCCCAGCTGTCTCTCCGCTACAACCTCTCTCCTCTGCTTGGCAAAACCCAGAGGCTTTCTGGGAATTTCAGCCGCTCAGCTGACAGGCCGCCTCCTCAGGAAGCCATCCGGTCCATGCCCACAGGCCCTGCCGCCCAAGTCCACCACCCGGCCCCTCTCTCTCCCCAGCCCTGTGGGGTGATGGGGGGTCGCCCTTCGCTCTGCAGTGGTTTCACGGGCCCCCACTAGCAAGCGCTTAGAGGGCTGAGCTGCCCTCCTGCCCCCAAGGGCTGGGAGAACGTGGGGGTCTCCCCCAGAATCTGCCTGGCTTTCAGGTCTGGGCCTCCCTTTAGCCTGGGGGGAGGGGGCTTCTCAGAGGCTGGAGTTTGAGGCCTCTCTCTGGCCCGACCCTTGGCAGCTGGGCCCTCCCTCAGGGGGGACTCCTGCTGGTGTGTTGGGGGTCGAGAAGGAGTGAGAGAAAGGACCCTGGGCCTCCAGAGACTGCCTGCCCCAACCAGAACAGCCTGTTGGGGTTCCAGGAGCACTCCCTCATCCACCCTCACCCTCAGTCCGAACACTCCCCCCTGCCGAGGTCACCTGGGTCCCTTCCTTTCCTGTTGCTGCCTCCAAAGTCAATGTCACCTCCTCCGAGAAGCCTGCCTCACCCCAGAGCAGAATAGCCATCCCCCTTCCCGGCCCCCTCTCTGGAGGAGGGTCTCTCTTGCCACCCTGCCTCCTCGGCTCCCCAATGTGAGGGTGGCCTAGAGGTGTCAGGGTGTCCCCTAGGGGGTCCCCTGGGATCCAGGCCTCCAGGAGTCTGTCTTCCCCTCCCTCATCCTCCCCACCCACCTCCCCTCCCTCCCACCCCCCTCCCACCCCCGTTCCCTGCCCACTTCCTATTTCCGCCCACCTCTCAGCATGGCCTTGGTCCAGTCCTTGTTGGCTTTCAACAGAAGAGCCAACACTTCCAGGGGAGGTGAAAGCGGGGGCACCTGCTCCGAGCCAGTTTTGGGGGGGTTTGGGGGGAAGGAGTCCCTGGAGCAAAGACAAGGACCCCGATGGCGGCCCAGGGTTCCGTACGTAAGAAACAAGCACAGTCTCTGGGAGCCTCAGTTTGCTCGCCTTTCAAATGGGACAGTAAGGCCTTCTCAGCAGGTGCTTGGGCAGACCGTGCCGCAGGGCATCAATATGCTCAGCTCCGCCTGGTGCAGAGGAGGTGGGGGGGAGAGGCCGCAGCAAGAGGAGGGAGTCACATGGCCACACGCAGGCCACAGGGGCAGGGAGCAGGGGAGAGCCGAGCCCGCCGGGGGGGAGGGGGAGGGGGAGGGATGAAGCCAGTGAGTAGGGAGACCGAGAAGGGTCTCCCATGCCTTGGGGTCCTCCCCCACCCCCATCTTCCCTCCCCTCCTCCAGTTAGCCAGGAGGAAAGGTGGTTTCACGCAGGAACTGCCTCCTCCCCAGCCCTGCGGCTCCTGTGGATGAATACCCTTTGTCTGTGGGTCTGCAGGCTGCCCGCAGGGCCCGAGCCCTCCCACACACATGGCTGCGGCCCCTCAGAGGGTGACCCCCCCACCCACACCCACAGCCAGGACCGGGACCTGCTTCTGCAGCTCAAGCCAGCGCCTCCCACGCACCGGGCACAGAGCAGGTGTCCTGCGATTGCGTCATGGTGAAACCACGCTGTGCCTGGCACGGCCTCAGGACCGGGAGCCAGCCAGTGACCCCCCCCCCACCTCCCCCCTCCGAACTTCCTGGACCTCTCAGTGTGGCCCCGCCCCCCATCCCTGACAGGAGCACCCACAGGAGGTGCCTCCAGACCCTGTCCAGGCAGGGAGCCCTTCCCAGGGGCCAGCTGTCCCCAGGAAGCCCCCGTTTTGACCCTGAGAGAGAGGTGAGCAGAGGCGGCAGAGGGGCAAGGAGGGCACAGGGGCCCCAGCACAGCGGGGCCCCTGGGACCCGGATTTGCCCTGCAGACCTGGGCTCCTGGCTGGCCGAGGGTGGGTCTCTGGTCTGTGTTCCCCTGAAAACAGAATGGCCTCTGAACCATCCTGGCGAGGGGCGGGGGGGAGGGGACTCTACTGCAGGCTGTTGAGGGGGAGTGGCCTAAGGAAACAAACGCAAGGGTGCCCCCAGGTCCCCCTCCTCCCCCAGCCCCAGGCTTCCCCTGGGGGTGCAGCCCCAGGAGCTCCCTCCAGGGCCCTGCCCGCCAGCAGCGGCCTGCTTCCGGAGGAGGCACCAGCACCTTCCTCCCCAGCCAGAAAGGACTGCAGACTTTCAGGGGGACTGTCCTCCACGGGCCAAGAGGGGCGGCCTGCAGAGGAGAGGGTAGGCCCCCTTTCTTCCTCGTGTGAAAGGAGGCTGGGGCCCTGCCAGGTCCGGGTTCTTCCGAGAGGCTCCCCTTTGGGTCGGGAGGGACTGGGCAGTAAACGCCCCAGCGGACTTCCTGTGGACAGTCCCATGATGATCCGTGGCTCCAAGATGGAGTTCATTCCGCTGGGAGAGGCCTGCCTCCCACCACCTGGTCTTCCTCCAGGTTGGTCCCTTAGGTCTTAGTGATGTTCCTTTTCTCTCTCTCTCACTCTCTCTCTCTCTCTCTCTCTCTCTCTCTCTCTCTCTCTGTCTCTCTCTCTCTCCCCCAAGGAGTTCATTTCAGGTCGGCGGACTGTTTGCTTGTTGTGAAGGTGCCCGGGGAGAGAGCAGGCCTGCAATGCCATCTGAGCTGTGGGCACGGCCGTGGCTCATCCGGCATCTGACTGCTCAGTGCGTTGTCTGCCCCTCCCCCACCCCACCCCGACACCGGGCTCTCCCACTTCCTGAGTGGGAACCTGCTTGGCTGGTCGTGGGCCCGGGGGCCCGCACGATCGCCCGCCTCCGTGTGAGTGATTGATGGCCGTGCAGCGATGGGCAGGGAGGCTGTGCCGTCTGCAGCTCTTTCCCTGCCTGGGTTGTTTAACTGAGCCCCCGGCCCCAGTCCTGAGAAGTTGGGGTCCCTATTGAGGGCAGAAGCAGGCCTGTTCCCCAGGGACCCACCCTCTGCCCCCCTACCCACCCCCACAGCCAAGGCCAGCGGCGACTGGGTCTCAGAGCGGCCATGTGCGTCTTCTTCCGCCTCCTCTAAGCCCACTCTCTCTCCCCTCAGGAGCCAGAGGCAGCGTCTCAGTGCAAACCAAACCCAGAGCCCTCTGCTGAAGGCCCCCAGGGCCTGCGCCAGGCTGGCTATCCGGCCCTGCTGGCCTCAGCTCACAGACTATGGCTTTGCTGGGTGCTCAGCAACGCCTTCCTGCCGCTGTCCACTCCTTAGCGGTGCTGAGCTGCCTCCTGTCTCAGCCCCTTTGCCCAGGCCCATCCTTTGGGGGGCCAGGGACACTCTTCCGCCCCCCGTCCAGGCTTTGGGTGGCTGTCTCCTTCTCCCGTCTTAGCAGGCCACCCCTCCGCCCCCCGTGACACTGAGCCCCTCTGTGATGTCACCAGGCGAGCTCTATTCACGCCCCAGATGCTCATGGATCTGCTGGCTTCCTGCTGGCTCCCTCCCTCCCAGGCACAGAGACTTGGGCCTCACTTGATGCCCCGAGTTTGGAACAGAACCGGAACCAGGAGGGGCTTGACTCAGATGTGATTGACTGAGTGGCAAGCCTGCCACTGGACCCCACTTGACCGGCTCCCCAGAGCTTGGGGAGCCTTCAGACACGTCGCCCACCAGGAGCCACAGCCGTCCCCACCGGGAAGCCGTGAGGTCAAGGCCGGGGGCTGGGCAGTTGGTCCCCACTGGCCCCCACGGGTGGCTCTTCCGCTGGTGCGCGTCTGCTGTTAAAACCGCTTAACGCAGCGAACCACGCCGAAGCGAGAGAGCTGATGAGCGGGGAATTACTGGATTTTCTCCCCGAAGCTGTTCTGCGAGCAAAAAGCGAAAGCAAGAGAACAAGGAGCAAAGGGGCCTTAGCCTGGGGCGGCGGTGAGGAGCCACTGGGAGGCCGCTCCTGGAACTGGGAGCACGCGGAGGGCGGGGAGGGGGGCCCACGAAGGTGGGCGGGGAGGTGGGCAGGCCGAGGGCCAGGGCTGCAGGATCCGGGCACAGGCAGGAGGCGGCTTCCAGCTCTCTCCGCGGGGGCAGGGGAGAGGGCGGCCTCAGGGGCAGCAATGGCGGCCAGGTGAGTCTCAGGCTGCGGGAAGAAGACACAGGTCCCCGGGCCGAAGGGTATCCTCCCCCGAAATCCCCAGGGAGAGAGGGAGCTATCCATCAAACACGCACTTAGCCAAGCTCGGCTCAGGCTCTCCCCTCTTCAGGCCCCTGGGGAGCCAGACAGCGGCCGCCCCATGCACAATCCAGCCGAAGGCCAGGACGCACCGCTGGTCGGTCCTCATGGTCCTAATCAACTTTCACACCCTTTGGGCTTCACCCTCCACCATTATTATTATTATTATTATTATTATTATTATTATTATTATTATTATCATCATCACAGTGGTACCCTGAGATACGAGTGCCCTAACAGACAAGATTTTTGAGATATGAGCCTTCGAGCGAGAAATTTTTGCTTTGAAATACGAGCAACAGTTGAGATAGGAGTCATCGCGAGGATCGGCCGGCTGCACACGACCCACCCGTTTACCGCGACCCGAGCGTCTCATCGTTTCCCACGCCTCAAGGTGACGGAACGGATTAAACTCGTATCTCGAGGTACCAAATGTATGTATTGATTTCAGAGAGTGAGAGAGAGAGAGAAACATCAAAGATCAGAGAGAATCATGGATTGGCTGCCTCCTGCACGCCCCCTACTGGGGATCGAGCCCACATCCCAGGTGTGTGCCCTTGACGGGGAATTGAACCCTGACCTCCTGGTTCTTAGGTCGATGCTCAACCACTGAGCCACGCCAGCTGGGCTTAACCCTCCACCATTATTATTACTATTACTATTACTATTATTATTATGTAATGATTTCACAGAGGAAGGGAGAGGGAGAGCAAAAGAAACATCAATGATCAGGGAGAATCATGGATCGGCCGCCTCCTGCACGCCCCCTACTGGGTATGGAGCCCACAATCCAGGTGTGTGCCCTTGACGGGGAATTGAACCATGACCTCGCGGTTCACAGGTCGATGCTGAGGCACTGAGTCACGTCAGCCGAGCTTCCTTCCTCCTTTCTATGCGTTGAGTGAAGCAGAGCTGGGGTGTAGGGCGGCCTTTGTCACTGTATCTATCCATCGGGATTCTAGAGACTCAATTCAAGCTGGCCTTGGTACCCCATTCCCCAAATAATTAATTAAATCCCGGCCGAGGCTGGGGCTGGAAGAGCATTCCAGGCAGAAGGAACAGCCCGTGCAAACCCCGAGGTGGAATGCAGGGCGCTGTGTGAGCGCGGGGAGGACAGGGGAAAGGCCGGTGCTGCCCCACGTTGGGGAGCAGAGGGGTCCGGCTGGCTGCTGGGCGGAGAAAGGCCTGGAAGGGGACAGGAGTGGGAGCCAGCGGTCCAGGCACCGGGCAGTGGCCGCTGTCCAGCTCAGAGAGGAGGCAGCGAGGATGTGGCAGAGACAGAGGTGGGGGGAGAGCAGCCTCTGAGAGTCACTGAGGCGTTCTTCCCGGGAGGAGTGATGGGCCGGGACGCAGAGGCGGGGGAGAGAGGGTGTCAGTCAGGGTGGTCTCTCTTCTTTTTAAATGTATGTTAATTGATTTCAGAAGGAAGAGAGAGAGAGAGACATCAGTGATGAGAGAGAAGCCTGGATGGGCTGCCTCCTGCACGCCCCCCACTGAGGATGGAGCCCACAACCCGGGCCTGTGCCCTGACCGGGAACGGAACCCTGACCCCCTGATCCCTAAGTCTGTGCTCCACCCCTGAGCCACACTGGCCGGCCAGGGTGGTCTCTCTGAAGTCTCCCAGGTGCCTGGTTCTGCTGCAGACGGTCACCATTGCCTCTGCCAGAGCGGAGGCTGGAGCTGGGGCGGGGCGGGGAGTAGGGGTGAGGTGAGGCCATTCGGGACACGTCCCATCGGAGGTTCCTGCGAGAGCTCATGCTCCACGTCCCCTGGACAGCGAGAGAGGCCAGGCCCGGCCGGAGCTGCAGGAAGGCACCCGGGCGCCCGGGCAGGAAGGTCGGACAAGAGCCGAGAGCAGCCGAAACCGGTGTGGCTTCGGGGATAGAGCGTCGGCCTATGGACTGAAAGGTCCCAGGTTCGATTCCGGTCAAGGGCATGTACCCTGGTGGCGGGCACATCCCCAGTGGGGGGTGTGCAGGAGGCAGCTGATCGATGTTCTCTCTCATCGATGTTTCTGGCTCTCTGTCCCTCTCCCTTCCTCTCTGTAAAAATCAATAAAATATATTTAAAAAAAAAAAGAGCCCCGAGCAGAGATGAGCCGGCCGAGGGGAAGCTCTCCCAGGAGGAGCGGCCACATCATGGTTGTGTGTGTGTGTGTGTGTGTGTGTGTGTGTGTGTGTGTCCTGTTGTCCCACAATTGGGATTATGGTCCAGAAAGGGGTGGGTTATGGTGGGGTGGGGTGGGAAAGAGGACAGGGAGAGGACCAGTGTACAGAGCAGGTCTTACTGAGCTCCGCTCACCTCCACCCCAACACACACACACACACACACACACACACACACACGCACACACACACGTGCCTGTCAGCCCTGACACTTTGATGGCACCTAATTCCTTCCTTCCTAACGCCTCCCCTGGAAGAGTTACGAGCCCGGCTCCGCCGACAGGCACATGGCGGGGGAGGAGGCGATTGGCGATGACATAAAAGCAGAGGAGAGGGGGGAGGGAGGGAGCAAAGGACGCCGTGTTTATCCGGAGCCGGGTCCCGGAGCGCGGCGCCTTCTGAGCGAGATGGACAGCAAGCGAGGGCTTTAAAAATAGAGCCACTTCCCTGTCAGGCAGAGAAACAAGCTGGACTAAAGCTGCCTGCCTGGTCCCACCACCTGAGCCCACCGAGGCGGGGAGGGGAGGCCCCTGAGCCCCAGAGAGCAGGCGGAGGACAGCGGGGCAAGATGGGGGATGGGGGAGGCCTGAGACAGGCCTCGGGGCTGGGGCTTTGTCCTGGAGTGACCCCGTGCTCCCACCTCTGAAGAGAGAGCAGGCCCCCAGCCCCGTGGGGCCTTGAATGCAGACAGCAGTCCCCGGAGACAGCAAGGGCCGTGGGACAGCTGAACCCCTGCAAGCCAACACCGGTGACCGCCTCCAGAAGACCCAGTTCTCCGGGTTTCAGTGGTGGCGGGGTTACCAAGATGAGGATGGTGGGGTTGGGGCTCCCAGGAGGCGTAGGGACTGGGGAGGGGGCCTAGGCAAGAGGAAATGCTGTCAGTGCCACGGTAGCGGGGAGGTGCCAATCCCAGGAGATCTTGGAGGAAGCCGAGGGCTTCAGGGAGGAGGTGGCTTTGTTGCGTTTTTTTGTAGACTTTATTTTTTTCAGGACAGTTTTAGATTCATAGGAAAGTTGAGATTGTACAGAGAAGGGCTGGTTCAGGAATCCTCTCTCTTGTTCTTTTCATGTTACTAGGAAAGTGCCATTCTTTATAGATAGATATAGATATAAATATAGATAGAGATAGAGATAGAGATAGGGATATATAGAGATATAGAGATAAAGATAGAGATAGATATACAGATATAGATATAGATATGCTATAGATATAGAAAAAGATATATAGATATAGATATGATAATGATATATAGATACATTGATATAGAAAAAGATAGATATGCTATAGATATAGAAAAAAGATATAGATATAGATATAGATAGAGATAGAGATTTCAGAGAGAAAGGAAGAGGGAGGGAGAGAGAGAAACATCAATGATGAGAGAGAATCATTGATTGGCTGCCTCCTGCACGCCCCCTACTGGAGATTGAGATGGAGCCGGCAACCAGGGCCTGTGCCCTGACTGTGAATGGAACCGTGACCTCCTGGTTCATAGGTTGACACTCAACCACGGAGCCATGCCAGCTGGGTGGAAGGTGTCATTTTTAATCCCAGATTCCGGAAGGGATAAGGACTGGAGCGGTGGAGACAGCTCAATAGAGAGCTGCTGGTAAAGACCTGGGCGTCTATCCCTCCATCGACCCTGGTATTATGGAAGACCTCCACCTTTCCCGGCCTCAGTTCCCTCACCCCCCTGCCCCCACCCCCTGCTCAGTGGAAAGGGTCATTTCTCTTGCACCGAGCTCTCCAGGGACACGCGGGATAAATGCCAAGACAAACAGAAAAGTGTTTTAGATGAAAAACGCCGTAAAATAAATTCAAGGTGTTATTATTTTAAGGTGCAAAAAATCAGGACTTATAAAACCAGGCATAAAGCTGTCCCGGTGGATATATTTTCATTCTGGAGAGAATGAACGGTTACAGCTCAGGCTTGAATTTTCCCGAAGGTCGGAGCTGGAAGCGCCCTCAGAGATGGCGGCGGGCCCAGCCCCTCCCCGTGGAGGGTGTGAGGCCCAGAGAGAGAAGCTACTTGCTCAGGGTCACACAGCAGATTGGAGACCCGGTTGGGCCTGGGACCGGTAGTCCTGAGGGCTTTTGCTCCATCCTCCTCTTCCTGTTCCTGGGGAGGGCAGGGAGCGGCCGGACTCAACCCACCGGGCCAGCTCTAAGCCAGTGATGGCGACCTCGGACGTCCCGGCCCAGGGGACCTGCAGAGAACATTCCCGCTGTGCTCGCTGACCTCAGCTCCGAATCACGTGTCCGGCTTGACCTCGAGACCCTGCCACTGACCGTACACCCCCCGCCACCCGCCCCCCGCTCGGAGCTGGCTCCTGGACAGCGTGGCGTGGTGTGGTCGGAGGGCAGAAGTAATTGCAATCTATCGAGGTTTGGTATTGTAATAAAAACGGGGGCCATTACAGGCGCCATTTATGTCATTAGTATTTAGTGGCGGTGCGCTGCAGCTTTTTTAGTGCTCGTAAAGCTGTCGCGGCTTGCAGATATGTCACGGCGCTGATATAAATTTAAAGGGCCGGGAACGCATAAGTCATAAAAACTAGATAGTAAATAGCAGCCGGGCGGGGTGGACAAGGGCTGCCGCGTTAGGCATGCAAATGCTAGTGGATTTGCATGCCTCGTGCCGGCATTAGCATAATGAGGAGCACGTTTACATTAGAGGGACTTGATTCACTGGGCCTCAGTAAATAAAGTCCACTCGGCCCGGACCGCGGTAGCGAGGAGTGGGGGCTCCCCTCTCGGAGGTGTGGGTGCAGGAACCAAAGGCGAGTAGAGTCATATCCCAGTTCTTCTTTTTTTTCTTGGCTAAAGCTATATACAGTGGTACCTCGAGATACGAGTGCCCTAACATACGAGATTTTGAGATACGAGCCGTCGAGCCCGAGATTTTTGCTTTGAAATACGAGCAGCATTTGAGATAGGAGTCATCGCGCGGATCGACCGGCTGCACACGACCCACCAGTTTACCGCGACTCGAGCGTCTCATAGTTTCCCAGGCCTCAAGGTTACGGAACGAATTAAACTCGTATCTCGAGGTACCACTGTATGTGTCTCCTTTCTCCTGATTGACTATCCTACACCCCAACCATTCCCACCCCGTGAGTCCCCCACCGCCCCACTGTCTGTGTCTATTGGGAAGGCTAAGATGCATGCATGCAAGTCCTTTGGATGCTCTCTAGCCCTCCTCCCCTGCCAGATGTCTCTGGAACTAGTTTGTTTTTTCCCCCTGTATTATTATTATTATTATTATTATTATTATTGATTTTTTACAGAGAGGAAGGGAGAGGGATCGAGAGTTGGAAACACCAATGAGAGACATCGATCAGCCGCCTCCTGCACGCCCTCTACAGGGGATGTGCCCGCCACCAGGATACATGCCCTTGACCGGAAGCGAACCTGGGACCTTTCAGTCCACAGGCTGACGCTCTCTCCACTGAGCCACACCGGTTTCAGCTGGCTCTAGTTTTTCTCTCCCTTTTCCCCTGAGGCCTGTGCTCCCTCCCGCTCCTGGGTGCGCAGCCGTGACAGTGCGGCCCTGTGCCGAGTGACACGGCATTCGCATGCACACCTCCGTGTGTATGGTCGCTCTTCTCGGGGACGCACATCAGCATACGTGTCCATGTGTGCGCACACACACCTTTGTGTAAGTGTATATGGGTGTGTGTATGTAAGTGTTTTACGGGGGCTCCTGTCGGTGAACGTGTGTTCCCATGTGTCCACGTGCATCCATGCGAACCTGTGTGTGTAGGTGCATTTGTACAAGGCTGTGTGTGTGTGTGCATGCCGTGTAATCGCATCTGGAAATGCTGAGGGGTGCCAGGTAGGTGGGGGGGGTGCGGGGCCAGGCTGAGCACTGACACTGTCATTTTCCTCTTTGGCACAGCAGAGCCTCTGACTCTCACCACCCCGCCCCCACCCCCGGGAAGGCAGCCACCCAAGTTGCCGGCTATAAATCCCTTTTATGTTGCCCAAGGCCATTGTCGGGGCCTCGGCCTTGACCGGGCTGTCTAGCAGAGGACGGGCCTGCAAGAGGGTGGGTGGGAGCTAATGGGGCTACACCCCGCTTCCCCTCCCCGTGTTCCCGCTCCCCACGCCCCAGGAAGGAGGCACGGGGCGGGGGCGGGGCAGAAGCGGAGGCAGAGGGGAAGCAGCCACACCCTCTCGCCCTCTGGCTGAGCTGGGCCTTATGCGGAGGGACTCCTGTGATCCGCTGCTTGCCAGCTCTCTGGGGATGATCCATCCCAGGCCCCCAGGTGAAGACGTGGCCAGCAACAGATTGTTCCAGTAACTGGTCAGGATCCCTTCAGCCACAGAGTCTGGCCTCTCCGCCCCTCGTTCTTCTCGATGAGCCACACACCCCTGCGATGTCCTGTCCCTGTGGCCAGAGGCTGTTCCTGGCGCAAAGGCCAACAAGGGCAAGCTTTCCTTTGCCCTTTGTCCCTTCCTTCCTTATTCGTCTCTTGGCTCTGAAGATGTCCACATCTCCTTCCTCAATGCCCAGAGCTTCCCACTGAGAGGAGTGTGTCGGGGGGTGGGCAATGGCAGACCCGGTCCTCCCAGCAGCCCCCAACCTTCTGTCTTCATCCCAATCACCTGCTTTGCAAGTGGCCTCACTTTCATTGAGCTCTCTCTGCCTTCCAACGTGTTCCCGTACGGAGCAACCTAATCCGTGCTCAGAGGACATGGCTACCCCTGAACTCCAAGATCTCACTCACCCAGAAACAGAAGGCAGGGCTGGGGTGCTCTTCCAGTTCATGAATCCCAGGCTCCTCTCTCGGGCTCACAGAAGAGAAGGGGCCCACCCAAGGGACCAACAGTTAGGAAGGTGGTGGGTTGGCCTTGAAATCAAGTCCAACCGTGACCTCCCTTGAAATTAAGTCTTGTCATTCCTTTTTTAAAAATATATTTTATTGATGTTTTACAGAGAGGAAGGGAGAAGGATAGAGTGTTAGAAGCATCGATGAGAGAGATCGATCAGCTGCCTCCTGCACGCCCCACACTGGGGAATGTGCCCGCCACCAAGGTACATGCCCTTGACCGGAATCGAACCTGGGACCTTTCAGTCCACAGGCCGAATCTCCATCCACGGAGCCACACCGGTTTCAGCCAGTGCTCAAATCTTGAGGTGAGGACCGAGGTCCTTCTGCCCCTCTCCGAGGCTCCTCCGTGGCTGTCCCGGGCACCTGGGCATCCGAACCACCTGGTTACCATGCCCTTCACTCATATTCTGGGTGGAGCATGTGCAGATCATGGCGGCAGCAGGAAGGATCTACGAACCCCAATCTTGAGGAGAGGAGGCAGAGGTGGGGGGCGTCGTCCAGGGTCAGGGTCACCCCTGGGCCGGAAGGAAGGCTAACGTTAAGCGCTCCCGGCCACCCCCCGCTCTGCGGTGCCAACCAGCCTGGCGCTCCACCCGTCTCCAGGAAATGCCGGAGCGGCTGAGAATGAGTCTCCCAGTGGGCGCTGCGGCTGGATTTACGTCCGGGTGGCTGCATATTAAAGGCTGATTATTAAAAACATTCGCCCGGCTCTTTAGCGGCGATAGATAACGCCTCTGTTACCTAAGTCTCGGCGAAAGGCCTTATTAATTCATTATTATTTTATCAACACACAATAAACGGTTCTATTAAATCTCAATTAGATATTTGGGGAGGGATCGCCTGAAAAGGCCTCGGCTCACACTGTCCCCAGGGAAGGACTTAATGAAGTTTCCAGCAGTTAATAACCAGCAGTTCATAAATAAGCCGGGGCTCCTTTAAGACCCGCAGGACGCTGCTCGGCGAGGCGGAGGTCTCACCGAGGAGGCCTGAGAAAACAGGTTTGGAATTCTCCTCCTTCCCACACATCGAACCTCTACCCTCAGACGTTTATGTTTTTTAAATAATATATTTTTAATATATTTTGTTGATTTTTTTACAGAGAGGAAGGGAGAGAGATAGAAAGTCAGAAACATCGATGCGAGAGAGACATCGATCAGCCGCCTCCTGCACGCCCCACAGTGGAGATGTGCCCGCCACCAAGGTACACGCCCCCGACCGGAATCGAACCTGGGACCTTTCAGTCTGCAAGCCGACACTCTATCCACTGAGCCACACTGGTCTCGGCTTAAATAATATTTTTATTGATGTCAGAGAGGCAGGGAGAGGGAGACATCCATGATGAGGGAGAATCACGGATCGGCTACCTCCGGCCGGCCTCCCACTGGGAACGGAGCCGGCCACCAGGGCCCATGCCCTGAACCAAGCATCGAACCGTGACCTCCCGGTCCCTCCGTCGCAGCTCCACCCGGGAGCCACGCCAGTTACTTATTGGGCACCTCGGGCAACGGGACACTCCCAGGGACGTGGACGCGAACTCGGCCGCTCGGTCCCAGACCCGCGGAGGAAATGAGCAGAGGCAGCCCGGAGACAATTCTCTCCTCTCCTCCGAGAGCCCGCTTTGGACTCTCAGCATCTATTTTGGTCTGAGAGGTGAGAGATGAGAGAGAGAAAGAGAGAGCGAGGAAAAAAAAAACCCCATCCGGCTGTGGGAGGCGACGGCCGTTCCTTGACAAGCTCTCCCCCGTGTCCTTGGGGGACAGGCCAGCTGCCCCATTCCCAGGGCCCTCGTGCGCCCAAATGCCACGCAGGGCCCCGGGCACCAAGGAGGCGGGGAGCACGCCCACGGCTGGCGAATGGGGGTGAAGGTCAGATCCGTGGGCTTCGTGCCTGGCCGGGTGCCGCTGTCCATGGTTGAATAGCAACCCCTGTCCACAGGGCTTGGGGTCTGAGCGTCGATCCAGTGGGAGGCCGTGTGGGGCAGCGTGGCCGAGGACCGGGCCTCCGATGTGCTGGGTGGGGCGGGGAAAGAAAGCCTCGGAAGGACGGTGCGCGGGGGAGGGGTGCCATCCCACATCTTGTTTTAAAAAAGATCCCTCTCCATACAGGGACGTGATTCATGGGCCGGTGGGGCGGGGTGTGTGGGGGGGAGGAGGTGCAGGGGGTGGGGGAGCAGGCCGGGGAGAGCCAGGAAGAGGACGCGGGCTATTTCGGAGGCCACGGCGGCTGCGATGACCGCGGGCCGTGGGCGGCTCTGACGTGCGTCCGGGAAGCGGCATCAACCAGAGCAGCTGCTGCTGTTGCTGCTGAGCCGGCCGTGGGGGCGGAGAGAGGCGGGTCAGAGGCCACCCCCAAAGCAGCCAGGGGCTCCTTCTTGGAGCGGGTGAGAGTATGAGCAGCACAGAGCCAGTGCGGCTGCAGTGAGGAGCCCACGCCGTGGGCCTGGGTGAGTGTGAGTGCCCGTAGGCCCACGGGGTGAGGGGACCGTGCCTGCCAGCTCTCTGGCGAGGGCATTTTGCCTGGCGGTGAACCGGGAGGGTCACAGGCATTGGGGTGCTTCTCGGAGACCCTGGGGAGAGAGGGGCGCTCCCTCTGCCGGGTCAGACCTCTCTGGGGATGCGCGGGGACCCCTCCCTCCTCCGTGCTCCCCTTCCTTCCACCCTGGAGACTAGGGTGTGTGCTCGTACCCTGTTTCCCCAAAAGTCAGACAGCCCCCGAAAATAAGACCTACTTCCAGTTTTGCCTCTCGCTGTCATAGAAGGCATCCCCACCCCTCAAAAATGAGACCTCCCCGATCATCAGGCCTCCCCCGAACAGAAGGCCTCCCCGGAATAGAAGGCCCCGGGAGCTACCATCAGGCATCTGACTCCTGATTTAAAGAGACCTCGTCCTGCCTGAACAGCTCCGGCTGCGCTGCGGCCCATCGGTGAGCTGATTGGTGATGACAACGACTACCGTCCCGTAGACAAGTCATACATTTCCTTTTTTATTGTTGTTGTTCAACAATAAGTGTGTTCCGTCTTCTTCTTCGTGGAAAAATAAGACACCCCCTGAAAATAAGACCCGGCACCTCTTTGGGAGCAAACGTGAATAGAAGACACCGTCTTATTTTGGGGGAAACAGGGTAGGAGTTCCGGAAGTGCTGAGTCACTGAAGGAGGATGAAAACTCTGCTAAGACCAGGAGTGACTAGAAAAGTACAGTGGTACCTCGAGATACGAGTTTAATTCGTTCCGTCACCTGGAGGCGTGGGAAACGATGAGACGCTCACGTGGCGGTAAACTGGTGGGTCGTGTGCAGCCGGCCGATCCGCGCGATGACTCCTATCTCAACTGTTGCTCGTATTTCAAAGCAAAAATCGCTCGCTCGACGGCTCGTATCTCAAAAATCTCGTAGGTTAGGGCACTCATATCTCGAGGTACCGCTGTAATTGTGAATTAAAGACGTGCTGAGTGAGTAAACACGCCACCCACACGGTCCGTGATCTGGACCCTGGACCACGGTGCCAGGAACCTGTACCTTTCACCAGGCAGAAGCCCAGGGCCCCCAAGAGAACCCCCCACACTTCCCCTGCCAGGCCTTCTAGGCAGAGCGAGGACCCCACCGCCGGGCGCAGGAAGGGCCCCTTCGCAGCTCAGCCCTGAGCACGGGCTCCTCCCACGTTAAGCCCCGTTTTTCTGAGCAGCTGACGCCCGGGGCTGTGTGGGCGGACTGTCCTCCACGAGGTGGACGTGGGCTTTGCCATTGAACTCAGGGCCGAGGCCGAGGCCGCCCTGATCCGTGTTGCTTTCAATGCCGGGCGCCGGGAGGAAGGCCCCGCGTCCCACCCACCAAGCGACCGCCAGCCCATTGGAAGCTGCGGCAACAAAGGACCTTGGTTGCTAGGAAGAAGGCAGCCGAGAGCCCCCGCCCCCCCCACTGGCCGGGTGCCAGGGAGGATGCAGCACCCGTGGACACGTGCCTCATAGGAGGCCTCCGAGAGATGGCTGCCGGCCAGACAGGAGTCACCGTCCTCTTCCAGAGCGAGCAGCAGCGGGCACCCGCGGGAGGGCCTCACCCAGCACCCTGCTCCGTGTGGGACATCGCCACCGGCCAGTGACCATTTCTGTGCGTGGACAGACCCCGCCAACACACACACACCCCCACACACGTTTGTAGAAAGTTTAGAGCTTCCTTTGAACTCTTCTCTCTTTTTTTTCTTTAAAAAATGTATTTCATTGATTTTTTTTTTACAGAGAGGAAGGGAGAGGGATAGAGAGTCAGAAACATCGATGAGAGAGAGACATCAATCAGCCACCTCCTGCACGCCCCCCACTGGGGATGTGCCTGCCACCAAGGTCCATGCACCTTGACCTTGAACTTCTAGCCACAACTGTGAGACATAGACAACCCCCTCAGTCTCCGTTATCTATCTATCTATCTATCTATATTATTGATTTTTTACAGAGAGGAAGGAAGAGGAATAGAGAGTTAGAAACATCGATGAGAGAGAGACATCGATCAGCCGCCTCCTGCACGCCCCCTATTGGGGATGTGCCTGCCACCAAGGTACACACCCTTGACCGGAATCAAACCTGGGACCCTTCAAACTGCAGGCGGACGCTCTATCCACTGAGCCACACCGGTTTCGGCGGTCTGCGGTATCTTGTTTCGGCGGCCTGAGCAGACAGAGACGAATGGGAAATCCCCACTGGAACTCACACTCTGGCCCCACATCTCGATACCAGTCTCAGACAAGGCCCTGGAAACGGGCTGCATGAGCCCACAGGCGTGCAGGAAACCAGGATGTGGGCCTGTTTTGCCTCCTGGCCTTTCCTCTTGGCGGCCCTGGGGTTCTGCCTTGGTGAAAGGTACCGTTTCCTGGCACCGCGGTCCAGGGTCCAGATCATGAACCGTGGGTGTGGCTGTTTGCTCCCTCAGCACGCCTTCAATTCACCTTTATTTTTCTCGTCACTCCTGGTTTTAGCCGAGTTTTCATTCCCCTTCAGTGACTCAGCACTTCCTGAGCTCCTGCCCTGGGTGGGGCCTTTGGTAAACAAGCAAAGTGTAATCTCCTTGCAGACTTGCTGCGCCAAGCGGCTCTGTAGACCTGGCACATTCGGGGCTCCGATGCTTTCCACGCCCCCTCCCCGTCCCCCCCTCCCACCCCCACTCCCCGCCACATGCGCTCCTCCCAGGTCCTTGCACCACAACGGAACCAGATCTCTCCCGGGCACTCAAGTTGCGCCCTGCCTGGCATCTGGCTCCAGCCCCAGCCTCTGCAGGGTCAGTATCCCATCGCCAACCCCTTGCCCAGGCCTCACCAGGTCCCGGTATTGTGTTCGAGTTGCTGCGGTAACAGACGGTCACACACACGCAGTGGCTGAGAGCAACACACTTGTATTGCCTTCCAGGTCGACAGGTTAGCCGACGGGCGCCAGGGTCTCAGCTGAGTTCCGGGAGTGGCCAGGACGGCGTGTCCCCAGGAGGGGCTGATGGGGACGCATCTCCCCGCCTTGCGCAGTTGCTGGGAGGCCGCTCACACTCCTTCGCTCCTGGCCCCGCCCTCTGCCTGCCAAGCCAGCAGCCTTGCCTCTCTCTGACTCGTCTGGGTCTCATCCCCAGGAAGGGGTCTTGGCTATTTATTTTTTATTTTTATTTTTTAAAATATATTTTATTGATTTTTTTACAGAGCGGAAGGGAGAGAGGTAGAAACATCCATGAGAGAGAGACATCCATCAGCTGCCTCCTGCACGCCCCCTACTGGGGATGTGCCCGCCACCAAGGCGCATGCCCTTGACCGGAATCAAACCTGGGACCTTTCAGTCTGCAGGCCGACACTCTATCCACACCAGTTTCAGCTGGGGTCTTGGCTATTTAGAACTCATCTGCCTAAATTAGGTTCAGCTGGGTCCTCTCGAAGACTCTCCCCTTTTCTTTTCTTTTTTTATATTTTTATTGATTTTTTACGGAGAGGAAGGGAGAGAGATAGAAAGTCAGAAACATCGATGAGAGAGAGAGAAACATGGATCAGCTGCCTCCTGCACGCCCCACAGTAAAGATGTGCCCGCAAGCAAGGTACATGCCCCCAACCGGAATCGAACCTGGGACCTTTCAGTCCACAAGCCGACGCTCTATCCACCGAGCCAAACCGGTCTGGGCTCTCCCCTTTTCCATGTCCTTAACCTCGATTCCATCTGCAGAGCCCACTTGGCCGGAGAAGGTCACCACCGCCCCCCCTCCCCCACCCCGGTTCCAGGGTAGAGCATCTCTGGGGCCATCATCCCGCCTGCCGCAGCCCTCGAAGACTGTGGGGGACGGGGCTCTGAGCATCTGTCGGCGGCCTCCTTCTCCTCCTCCTCCTCCTCCTCCTCCTCCTCCTCCTCCTCCTCCTCCT
>JAAGEH010000452.1:76437-122420 GCA_011751065.1 Lasiurus cinereus | reverse complement strand
TCCCACATACCTTCCTCTTTCATGATACCTGTGAGATGTCTCAAAGGATGCCTGTGCCAATGTCCTATGGTGTAGGGATCTGAGAAAAATTTCAGAGTCCTCAGCTGAGTTACCCAACATGGGTCCAACTGGATAAATATGATGGAAATTGCCTTTTGCTTCTTACTCCTTCCTCTATTTCTGATTGTGCAGGAAAGGGCACACTTACTAACTCATGTGACTCTTGTCATTCCCCGTCTCCAGGCCCCCACATTCGTCGTTTAGTTTCATCTAAATTCCTTGAGCCTCTCTCCGATCTGAAGATGACTTTGCTCTCTTGAGATGCTGACACGCAGATGTTGGGAGGTTTGCTGAACAGGCAGTTTGGGGATCAGGGTGGGTGACCTTGTCCGGGGGCAGACACGAGCCGTTCTTATTGGGATCACTGGCTGATGGATCTCTGCCAGTTGGCTCATCCCTCCTTGTAATATTGTTATTTTAGCAACAACAAAAGGCCGGCAGGATTAAGAAATATGTATCTCGGAAGGCGGCTTTGTCATCAGTCAAGTGGCGACAGCCCTTATCCATATGCATGATGGCGCACCAACTCGTGAGTTTGTCCTCCTTTTGTCTCCTTTAGAGAGCACAAGTCGGTTCTCCCACAGACAGGGACCCAGGAGCCTTCTCCCGACCCAGTCCCCATCGCTGGCCAGGTGTATGGCTTAGAACTTGGGGTTCATGGGCCGTCTTCACCCAACACCTGGATGGATCAGTCTTCGCCTTGGTCCCTTGGGTGGCTCCAGGTGCTGGTCCTGTGTCTGCAGCTCTGGCTTGGGTCCAGGAAGGAGGGCCTACGCCTTGGCCACTGGCTCCCAGGCAAAACCCTGGCCCTCCGGCCACGAGCATCTTTATTGATGATCTTCCTTTCAACTCTCTCTCCGGCGGCGAAGCAGTTGTCGTCGTAGAGTAGGTGCCATTTATTTGGGTCTTGGCACGAGAATGCTCCCCCGCCCCCGGGCTTTCCATCTTCTCTCTCATCCCACCTTTGACATTATTTGTCAAACGATCCGAAGATAATGTTTAATAGCTTCACATCACGCCGAAGCCAAGTTCTGCTGGATTATTAACGACGGAAGATCTCCCAGTCACCCGCCTGCGCAGCGTGCTACAAATTATCCTGGAAAGGAGATTAATTCCATGACGACTCTGAGTAAGAAAAGGACGGGAGAATCACCTGCCGTCTTTCACGCTGAGCAGGGCCGCGGAAAACCGCCCGAGTGATCTGGGAAGTTGTTGGTATTCGAGGAAGAAGTGGGGTCTTATTCTTCAAAAGTCGTTTGGCAGGTCTTTCCAGAGGCCTCGTGGGATATATGCGCACGCTGTGTGAGCTGTTGGCAAAAACGTTGCCTCATCCTCACCATCCCGTGGGGCTTTTTCTAGAAAACGCTCACCTCAGATCTACCGAATCTGAGTTCCGGGGCATGCAGCCCCAGGAGAGGCATTCTTTTTTATTTTATTTTTTAATATATTTTTATTGATTTTTCACAGAGAGGAAGGGAAAGGGATAGAAAGCCAGAAACATCGATGAGAGAGACATCGATCAGCCGCCTCCTGCACGCCCCCCACTGGGGATGTGCCCACCACCAATGTACATGCCCTTGTCCGGAATCGAACCTGGGACACCCCCAGTCCGCAGGCTGACACTCTATCCACTGAGCCAAACCGGTTTCGGCTTTTTTTTTTTAATATATTTTAATTGATTTTTCACAGAGAGGAAGGGAAAGGGATAGAAAGCCAGAAACATTGATGAGAGAGAGAGAGAGACATCGATCAGCCGCCTCCTGCACACCCCCACTGGGGATGTGCCTGCCACCAATGTACATGCCCTTGACCGGAATCAAACCCGGGACCTTTCAGTTTCCAGGCCGACGCTCTATCCACTGAGCCACACCGGCTTCGGCGGATAGGCATTCTTGAGAGGCTCCTGAGTAACTCTGATGCAGCCCCATGATTCCACTGGTTTGGAGTCTCTGCTGCGCAGGATGTCAGAGGAGGAGAGGCAGGCTCCTGGTGCAAAGATTTTTATGTATTATTTTATTTTTTCAGAAAAGGTTTCTAAAGTATTTTTGAGGACCTATAATATTCCAGGCCCCGCCCGACTGCTTCATACACAGGATCCGTGAAGAGCGAGGGATGCCGCCCGATCCGATTTGATCAATGGCGGAACCACACTCAGAGCCGTCCACGCCCAGGGGGCCCACTTTCAGACCCACTGGCTTCAGCTGAACCCAATCAGCTGGGTCCTGAAGCTGCCCTTCCCTAGATTATGAGCAGCCGGGAAGGTGGAGGGAGACCCGGGGTGGTTGGGGGTGGGGGTACACTCCTTTCCGCTGTGGCCTCTGTGAGTGGCATGTCTCATTTTGGGGGACTATCCCCCATTCTGAAAGGGGCTAGAAATACCTTTGGTCGGAGTTCCGGTTTGTTGTGTGTTTTGTGTTTTGTTTTATTGATTTGGAGAGACAGAGGAAGGGAGAGGGAGAAGGGAGAGACGGAAACATCCATCAGCTCCCTCCTGCACACCCCCTACTGGGGATCAAGCCCACCACCCGGGCCTGTGCCCTGACTGGGAATCGAACCAGTGACTTCTTGGTTTATAGGTCGATGCTCAACCACTGAGCCACACCGGCCGCCGGGCGGAAGTTCTATTTTTAGTCACTATCCTGGGGTCAAGGCCAAGCTAGCCGAGAGCCATGCTCACCGCCCCTCCACTCCCCCACGCTGTACATTAAGATTTAATGGGCCTCCCTTATTTACACCTAAATGAGGTTTTTAATGGTTTAATGAGCAAAATAGATCAGTTTGGTTCTCCCAACCTCGTCTCTCAGAGGCAGCACTTTTTGGCCATTTTTCATGTTTAATAAAAGATGAAAACTTCATTCCTCCCAGCGAAGGGGGCCCGTGACCGGCGTCGTCTTATTAGCACAGCCTTGGAGGGTGGGGAGCGGGTGCCGTGGGCTGGGCATCCCGCACAGGTGACGGTAGTGAATCCTGGCTTCTCAATGAGGGCGTGGGAGGGTGGGGGTATCACCGAGGAGAAAGCCGAGGCCGGAGCAGCCCCGTGACCTCAGCAAGGGCAGCGAGAAGGCTGCAGAAACGGGGTCCAGGACTCTTTCTTTCTGATCCCACTCCCATCCGGTGGCCGGCGGGACCCCACCTCCGCAGGTCTCCACACCCGACCTTTCTGTACCCCTCTTGCTGCGAACCGGCCCTGAGAGCAGCCGGGTGCTCTCTGCGACTCGGGGTGGGTTTTGGGATTCCCCCCAGTCCGGCTGTAGATGGAAGGTGGCGGGGAGGTAGCGGGGGGGGGGAGTAGCTATAGCAACCGCCGCAGGCAAGGACAGGTGTGATTGCACCTTAATTAATGGTCTCTCTACGCACAATTATAATTTCGTGTAAGAAGCCAAAAGTGGCAAAGAAGCCGCGTTGAGATTCCTGGTGGGCCGACGGTAATTACCAGCCATCGCTATGGCAATGAATGGGCTGGTCATTAGGCCGTGAGGATTGTTTTACAAAACCTCGGGGAGTGAGGATCAAGGTCTCAGAGCCGCCAGGGAGAGAGCCCTGAGAGCCGCCCATCCACAAGGCGTGGAGGACGGACATTAGGCTCCGCTGGGTCTAACTTCTGCCCATAGGATGGGTCAATGGGCCCCAGGACAAACCAATGCCCCCCAGGACAGGTTAATGGCCCCCCCAGGAAAGAACAATGCCCCCCAGGATAGATCAATGCCCCCCAAGATAGATCAATGGCCCCCAGGACAGATCCATGTCCCCCAGGACAGATCAATGCTCCCCAAAGCAGAACAATGCCCCCCAGGATAGATCAATGGCCCCCAAGACAGTTTAATGCCCCCAGGACAGATCAATGCCCCCCCCAAAGCAGAACAATGCCCCCCCAGGATAGATCAATGGCCCTCAGGACAGATCAATGGCCCCCAAGATAGATTAATGCCCCCCAGCTGCTCAGGGTCGCTGCAGCTGTTGCCGAAACAGAGTCCTGGGATGCCCCTGCCTTTTCACGTTTCTGAGGCCGCGGACTGCCGGCCGACGCTCCTCCAGATCCATGTCCCCCAAGACAGATTAATGCCCCCCAAGATAGATCCGTGGCCCCCAGGACAGATCATAATCATAATCTCAAATGTTGCCAAGGACCCCACGTGGGCCAGCAAAGCAGGGCCGGCCACGGGGTTCTCCCCCGGGTGGAGCTGGGGCAGGGCAGGCCATGCCTTCACATCCCCTTCGAGAAGCCCGCCGCTGTGACCCAGCTCGGGGTCCCCCGGGCTGGCCCACCTGGAGAGCTCCGGAAGACGGGGATCCGGGGACCCCCACACCCCCCACTCAGAACCACCAGACAGCTGACTAAAGCTCCCCGCCTGCCGATCTCGCGCCTCCCGGCACGGAATTACCTACGTCATCCCATCATCATTACAGAGCTACTGGGTTAATGGCAAGTTGGGGAGTTAAGGTTATTAATGTGGGTGGGAGCTTACGGGGTGGGGGAGGGCCGGGCTCAGGCCCAGCTGGCGTGGGTCCTGCCCCAGGCTGTGTGGGGTCTCCCTCCACCTGCGGACCTCCTGCTCTCTCCCGGGTCCCCAGTGTCCCCAGCTCCCCCCGGGGTGGCGTGGGCACGTGCCTCGAGCCGTGTCCCAGGAACTCTCTGTAGCAGGCGCGCGAGAAGCCAATGTGCTCATTGCACCTGATGGCTCACCATCCGCGCCGCGGAAATTAGCAACGATTAGGGCGTCGTTAGAGGGAGACGTCTCTCTTCGCCCACAATATCGAGGGCGCCAGCCCCCGCAGTGTGGTCTCACCCGGAGGAGACGCAGGCGCCCGAGTGGCCCGGGGGTGGCCCATGTTGTCCTGGATCCGCCCCAGACGTGCCCCCAACAGAACGCTTAGCAGCTGCTCGGGGTCTCTGCAGCTGTGGCCAAAACAGAGTCCTGGGATGCCCCCGCCTCTCCAGCAGCGATTTCCTGAGCTCCCGGGACCTGACAGGCCCGCAGAGGGTCTGAGTGATGCCTTTTCCCTTTCCGAGGACACGGACCGCCGGCCGACGCTCCTCCAAATACAATTAGTTCAGGCTGCCTGATGCTTCCGGGGGAGAACTTCAGAATAGGCGGCCCATGTGTCGAGACACCCAGATTTCAGCCCGGCCAGCATGACTCAGGGGTTGAGTGTTGACCTGTGAACCGGGAGGTCATGGGTTGGATTCCCAGTCAGGGCACAGGCCCGGTTGCAGGCTCCATCCCCAGTAGGAGGCAGCCGATCCATGATTTCCTCTCATCATGGATGTTTCTTTCTCTCTCCCTCTCTCTTCCTCTCTGACATCAATAAAATATATAGTTTTGGCTCAGTGAATAGAGCATCAGCCTGCGGACTGAAGTGTCCCAGGTTCGATTCTGGTCAGGGGCATGTACCTTGGTTGTGGGCACGTCCCCAGTTTGGGGCGTGGAGGAAGCAGCTGATGGATGGCAGCTGATGGATGTTTCTCTCTCATCGATGTTTCTAACTCTCTATCCCTCTCTCTTCCTCTCTGTAAAAAAATCAATAAAATATTTAAAAATATATATATATAGTTGTTTGGTTTTTTTTAAGAAACACACAAATTTCTAGCTTCTCTAGAAAAAGTGGCTTTGATTTGGAGCTGCACCCCCTGTGGTGACTCAGAGAGAGAGACAGAGAGAGAGCTGAGTTGATCCCATCCCTCCCTGGGATAAACTTCAAGTGACGATGAGGCATGGAGCTTGCTGCCAGGGTAAGTCTGAGATTGGAGCCAAATCGGAGAAGAGGAGAGCGAAGAGTGGGAGAGACGGGGTCCTAACAATGTCACAAGATCTGGTCATCAGGGTTCACCCAGAGAGAGCTGGGGTGTACGGGCTGGTGGGCGCACACGCTGGCTGCCGGTCCTGGTCCCCACCCGGCCCACATCACCTCAAACCTGCCCGGACCCACGGGCGGTGTGTTTGTAACCACCTGGAGCGAGACGCTCCACTCAACCTCAAGCATAGGAAGGCCTCCTCGGCCCCATCCCAGGTTTGAACTGGTCCTGACTGGTGTTACCCACTGGGCTCTCACTTAGGAGGAGAGCACCCCAGATGCCTCCCCCATCCCCATCCCTGGAAGGCGCCCTGAGCCCGTACACGCTCACTTGGCAAAGCTTCACTGACGTCAGTTCCAGCCCAGCTAAGCTGTCTCTGAAATCAATTATATGTCTATATCTATATCTATGTCTATGTCTATGTCTATGTCTATGTCTATGTCTATGTCTATGTCTATCTCTATCTCTATCTCTAGCTATACAGCGGTACCTCGAGATACGAGTGCCCTAACATACGAGATTTTTGAGATACGAGCCGTTGAGTGAGTGATTTTTGCTTTGAAATACGAGCTACATTTGAGATAGGAGTCATCGCGCGGATCGGCCGGCTGCACACGACCCACCAGTTTACCGCGACTCGAGCATCTCATAGTTTCCCACGCCTCAAGGTTACGGAACGAATTAAACTTGTATCTCGAGGTACCACTGTATTAGTATATATCTATATCTATATTAGTATATATCTATATCTATCTATCTATCTATCTCTCTATCTATCTATCTATCTACCTATATATATTAGTATATATTTTAAAAGCCTCATGCCAAGGACTTCCAATGTGTGCATTTCCTTTGTATGTAAATTGTTCATGAAAACAAGGAGATTGTAGACAAATGTCGAATCCTAATTAATGAAATCCACGCCGAACTGTTTAGGGGGAAATATATGATGCCTTCAATTTCCTTTGACATCTCCTCCCAGGAAGATGGATTAATGGGCGGAGAGATGAGCGGTAAAGCAGGCGTGCGGAAACGTGAAAGCCGATTCCCAGTACCTTGGTTCGTGGTAAGAGTCCCTTAACTTCACTGTCTGTTGGACTGTTTTCTTCATAAAATGTGGACAGCACAAGAACTGCAGGACTTTCTCTTTTTTTTTTTTTTTTGGAAAAGAAGTCATTCTAGAGCCCTGGTTGACCTTCCCGGTGACCTGGCCTCCATCTGAGTCTCCGGAAAGAGCAGGAGGGATGCGCAGCCTTCCCATGGGAGCCAGCCGAGGCCTCGCCCGAGTTCATCTCTCCGCTCGGCCGTCGCCATGCGCGTCGCCCTGATATTCTGTCGTGCCGGGGCCGTTAAACGCGCGTTACAGGCGCGCTGGAAGGAAGGCTCTCTGCCACAAGTGTCAGACGCTGTGAATTACAGCCCGCCGCGTCCTCCTGAGTCCGGGAAGGCGTGTCCCATAAATCTTCTCTGGACCCAACCCTCCGGCCGAGAGGAGAGGAAACCCCTCACCGTACTAAGCCATCAGGGCTGACGGAAGCAGGGGAGGGGGCCGCGGGGATAGCGTCAGAAGGAGGCAGGCAAGGGAGCACATCAGGGACATGGAGGACTCCCTAGGCCAACTCTCAGCTGGGGACCAGCGGGCAAGTCTGTGTAACACACGCACATACACACACACATATATATACACACACATACACACACACGCACGTACACATAACACACATACGCACACACACATACACACACACAGTGGAAGTGGAAACTGCCCATCGCTCATGGAAATTTATGGAAATGAATCTGCATGCCTTTACATGAAAAATGGGCAACATCTGGGCCCCATTTGCACCCCCTGATTTCAGGGAGCCGCCGGAGATGAGGAGCGGGGCTGGGGGAGGGAGACGGGGCGGTGGGGGAGGGGGAGAAAGGGCCCCCTCCACCCTCCCCTCCGAGGATCTGGGGAAACCGATGCAATAAAAGCTCGGTTACGGGCAAACTAAACAGCGCCGACAACCCCGCCGTCCCCCGAGGATGCCGCGGCCCGGGCAGCGGAGGTGTTTCGGGAGTGAGGCGGGAGGCCGCGCAATAAACTCCGGTTCAATAAAACTTAATTAACCCCTCGGGCCTCGGCGAGCAAGCTGGCAGCAGGCGGAGAGCCGGGGAGCCCGGAGCCTGGCACCGAGGGGTTACCCCAGCTCTGCTGGCGGGGGTGGGTGTGGGGGGGCAGAGGTGGGAAGGGCGGAGGCCTGAAGGCACCAGGGGCCCTGTGCCCAAGCATAGCACATACATGTCCACACATGTCCACACCTGGCTCTCACCTTCAGGAGGGCCTGTTATCCTGGAGCCCAGAGCCCCATCCTCTGAGGGCAGCAGGCTCTTCGGAGTGACCTCAGCCACAGCCTCACCCCTGCCCCCTGCGAGGGGGCTCCAGCCTCAGCATGAATCCTCTCAGTGTTGGAGGCTCCCTTCCTCTCGGGGTGACCCCTCCAACCCCGATCCACCACCTGAGGAGGCCCTTCTTCTCACACCTGTCTCCACGGGCCACCTGTCTCCATGGACCCCCTGTCTACACAGGACCACCTGTCTCTATGGACCTTCTGTCTCCACGGACCACCTGCCGCAACTCCTGTGCTTGCTTCTTTGGGGGGATTGAACCAAGTCAAAGCGAAGAGAGAGACCAAGGGCTTTATTTTATTTTATTTTTTGCCTGTTAGCTGTCTGGGTGGATGTTCAGACATAAGCTCCTGCCCTTCAAGAGAGACTGGGGTCGTCTACTGGTTTTCAACCTCCTGAGAGAGAGAATGAACGTCCGCAGACCCAGGAACCGTTAGGTAGACAGGGCTGGCAGCTCCAGGAGCAAAGGCTTGGGCAGAGGAGAGAGGAGCTGGAGGGACAATCCCAGGGGGCTCCATGGGAGAGGCAGCCTTTGCTTTCTGGTCCGTGTGTCTCTGGGGAGACGGTTGCTGGTTTCCGGGGGTCACACGGCATCATGGGGTCTGCGAGGCCTTTCCAGTGCCCCTCCTGCCCGGGAGGAAGGGTGGCACCCCGGAGGGAACGCCAGGCCGAAACGTAGCAAAGGCGTCTGTTCTTCTGATGTTGATGTCGGACGCACGTGGGATTCGTTTTCTGGGGATGGGCGTGCTACCAGCCTCCTCTCAAAATCCGCTTTTACGCTTTAAAGTGGGAACTCCCCCACCCCGGTGCCCTCTGACGGGTGGTCACATAAAGAAGGTACGGGACATACACTCAGCAGAGTCTGACTCAGCCATAAAGAGGGGACGCTGTTGCCATGTATGACGACACGGATGGATCTTGAGAGCGTTGTGCTGAGCGAAATGTCAGGCGGAAGAGGATAGGAACCACAGGGCCTCGCTCGGATGCGGGAGAGAAAACAGAGAAACAAACAAACCAAAAAGGAACGCACAGACAGACAACAGGGGCGGGGGGTTACCGACGGGGAGCGGGGAGACAGAGAGGTGAACAGGGTGGTGAGAACACAATACCATAGACAGATGGCGTCTCATAGAATGGTGCACCTCAAACTTATATCATGTTATTAACCTTGGTGACCCCCAATTAAACTTTAAAAAAATATTTTTATTGCCCTAGCTCAGTGGATATGGACTGAAGGGTCCTGGGTTCAATTCCGGTCCAGGACACATCCCTGGGTTGTGGGCTGGATCCCCAGTAGAAGGGGTGCAGGAGGCAGCCGATCCATAATTCTCTCTCATCATGGATGTTTCCATCTCTTCTTTTTCCCTTCCTCTCTGACATCAATAAAGATATATTTTTACAAAATAAGTATTTAAAAAACATATTTTTATTGATGTCAGCGAGGAAGGGAGAGGGGGAGAGAGATGGAAACATCCATGATGAGCAGAATCATCGATCTGCTGCCTCCTGCACCCTCTCTATGGGAGATGGAGCCCACAATCCGGGCCTATGCCCTGACCCGGAATTGAATCCTGACCTCCCTATTCATCGGTTGACGCTCAGCCACTGAGCCACGCCGGCAAGTTTAACATTGAAAAACGGCGCATTCAGGAGAAGGAAAACATAAAGCACTGCCTACAGGTCCTGTGTGGCCGGTCACGAGGTGGGTGGCCACGCACAGGTTTGGGGGGGCACAGCAGAGGCCTCGGAGAGGGTCCTGGGAGGACAGCACCCCCTCCGCTCTGAAGCTGGTTGCCTTGGAGGTGGCTGCAGGGAAGGGGACAGTTTCTGGCTCCGGCCCCCCCTTCCTCAACCCACCCCGGGGAGGAGCCGTCCGTGGGAGTCCGCAGGTCGCAGCTCCAGGATCAGCAGATCCGAGGTTTATGGCCCAGCCGCAGGGGAGGAGGGCAGGCCCAGGCGGGGCAATAAAAGCGAGCTAATCTTAGCTGCTGGCCGCTGCTCCTGAGCACAGCAGATCTGCCGGCCGCAGCTCTCCTGGGCGTGGGGAGAGGGCGGGGGACGGCGGGTGTGGGGTGGGGACGGCTGCCCTCTGCCCATCCCTGGGAGCCCGAGAACCTACAGCTGCTCTAGCAGCTTTGTTCCTTGGCCAGGAAACGAGAGGAAGGGCCAGAGGCTACCCGGCCTCGTTCCGCCCCTGCCCTGGGCACGCTCTGTGGCTCCGGCCGGCCATGGGCCTTCCCTGGGCCCAATGTGGCGTCGCGGAGGCAGGTGAGGGGGACAGGAATCGGCTGGAGCTCCGCCCTGGCGGGGTCCCTGCAGCCCAACGCGGTGCCTGGCAGGTCGACCAGAAGGAAGCGTCTCCGATGATCCCACAGCCAACTCCCAGCCACGGTCACAGCTCCCCCTGCTCGGGGGAGCCGAAACTGGTGTGGCTCAGTGGATAGAGCGCCGGCCTGTGGACTGGAGGGTCCCAGGTTCGATGCCGGTCAAGGGCATGGACCTTGGTTGAGGGCACATCCCCAGTAGGGGGCGTGCAGGAGGCGGCTGATCGATGTTTTTCTCCCATCGATGTTTCTAACTCTATCCCTCTCCCTTCCTCTCTATAAAAAAAAAAATCAATAAAATATATATTTTTTTAAAAAAGTGAGGGGGAAATGAGGCGTCCCTATTTCCGGGGGCGCTGCGGTCTCCCCGTAGACATTGTGGGTGTCAGGAAACCCTGTGCGCAGCTAAGACGGGGCACAGCCGACGGGCCCATCGGCAGAGGAGTGGGCAGAAAAGCAGGGTCTGGCCACACAATGGAAGGCCACGCGGCTGTAAAAAAAAAAAAAAAAAAGACAAACTCTTACCATAGGCAACAGCAGGGCGGGACCTGGAGAGCACTCTGCTGAGCGGAATAAGCCCTTCGGAGAGAGACAGGGGTCACGTGATCCCACTCCTCGGTGGAATCCAGGGAACCAGATAAACGGATCCACCGAAACAGACGCAGGGACACAGAGGCAGGCGCACGCTGTCTCCCCTGCTCCTGTGCGTCAAAGGAAGGCAGGGGAGGTGGGGGGAGGGAAGAGATGAACTTGTATGCAACTAGGCATCAGCGGTGGGTGCAGACCAAGGGGATGGGGGGATGGGAGCGGCTGGAAGAGGTTAACGGAGGGCGGGGAGGAGAAGGAGGACTTACAATACTTTCAACCACAAAGACGGTAAAGGAGGAGAAGAGGCCACTGTGTGAGCCTGACATGGGGGGAGGAGAAGGATGAGGAGGATGAGGAGGGATCAGAGGGTCCGTCACGGGCACCACCATCTGCTTCGCAGTCATTTCCGAGGAGAGAAACGTGGGGGGAGCCGGTGGTAACGTGGGAACCAGTGCCGTGCTGTCCAGCACTCCGTCCAGACCGTGGCTCAGTCCCGTTCGCCGTATTCCCCAAAGACACCTCGCGTCCGCCCGCCTCCGCCCACCTCCACGGATCACGAGGCCTCGAGGGGGCCGCTCAGAGGGAGACACACCTCCTGGGTGAGATCCCTGGTGGGTGGGGTTCGGGGAGGGGGGTGGCGGCTCGGGACCGAGCTGGGCCTTGAAGCCTGGGCCGGACTCGGACATGTTCTTGCGGGGAATCCCAGGCCCAGAGGTCACGTGAGCGGGAGAGAGGAGGAGTGTGTGTGTGGGGGGGGGGCAGGCTCGGGGAGAGGGAGGGGTTTGAGGCGGGAGACGTTCAATAGGGTGAAGGAGCCAGAGGGGACTGGTGGTCTCCAGAGGTGGAGGGTGAGCCTGTGGGCAGGAACACACCCTGACGCCAGGTGAGATGGGTAACACCTGCCCCCCCACCTGCACCCCCATCTCTGCCCTCTTCCCTCCCAGGCAACCCTTTCTGATTGGCTCCCACCTGCAGTGTGGGTCCGGTTCTTAGCTTTGGCGCTCACCTTGTTCCTGCGTGTCGGCCTGTTCACAGTCTGAGACGGGGCAACCCAGCTGGCACCCCCACCCACTCCTGCAAAGAACAAAGCCCCTGACACATGCGAGCGAGCGAGCGAGCGAGCGCCCGCCCGCCCTTCCCCACACGCTGCCCTCTCACAAGCTCCTTTCAGCCTCGTCCTCCGGGGGTTCCCGAAGTCCACGGAGCGGCGGCGGCTCCACGCCGGCAGCCAGCGAGTGTGCCAAGGGCTCGGGGGACAGTGGTGCTCACCGGGCGGACCCTCTGAGCACCCTTCGCCGAGGCGCCTCAGTGGAGCCCGGGGTCCTGCCTGCAGTGGGGGCCCTGGGGGTTGGACCGGGGCCGGGAGAAACCTCCTCCACCCGCCTCCCCGCCGGGATGCCCCCCCCGGACTTTGATCGGCGTTTCCCTCGGCCTTCGTGCTCCCAGAACAAAGGGGCCCATTTTGATCTGCCCCCCCCCGCCCCCAACGGACGGCATGGCGGCCCCCACTCCTTGATCATTCGCCACGTCCTCCTCCTCCTCCTCGCTTCCTCCCGAGCCTTCATGTCTTTTAAAGACGGGCCCAGGACCGCGCCCGCCACTGCCGGCGATCACAGACGCGGGCCTTTGTCGCTCCCCATTGATGTTTTAAAAGAGAAGTTTGATCCAAATGAGCCCGCCGGAGGGATGCGTATTAGCATCGAAGCCCAAAGTCATTCATTCACTCATTCACTCGTTCGTTCGTTCATTCCACACACTGTGGTCCCTCAGGAAGAAACCAGGAAGGTCCCACATTGGCCCGGGCTGGTGAGAGCAGGCTCTGGGCATATCAATCAGGGTGAGAAGCGGTTCTCATCCCTTCAGGCTCCGGGTCACCCAGCTGCTCACAGAAGACCGACCCTGCAAGAAGCCACCGATAATAACGGCTTCCGCCCGGCCATGGTGGCTCGGCGTTTGAGCGTGGGCCTAGGAACCAGGAGGTCAGGGTTTGATTCCCGTTCAGGACAGAGGCCCAGGGTTGTGGACTCGATCCCCACTCGGGAGTGTGCGGGAGGCAGCTGATGGATGTCTCTCTCTCATCCTTGATGCGTCTCTCTCTCTCTCCCTCCTCCTTCCCCTCTGATGTCGATGAAAGAATAAGAATGACAAAAAGAAAGCCATGGCCGAGACCGGTGTGGCTCAGTGGATAGAGCGTCGGCCTGCGGACTGAAAGGTTCCAGGTTCAATTCCGGTCGGGGCATGGACCTTGCTGGCGGGCACATCTCCACTGTGGGGCGTGCAGGAGGCGGCAGATCGATGTCTCTCTCTCATCGATGTTTCTGACTTTCTATCTCTCTACCTTCCTCTCTGTGAAAAATCAATAAAATATATTTTTTAAAAAAAGAAAAGAAAAAAGAAAGCCATGGAGGCGTCTTCCCTTCACATCCTCCGGGCACAGGGAGCTTCGCCGTAAACCTGGAGCCAGGCGGCCCCTCTCCTCAGAACGGGACAAACACACACATCGGAGACGCACAGGACGCCTGGCCCTCCCCTCCCCTCGGCGGGAGCCGTCCACCACGGCCTTTGAGGCCTTCCGGTGGAATAAAGCCGTCCCCGGGGTGACGGTCTGTGCAGGGCGAGTGCACACCGCGGCCTTGTCTCCCAGAGCTTTCTACAGCGGGAAGAGATCAGACAGAGAATAGACAGAAAGGGCATTGTTACCCCTCTCCCTGCATTTCCATAACAACCGGCGCGCTATGGCTCGTGGGGCGTGGCCTCCGGTGAGAGCTCTAAGGTGCTTCCTGTGTGTGGGTGTAGGGTTTGTCGGTGCCCGAGGTGGGGGGAGGGCTTCCCTCAGCTACATAGTCCCAGGTCAGTGACGGGAGATAAACTCAACAAAGTAATCAGCCTTGGGAAATCTTTTTTCCAGTTAATTCTCAAACTTTCTTACTAGTAGATTTAAATATACACGGAGTGGCCGGATGATGATGATGATCTCTGAACGCATAATCATCTGGCCACTCAGTGTCTATCCTATAGAATAAAAGGCTAATATGCAAATTGTCCTTTCGACCAGGAATTTGACCAGCAGGCAGGCCAGCTGGCTAACCAACCATGTTCCTGCCCCCTGGCCAGGCTGGCTGGACCCACCCATGCACGAATTCATGCACCAGGCCTCTAATATCTACACACACACACACACACACACTGAGTGGCCAGATTATTATGCGTTCAGAGATAATAATCTGGCCACTCAGTGTATATATTAGAGAGAGAGAGAGCTGATCGCTGTCTCTCTCTCATCGATGTTTCTAACTCTCTATCCCTCTCCCTTCCTCTCTGTGAAAAACCAATAAAAAATATTTTTTAAAAAATAAAATTTTTATTAAGAGTCACCTTCCATTTTCCCAAGTCCTCCACGTGGCTGAAGCAGGCGAACGTCACGTCCCAGAGTTGTTCACCTTGCCTGCAGCTCGACCGAGGACGCTTCAGACGCACAAAGGAAGGGTTGAAAAAGAGGGAGAGAGCGAGCTGCCAACAGCCACAAAAACAGGAGCTTCACCCCACCGAGCGGCAGGCACTCCGGTCGCAGGCGGGGGGGCGGGCAGATGGCCGGGAGTGAAGTCACCGGCTGCTGCGGGGAGAGGCTGCCTGGGGCCAGGAAACGGCCTGTCACCCGGACCCGGTGTCTGGGCTCCAGGACCTGAAGTCCAGTCAGAAATAGGTCCCATTGTGGATGCCCTGGCCTTGCCGGGCACGGCCTTTGAGGGAGCAGATGTCAGAGGGCCCCAGAGAAGGATGGGGTCCTCCCCCAACCTGGTTCTGAAGTTCACTTCCGGGTGTAACGCTCCTTCCGGCACCCATTTGCTGACCGTGTTCTTTTGTTGGAGATGGGGAGGCAGGCCATGTAGATTGACATAATGAAACACTTTAAAAAAAGAAAAACAAGAACAAAAGCAAACAAAATGTAGAGAATTGCGTTCCTTTCATTTCCAGGTGTTTGTTGTTTTTTTGCTGTTAATGTTTCTGTTGATTTTTTTCATTGCTGGTCACTCTGTAGGTGATTAGGTCCATTTTCGTTAAACGGCATTAAGAGGATTAAGGATTCAGGTTTTCCAACAGCAAAACACCCTCTCCTCCCTCCCCAGGTATGGAAATTCCTCCTTCCCACCAGTCCTGCTCACCCGATGCCAAAATGATGCAGGAGAACATATAAAGGGAAAGAAGGTAATAATAATCATCATCATAGTAATAATAATAGTAATAATAATAAAAACTACATTCAAAGATGGGCAATTATTTGGTAATTTATGTAAATTGCATTTCTTTTTTTTTCAAATGACATACTTTTCCTAATAATGTTAAATTCTTTATTGAATATGTGTTTGTTGTTTTGATCTCCTTTGCACAAAGCACTCTCCTCGGCATTTCAGGGTGCAGTAGGCAGATGAACGAGATGTGATTTTTAGATCCAAAGCATTCCGCATGTATTAGGATGAAAGCACACTGAAAGTGAATACCCACCACAAAAGGTAGACTATAACAAATACCGTGAGACGCTTCAAGAAAGGATGTGTTTGTTTAACCCAGTGGACTGCCAACTCGTTAGTCAACGGAGCCGCCATTTGCCGACCACAGGTGTAACCCATCCGGTTTTTTAAGTGCAACGCCTGGTTGGGAGCAGAAAGCCTCCTTTGCTCCAGGAAGAAATTAATCAGTAAAGGAAGCAATGAGTCACTAAATGGCAGTAAAGAGGATTAAGGATTCAGGTTTTCCCAACAGCAAAAAATTTGATGGGAGTTAAGAGGAAGTTGAGGTTAATTCTCTGGGGCAAGAGTAGGGAGAAGAAAATGGGGGAGTTGCTTTGTGAACCTTGACCGGGGAGATTTGCGTCTTTGGAGGTGACCAGAAGGGCTTTCCAGGACAGGGGAGCCACAGGAACTCAGCTCAGCAGTGGGGTGCTGAGAGATGTGCTTGGCGACGGGTAAGCCATCCAGTTCTGCTGAGCCTCCACCACAATATACGCCGAGACGCATTGGAACAAAAATAAAACGAAATAAGCCAGCGCTTGCTGCCCTGGTGAGATTAGCAAAATGTGGGATGCCGTCCCACTGGGAAGTGGTTTGTCATTTGAAGCAGGCCAAGTCCTGGAAATATCAACGTTGGCCAAAAGGACATTAAAAGGTGGGCCATTATCTAAATTCTCTGGACCTTGGTTTCTTCATCCATAAAGTGGGGTCACCTGCATTGCAAGGTTGTTTTGAGGGATGTGTGACTGTAGGTCTATCAATTAGCTGGCATATCCCAGACAGTTGATACGGCTCTGCTGTTTTTGTTAATAACAATAAAAACAATAATCGCAGACATTATTTAGCCAGGTGTGGCTAAACATCACAATGTGAGTTCCCTTCATTTGAATTCTACTGGGCTTATGTAATTATGGATAATAAGACGTCTAAATAACTTGCCCATTAACTTCATCCTCTGGTGTTGTGATTTACCTCATGCATCGATCTGCTCGGCTGCATCTGGTTGGAATGTTAAACACTGTCATCACCAGAGATTTAGTGCATTTTATGCAGATGAACATAAGACCAAATGTTTTCCAGGGAAGCAAGCTAAGGGAGAAAACAGGAAGGCAGCATGGTGTGTTGGGGAGGGGGCGGGTGGTAGATGTGTTGCAGCCAAATCTAAATTCCAGTTCCAGTTCAGTCACTTACTGTCTGTTTCCTTGTGTCAATTATGTAACCTCTCTGAGCCTTCATTTACTTACTGCAAAAGGGGGAGGATGATGATGACAGCAATAACAACAACAAACAACAATAATAATATCAATGTCATAGAGTCACTATTTTAAAAAAAAGTGCCTGGGACAGAGTAAGTATTTTTCTTTTTCCTCTTCCTCCTCCTCCTCCTCCTCCTCCTCCTCCTCCTCCTCCTCCTCTTCTTCTTCTTCTTCTTCTTCTTCTTCTTCTTCTTCTTCTCCTCCTTTATACATTCTTCTTAATCACTTTAGCATCCAGTGACCAGGACTTGTGGGAAGGATGAATTTCCATACGTGGGGATACATGTCTTACTGTTGGAAAACCTGAACCCTTATCCCAGCTCTACCACAGCTCATGAGATGACCTTGATACCTTAACCACGGGCTCTTCATTTGTTAAATGCACAAGTTAGACCAGGTGAGGTCCATCGTTCATTTAGGACTAAGGTGTGTGACATGCACCTGCTATACGAAACTTCCCACCAAACCGAATCTGTATTTTAAAAGACAACTTGAAAAATTCAGCCAAAATCCACACACCTTTTCACGCGTTTATTTGGTTCGCTTAAAGAATCAAAAGCCCAGACACAACAGCAAAATGTCTTCACGCAGGCTGTCACAGAGAGGAACGTGTACTTCTCTGTTGGACTCAGGTCTGTATTCCGGGTAAAGGTTGTGTTCTGTGGGGTCACTTCAACGGGGGGAATGTTTAGCCTCTCCAGAATTTTGGCAACACCGGTAGAAATCACTCAGGTTGTATACCGAGGTTTTAACTTAGTCATGAGACAAGGTGTGCTGGGCAGACGCAGACAAGCGCTTTAAAAATAGCTGCTAGCTCTTGGGATGGAAAGCGATCCCGGAACAATTTGAAAATTCCTGCATATTATTGATAGAGACAATTTGGAGAGCACTTTTATATATATATATATAATGGCCCCACCGAGTAGGGAGTCAGTGTTTTTCAAGCTTCCCTGGGCACCTTGGAGTGCACTGCGTCTGCTTTTCAGAAGCCAATCACAGAGGAATATTCTGTCTGGTCTCCTTGATGCATGTTGGAGGGGAGCCTGGACACGTGGGGTGCCACATGCCTCGGCCACTTTAATCCTCACACAAAGCTCTGTGGAAAACGAGGCCTGCGCCAAGGCAAAAGGGAACCAGAGATGTTCCATCTCCAAACAGAAACCTGGACAGCCCGCCAAAGCCTGTGTTCTCTTTTCAGGACGCTGGACAGCTCTCAGGATTTAGGCACCGTCTTTTTTTCAGCACGGTGGACAGCTCGCTGAGGTCGGGAGGGGGGCTTTTTTCAGAACCATGGACAGCTTTTTTGCAGGAAAGACTGCGTGGTCTTTTCAGCACCGCGGACAGCTCACCCGGGTCTGCATGGCCTTTTCAGGACCATGGACAGCGCACACACACACACACACACACACACACACACACACACACACACACACACACACAGCTTAGCGATCCTTGGCTCCTCATGGCTGTCCAGGACCCAGATTCGGGCGAGGCAAACAGAAGGTCCAGGATACAGTCCAAGAGTGGGCGCCTTCTGAAATTTTGCCTCTTACCCTGTTTCCCCGAAAGTAAGACAGCCCCCGAAAACAAGACCCACTTCCAGTTTTGCCTCTCGCTTTCATAGAAGGCATCCCCCCGAAAATAAGACCTCCCTGATAATAAGGCCTCCCCCGAACATGTGGCCTCCCCGGAATATCAGGCCCCCGAAGCGACCGTCAGGCGTCTGGCTCCTGATTTAAAGAGACCGCGCCCTGCCCCAACCTCTCTGGCTGCGCTGCGGCCCATCAGTGAGCTGGTTGGTGATGACAACGACTACTGTACCGTCTACAGGTAATACATTTCCTTTTTTTTTTTTTGGTTCAACAATAAATGTGTACCGTCTTCTTCTTCCTGGAAAAATAAGACATCCCCTGAAAATAAGACCTAGCGCACCTTTGCTAGAAGACACTGTCTTATTTTCGGGGGAACAGGGTCGGTGCCTCGCTTGCCTTGTCCTCGTTTTACCACTGTGGCTGTCTGCCTTTCATCTGTTCACTTAGGTCCCTGCAGCTGTGCCCTATGCTAGCAAAACCACCCCTCTCCTCCAGGGGTTTGGTTCCTTCTGGGAACTGCAAGTCAGGATGTCTGGAATCGTTCGCAGAGGTGGGAGCGTTTCAAGAAATCATTTGGGCCGAGGCTGGTTTGGCTCAGTGTATAGAGCATCGGCCTGGGGACTGAAAGGTCCCAGGTTCGATTCTGGTCAAGGGCGTGTACATTGGTTGCAAGCACCTCCCCAGTAGGGGGCGTGCAGGAAGCGGCTGATCGATGTCTCTCTCTCATCGATGTTTCTGGCTTTCTATCCCTTTCCCTTCCTCTCTGTGAAAAATCAATAAAATATATTTTTTTAAAAAGAAATCATTTGGGTCTGTGAGCAGGAGAGAGAACACAGATGTTATTTGTGGACTGCACTCTAGAGGATAAAGTTCGAGGAAGCTCCGTGACATTTAAAGCACGCTGGCTATGGAGACGTGTCTGTCGTGTGGGACCCTGTGGACATACGGCACCCAGCCACAGAACAGACCGGGGTTCCGTGTTTATTTGTTCAACGAACAAAGAATTTTAGGCTATGTTTGACAGCAAGCCTCTGGATTTCAAGAAGAGTAGCATCCTTCCTCCACTCTGTGTTGTATAAATATCACCCTGGCAGCGTTATGGGGGTTGGATGAGAGGGAAGAGATCCCAAATAACGGAAAGGCCGATCCTCAATGATCGGGGTGGTTCAAGTGAAAAAAACCAGGAGAGCCAATATCCACCCAACATAGCTATGAGCCACAGGGCACGAGGAAGATCAGAACATAGAAGTAACAGAAGCTTGGGAGGACACGAAAGTGTGGTGGACAAGATGGTTCCCTGTGGGAGAGCGTGGCGTTTGAAGTGGTGGTGAAGGATCACAGAGAAGGTAGTGGAAGGGGAGGGGGGTGGGGGGTGGGGACCGGCAATTGTTCTGGGAGCAAGCCAGGAGTCTGGGCTGGTGAACACAGATTTGTTTCCAGAAACAGCTACAGGCTTCATGGCGTCCTCTACGCCCTCCTCAAGCAAGGGAGCAGGGCTTTGAAGGGTGTTGAGAGAGAGAGAGAGAGAGAGAGAGAGAGAGAGAGAGAAGAATAGGCAAACCAGGACATCCAAGTTCTTCTGCCCATGTCATTACACCCTGACAGAGCTGCTTTCTCCCTCATAGAACCAAAGTGTTGGTTCAGGTCACCTCTCTCTTCCTGCCAAATTTTATGCCCTCTGACTGTCTACAGAGGCAGGGTGCGTTTCTCTAAGAGAGGGACGCTGGCCAGGTGGAGTTCAGGATCATGCAGAGAGCGTGTGTTCTACCTCATCTCCACGCGGAGCCCGTGCAGAGAACCTTGTGGGCCCCGCATACGTTCACGCCTCGTCTCCAGAAAGCTGTCCTCATGTGAAAAGTTAGACATTAGAAGATTTTCTTAAAAAAAAAAAAAGGCAAATGAAGATACCATGTTTCCTCCTCTGGGTCCCATTCTTAGTTACACTAGGATCACATGACCACACAAGCTCCTAGCCATCTTGGGATGACAGCACGCCACGTTTGTGCCTCAAGAACTTTCCTGAAGTTCGGGAGAAACTGGTTAGCATACAAGCGAGGTCTTAACATGTAGGCAAGTTAACACGCGGGAGGCGAGCGAGCCTTCTGGTCCATTCCCTCTTCCTGCCCACTTACCGTTGGCTTCAAGCATCCTCCTCCTCATAAACTCCCCACTCCCAAGCCCTGGCCCCCCGCCCCTCCTGCTTTCTGAGGAAGGCTCTGGCGACATAGGCTTGCTGCTTCTAGAGCTGCCAACTCTTCGAGAGAACCCAGAAACCTGGATTTCTGTGAGAAACTCCTAGTTGTTGTTTTTTTAAAATATATTTTATTGATTTTTTTTACAGAGGAGAAGGGAGAGGAACAGAGAGTTAAAAACATCAAAGAGAGAAACATCGATCAGCTGCCTCCTGCACGCCCCCTACTGGGGATGTGCCCCCAACCAAGGTACATGCCCTTGACCGGACTCGAACCTGGGACCCTTGAGTCTGCAGACGGACGCTCCATCCACCGAGCCTAACTGGTTTCGGCTGAACTCCTAGTTTTTAAATGGCAGCGACTAATAAGAAAAAAAAATATGGTATGTGGTCCATCATAACACGCCTATTATTCCTTCTTGCTCCCATGACCCAGAGTGGGCAACGTTTCTGCTCACGGCATTCTACCTTGTTTGGAGCCCGAGACGCGTGTGGCACACCGGGGCTGCTGGCGTAGATCAAAGAGAACGGTGTCCATGGCCTTCCCCTCCCTCCGACACAGAAAGGAAGGCAAAGTGAGAGTGAATGTACGGAGAGCAGAACAACAGGCGTGACTTGGGCTCCACGAAGAGCATAAACGTGCTTGTCAGCGTTTGCTCGGCCTCTGTAGTCCGTTGACCACGCGTGAACCTTCAAGCTACAGCCACATCTTCCACCGACCGGAGCCTGCGAGTCCCCTGAGCTTGGATATAAACCCGTGGTGTTGCCGAAACCGGTGTGCCTCAGTGGGTAGAGCGCCGGCCTGGGGACTGAAGGGTCCCGGGTTTGATTCTGGTCAAGGGCATGTATCTTGGTGGCGGGCACATCCCCAGTAGGTGTGCAGGAGGCAGCTGATGGATGTCTCTCTCATCGATGTTTCTAGCTCTCCCTCTCCCTTCCTCTCTGTAAAGAAAAATCAACAAATACCCATGGTGTTGGGGCGGGGGAAAGAGGGGTGCACCTTGTCCTCGGAGAGCGTGGCTCGGCCCCCGGAGGTCAAGCCCTGGGACCGGCGGTCGGTCTCCGGCCACGGTGACGTGAGAGAGCAGGTGGCGCGCAGCTGGTGCTCGAGTCGTCAGTGCTCACACACACACACCCCCCACCGGGGGAGAGTCCCGCTCGGTCGTGTGTAACGCGGCACACAACCTTGGTTACCCAGGAAACCAAGGCCAAGTAGGTCCGGATGCTTTTACCGGGGCCCTCGCGCTGAGCAGAGGTGTGCCGGAACGGCCCAGCGGCGAGCATCCTCAAGATGGAGGGGATCGTGTAGACTCCCCCCGTACACGCGTGTGTGACCGGAGTCATGGTGAGGGCGCGTGGTGGTGACGACAAACGCGAACGGAGAAAATGGCCCTGATCCCCAAGGGCCCACCCAGGGGCCTTGGTGTACAAAGTGAAGGCGGACATTGGTTTCCTTGAAGATGAATTTGGTGCCTGTGATGGGGCAGGGGGTGTGGCAGGTCCTAGGGACCTAACAGGAGGTGAGACACGTCCCTGGCTCCTGACTTCCCCTTCACACAAGACAAGGCCAGTCGCTCATAAGGGCCACGGAGACAAGGAAACAGGGAGACGTGGAAGGAGGTGCCTGGCGTGTGTTTGGAGGACGGGAGAGAAGCCGCTTTGGAAGGGGATGGGGATGGGAGGTGGGAGGGAGAGACCTCTTGGAGGTGACATTAGACCAGAAGGATCCCAGGGCCAGGAGGGAGCCAGTCAGGGGAGTGTCTGCAGGAGAAGGGTCCCCGGCAGAGGGCCTGGGTGAGACCTGCCCTCCCGGACTGTGGCTGGGGAGACGGGACTCTTTCCAGCCTCACCTCGCTTAAGAAAACGCCATCGTTACTGGCACCCATGATGTAAACATGCCCTCCCCTTCTGCCTCTTCCCAAAAGGGAAGGGATCGCAGCGTTGTTCACACGGGTCCAAACTTAGAACAATTTACACTCCATCTTAAACAGGCCAGCCTATAACTCTCGCGGCGAAGCCCTACTGGGGGTTGGATTTTATTTTTAAAACTTCCCAGAGCCAAGACCGGTTGGGCTCCGTGGATAGAGCATCAGCCTGTGGACTGAAGGGTCCCAGGTTCGATTCCGGTCAAGGGCATGTATCCTGGTTTCAGGCACATCCCCAGTGGGGAGTGTGCAGGAGGCGGCTGATCGATGTCTCTCTCCCATCGATGTTTCTCACTCTCTATCCCTCTCCCTTCTTCTCTGTGAAAAAAATCAATAAAATATATTAAAACTTCCCAGAGAAGATGTGCCTTACCTGGAGAGACAACACTCTGTTCTTGGAACCAGTTCAAGAAACATTTCCTGGGCCCTGGCTGGTGTGGCTCAGTGGATAGAGCATCAGCCTGGGGACGGCAGGGTCCCAGGTTCAATTCCAGTCAAGGCTACATGCTTGGGTTGGGGGCTCGATCCCCAGAGGGGGTGGGGGGAGGGCGTGCAGGAGGCAGCCGATCAATGATTCTCTTTCATCATTGGATGTTTCTCCCTTCCTCTCTGAAATCAATAAAAATGTACTTACAAAAAAAAAAGAGCCCAAACCAGTTTGGCTCTCAGTGGATAGAGCGTCGGCCTGCAGACTGAAAGGTCCCAGGTTCGATTCCGGTCAAGGGCATGTACCTCAGTTGCAGGCACATCTCCAGTGTGGGGCGTGCAGAAGGCAGTTGGTCACTGTCTCTCTTTCATTGATGTTTCTAACTCTCTATCCCTCTCTCTTCTATGTAAAAAAAAATCAATAAAATATATTTTTTAAAAAAGAAAGAAACATCTCCCAAACGCCTATGAGGCGCCTGCCTTTAGGTGGGTGAGCCTGAGAGAGGATTTCACCATGAGCTATAGGATTCGAATCCTCGAAGAAATACCAGGGGAGAGAAGGAGAGAAGGATGCCATCTCATTCCCCTCAGAGACGAGCTCTAGGCTCGGTGACCCCCTGCTCTTTTCCTCTCCCACCCCGGCGGGGGGGAGTGGGGGGAAACCCTGCCTCGGCTGAGTCTGAGTGTCCCCCAAAGAAGCGCAGACAGCCGAGACCGGTGTTGCTCAGTGGATAGAGCGTTGGCCTGCGGACTGAAAGGTCCCAGGTTCGATTCCGGTCGGGGGCATGTACCTTGCTTGCGGGCACATCTCCAGTGTGGGGCGTGCAGGAGGCGGCTGATCGATGTCTCTCTCTCATCGATGTTTCTGACTTTCTATCCCTCTCCCTTCCTCTCTTTGAAAAAATCAATAAAATATATTAAAAAAAAAAAAGAGGCGCAGACGAGGACGGTCTCTCGGGGTGCGTGAGTGGGGAGGGGCCCCGTCACACCGCCTGCCTGCCTGTTGGCCTTCAGGAGGGCTCGGCTGACCATGGTGGGTGCTGGGAGCATAGCAACCGCTTTCCCCCTGGAGCCGTTCCCATCCAGGTCCTTGTTGCTATTGTCATGATAATCTCTGTCTCCTAGCGGGAGAGCGTCCCTGGAAAGGCACTCCGAAGCCATTAGCCGGAGTCTCCCCGGGGCTCGGTGACACGAGAGCCGCCCCGCGCACCCCCCCCCCTTTCACGGGGAGAAATTTCCTCTTTTCCCCCACTGCCTCGCCTCCTCCTCGTCGTCCGGAGATGCTTGCCTTCGACCAGCCCGGGAGCTGCGGGATTTAATGAGCATGTTCTCTCTCCTCGCCCCACCCGGGTCCTCGCCGTGACCGCGCTCCTGGCTGGTGGGGCTTTCTGCGAGGGCACGTTCGCCCTCACCTGGCCTTGTTGCCGGTAAACAACGGTCTCTTCTCTGTGGGGGAGCCGGCGCAGAGGTCACGGCCGGGCACAGGGAGTCACAGGGAACGGAAGCGAGCAGATCGGGGACACTGCCCCCGCCGAGGCCGGCACCCCTCCAGTGTGTGGGATGCCGCTGATTCCCATCTCCCGGGTCCCTGGCCCATCGATCGATGAACAGGGTTCGGTGAAGCGAGGGCCAGCGCAGGACTGCATTTCCGGGGGGGAGAGAGACGAATAAATAGCGGCTCAGTGAGGAGCCGTCTGAGGGAAGGCTGCAGAAGCCAGCTCAGACCGGCTGAACCAGCCATGGGAATTTGCTGATGGGACAGCGGGACCTCTGGGGGGATGGAGGGTGAACCCAGGCAGACAGGGTGGCCTGCTGTCTGGAGGGGTGGGAGCCGGGCAGCTCTGGTGACCCCGAGGGACGTGGGTATTCACTCCCCTTGCCACCCTCTCTCCATTTTCCTTGTGGGGAAAAAAAAAGTGTCTTTTCTCTTTTGGAGACAGCCTGGTGGGTTCGTAAGCAAGCACCATCGATCGCCCTATTTCTAGAAAGGCCCAGCAACCCCAGAGAGGCCAATCCGATGCCCGCTCCCCGGAGTTCTGAATCCTGATCGGAAATCTAAAGGGATTCGGAGCGGGTGGGGCTGCCTGTGTTCTGGCGGCGGCACCTCCAGGCCAGCCTGTGCTCCCCAAAGAGGAGTTCTGAAGTGACCGGGTTTTGTTTGTTTGTTTGTTTGTTTTTAAATATATTTTATTGAGTTTTTGCAGAGAGGAAGGGAGAGGGAGAGAGAGTCAGAAACATCGATGAGAGAGAGACATCGATCAGCTGTCTCCTGCACGCCTCCTCCTGGGGATGTGCCCACCACCCAGGGATGTGCCCTTGACCGGAATCGAACCTGGGACCCTTCAGCCCGCAGGCCGACACTCTATCCGCTGAGCCACACCACCGATCTTGGCTGTTTGTTTAATATACTTTTTTTATTGATCTCAGGGAGAAAGGGAGAGGGAGAGAATCATTGATGGGATTCCTCCTACTGGGGATCAAGCTTGCAACCTGGGCCTGTGCCCTGACCGGGAATTGAACTGTGACCTCCTGGTTCACAGGTCGATGCTCCACCATGGAGCCACACCAGCCGGGGCTGAGTTACCATTTCTGAAAGCCCCAGAGCAACCTGGGTTCGGTGTTTTTTAGCTTTTCCTTTGTTTATAGCTTTCCCAGGAATTCTCCAAGGGACCCTCCGAAGGATGCATACTAATTCCAATAAGCAAACAAAGCCAGTGTCTTTGGCTGCCAGGAACAGAACTTGGGCCAAGACATAGACCACCCCCTGAAAGGTGCCGTGGCTCGGCCGGCCTGGCTCAGCGGTTGACCTATGAACCAGGAGGTCACGGTTCCATTTCCGGTCAGGGCCCAGGCCTGGGTTGCTGGCTCCATCCCCAGTAGGGGGCGTGCAGGAAGCAGCCGGTCCATGATTCTCTCTCATCATGGATGTTTCTCTCTCTCTCTGTCTCCCTTCCTCTCTCTGAAACCGATAAAAATGTCTTTTAAAAAATAAAAGAGAAACCAGTCAAAATCTTCAGGTGACAATTTTCCCTGCCTTTGTGCTCTCTCTCTTCTTCTCTACCCCTCCCCTCCCCTCTCTTTTCCTCTCCTCTCCTCTCCTCTCTCCATCTCTCTCTCTCTCTCTCTCTCTCTCTCTCTCTCTCTCTCTACACCTTCAAAACCTCGCGGAGAAGCCTCTATTTAGCTCTGACAGGAGCCCCCGGCACGTCCGTCTCCCGTGTTTTCCTCTGTGGCCGATCAATAGGCGGAAATGCCAGGCCTCCGTCACCACGGCGGCTTTGATCGCCGCACCGTCAGGCCGGCGGAGCTTGTCTGCCGGAGTTCTGATGCCGAGAAATGTCACCGCCGGGAGGGGCCGGCGCCCCTGTCAGCTCGCAGGCCGGGGGGCGTGACAACTCACTCAGGCATCGCTGGCATCCCCGGGGAGACTGTGGTGGCAGGAGCGACCCCCACCCCGTCGGCGGCTGCTTGCAGGCTCCAGGGACGCCTGTCGCTGGTTGGGGGGGGAGGCTGGCAGTCCAGCCCCATTCACCTGCCGGCCCCTGGCCCCTGGCCTCCGCCCGGACCCTCACCAGCGCTGGGAGCTTGGGCCTGGCCCTCAGCTTCCCCGAACCTCGGTTTCCGCGGCTCTCGGCAGCCCGAGCAGTGAAAAGTCCATGTGAAAGGCTCCGGGACAGGGCAGTGAGCGGGCAGCAGCCTCGTGGTGAAATGATTCCCCTGCGTTTTCCCAGCTCCGTCCACCGCCTGTCTCTCTCTCAGCAGGAAGGGGCCTCCGAGGACCGGGTGCTGGGTGCTGGCAGGTCTGAGGCCTTCCTCCCTCTCCAGGCCTGGGAGGCCCCGGAGCAAACCAGGGGGTCCCCTGGGACAGCGGCATGGGCTCCCCAGCAAGAGGGCAGTGGAGTCGCCGTGCACGGGGGTCCTGACCTCGGCTGCAGCACATGCGTGGGGCTGGGGTTGGGGCTGGGGAAGGGCAGCCAGGCCGGCTGGGGAGGCTGCTGCCGTGGGCCGGGGTTTCTCAGAGCGAGCTGGGCTTTGTCTTTGCCTGGGAACCTGGGGGCCGAGGCCCGGCTCCGACCCTGGCTCATTGCTCCGTGAGCCAGACGTCTCCTGCCCGCTGCCCACCACCCGTTCCCCGGGAGCGTCCGTGTCACACGCTGTCTCTCAGGCCTCCCGCCCCACCGGCCTCCCCGGGGCGCGCTGATTAAAACGGCGGGCAGGCCCTGGCCGGTGTGCCCAGCAGTGGGAGCGTGGGCCTGCAGACTGAGGGGTCCCGGGTTTGATTTGGGTCAAGGTCACGGGCCTGGGTGGCAGGCTTGATCCTCGAGCCCCCGGGGCATGTGCGAGAGGCAACCAATCGATATCTCTCCTCCCTCTCTCTCTCTCTCTCTCTGGCATTGATGTTTCTCTGCCTCTCTTCCTCTCTTCCAGTCCACTCTCTCTAAAGATCAATGGAGCTGAAACCGGTGTGGCTCAGTGGATAGAGCGTCGGCCTGTGGACTGAAAGGTCCCGGGTTTGATTCCGGTCAAGGGCGTGTACCTTGGTGGCGGGCACATCCCCAGTGGGGGGCGTGCAGGAGGCGGCTGATTATTTTTCTGGCGTGGTGGTCCACCCTAGCTTTGCCATCATAAAATCAACCTCTGAAAAAGCCACCAAATATGTCCGGCTGGCGTGGCTCTGTGGTTGAGCGTTGACCTATGAACCAGGAGGTCACGTGCCTGAGTTGCAGGCTTAATCCCCAGAGTGGGCCGAGCAGGAGGCAGCCGACCCATGATTCTCTCTCATCATTGATGTGGGTTTTTTTTTCCTCTCTCTCTCTCTCCCTTTCTCTCTCTGGAATCAAGAAAAACATTTTTTTTTTTTAATAAAAGGCAGGGAAACAAAAACAATGTTTTGCTAATAGGAGGATTACATTCTATTCGGCTCCCTGCTGTTTTCAATCGTAGAGATGCTGCCGTTAGAGCTGGGGCTGGGGGTGGAGGGAGGGGACAAGGAGGTGGTTCGAGTCCTGACCCGGGGCCTCTGAGCTGTGCCCTCACTCGCCTCCTCTGAGGTGTGTCTCCGGCCCCATCGCTCCCAGAAATACCTCCGGAGACCGCGGCCCCCGAGGCTCGCTTCGGCAGTGACCCTCATCCTCCCCGGGTCCCCGAGGGCCACTTCATTCCGGGGGAACCCTGCCCTCCTCTCAGGAGCAAGGAAGACGCGTGGTGCCTGGCTACAGCTCGCTGCAGCGATTTGACAGAGGAGGAGGAGGAGGAGGAGGAGGAGGAGAAGGGGGAGGGGGAGGGGGAGGAGGAGGAGGAGGAGAGGGAGGGAAGGAGGGATGCACAGCTTTCCTGATTGCTGCTCCAGGGGAAATGTTCTCCTCCGCGTGTGGGCAGGGGCAACCAGTCTCCTGCCAGGGTCCTCCACGAAGCTGCTGGCTCTGAGGGCATCAGCGCCCTCCGGCGGCTTCCCTCACGCTCGCACGCGCGTGTAACAGAAGCTGTCCGGTGTGCCGGGAGGGGGGAGGGGGCTCTGGGCTGGGGGGTCTCAGCCGAGCCTCACCTTCAGCCTGGTTGCTGCGGGCTAATAGCTTGGGACAGAGCTCCCCCCGACGTGTCAGAGAGATGAAGAGGGAGGCCCCCCACCCCCACCCGCACCCCCGACTTGGGAGGACAGAGGAGAGAGGCAACCAGACCCTTCTGGCCACGAGCCACCGACCAGGCCCTTCTGACAGGGCTGCTGGGCTCCTGTGTCCCTGTGCCCGATGCCCAGGGCACCCCGTTGCTCACCCACGGGATCCCGGGCAGCCCCGCTTCTCTGGGCCTCAGTTTCCCTCTTCCCCAGCCGCCTGCACGCCACGTCTGGAGGCATGTGCTCAGCATGAACACAGGTTTTCCATGCCCCCCCCCACACACACACTGAGTCACGCACGGAGCAGTGAAGCTGACCGTGGCCCCCCGAGACCAGCCCGGCAGCCTGCCCGCTCCTCTCCCCGCTGGACAGAGCCGGGAGCCTGCTGCCTCGGCCAAGCTGGGGCTGGGCGGTCTCCCGCTCCGGGGCTGCCCTGCTGCCTGGCTTCAGTGGAACACGGAACGTGCCCGCGTCAGCGTTTCCTGCTCGGGAAACGGCACCCAGGGCGCTTCCTCCGTGGGGTGCGGGAGAGGAGGGAGCGGAATCGTCCGTGGGAAAGCTTAAGGGAGCTCCCAGAATGCAGTGTGGGGTCACCAGGGTGGGCCATCTCAGGGCAGGCGTCTTGGCAGGGTGTGGGGTGCTCGGCGCTCCAGACAGCCAGCCTTCCCCGGGACCCGGCCACGTTCCGCGGCAGCCACATCGGACCCGGGGCCGAGCCCGACACTTAACCAGGAAGGAGGCGGCGGCGGTTCTCAGCATCCGGATGCTATTTCTTTTCCTTTTTCTTTTTTTTAATATAGTTCATTGATTTTTCACAGAGAGGAAGGGAGAGGGAGGGAGAGCTAGAAACATGGATGAGAGAGAGACATCAATCACCTGCCTCCTGCACACCCTCTACTGGGGATGTGCCCGCAACCAAGGTACATGCCCCCGACCGGAATCGAACCTGGGACCTTTCAGTCCCCAAGCCGACGCTCTATCCACAGAGACGAACCGTTTTTGGTCAGGCTGCTATTTTTTTTTTTTTTAGAAAACGTATTTTATTGGTTTTTCACAGAGAGGAAGGGAGAGGGATAGAGAGTTAGAAACATCGATGAGAGAGAGAAACATTAATCAGCTGCCTCCTGCACATCCCCCACTGGGGATTTGCCCACCACCAAGGTACATGCCCTTGACCGGAATCAAACCTGGGACCTTTCAGTCTGCAGGCCGACACTCTATCCACTGAGCCACACCGGTTTCGGCCCGGCTGCTATGTCAATGGACCCTTAAACACCAAGGGAACGTTTCCCTTGGCCTTCAGACCTCGCTATGCCATCTCTCTGAGATCCCGGGGTGGGGGAGCGGCATGGGGAGGAAGTGCCCTGCCCGGGTATCGAACCGTGACCCCCTCTGGTCCATAGGTCCACGCTGGCCGGGCTGGAACCGGATTCCTCGGCTCCAGACCCCCGGCTCTGCGAGCTGCTGTGTGTAACGGAGGAGCACAGCTCCCCTCTGTCCTTCCCGGTGGCTCCTCGGCCGGAGAGGAGGGAAAACAAACGGCACCTGTCTCCCGGGTTCGCGGAAACCAGGAAGCGGCCTCACGCATGACATCCTGGCAAAGGGCGCGCCGGGTCGTGCCTTTAACCCACATGATCGCCCCGGGAGGGAGGCGCTGGGTGCGGTCCCCGTTCACATCTCAACTTCATGGCTCGGTGTGACCTCCTAGTGAGCCGAGGCGGGGGCGGGGGCGCTGTGAGCCGGGTGTGCCTCTGAGAGACACGTCTGGGCTCCGAGCGCGCTGTTTCTCTCCGCGTCGCGCCGAGCTCCTGCCAGGTGTGACATTTCCGAGCAGCCGCCCGGCCTTCCCGCAGGTGCGTGCGCGGAACGGGGAGCGGGAGCACCAGGAAAGAGCGGGCAGCGGGCAGCCGGCATGTCCAAGGGGCAGGTGAGGGGGTGCGGGGGGTGAGGGGGGATGAGTCTAGAGCAGTGGTGTTCAACCTTCCTAAGGCCACAACCCTTTAATACAGCTCTTTACGTGGTGGTGACCCCCAACCATAAAATTATTTTTGTCGCTGCTTCATCACTGTCATTCGCTACTGTGATGAATCTTAATGTAAATATCTGTGTTTTCCGAGGGTCTTAGGAGTCCCTGCCAGCTGTTTGAGACCCACAGGTTGAGAACCGCTGGTCTAGAGGCTCCCCATTCCCTATCCGCCCCCCCCCCGACCCCGGGATCACAGTAGGGTTGGATGGAATACAGGCTTAAGGCAACTAGAATGACCCCCGGCTCCCGGCCTGGCCCACAAGAGGCGGGCGCCCCATCCGTGCAGACGGCTACATGAGGAGCGGCTGGCTATTTTGGTCGAGGCGAGGTGCACCATCCAGGCCGGGCATGGCCTCACTCGCTCCGGCAGAAACCTGGAGTCTGGCTGGCCCGCGCTAGGGGGTGGGGGGGGCTGGGCCAGGATGGGGAGACCCATGGGGAAGAAAGTGCATAAATCCCGGGCTTGAGGAAGACGAAAGGTTCGCGGACCTGTTCGGTTTTGTGTGTGTGTATGTGTGTTTTAATTAGAATTGCAGATCTCAGAGAAGGGGGATGGGGGCAAGGGTGGCATAAGGGGCCCATGAAGGGGGGGTGGGTAGAGAAGCGCCACCATGGCTGTACCCGTGCTGACCAGGCGGGTCCCCAGGGGGGCGGGCACGGGGAGACGCCGCGTGTTTGGCGGTGACAGTTATTTACTGCCCGCCCTCGGATCCGCTGGCCTTTTCTCTCGTGTTCTGGTGAAGACATTCATTTTCCTTCAGACCCCATAAATTATTCTCCGTCCGCAAGCTGGGCGGGGGCCGGGGGGCGGGGAGGGGGGTGATGAAGGGGGGCCTCAGGGGGTGGGGGAGGAAGGAGAGATCGCGGTTTGCTCTCGGCTTTGCCTCTGTCTAGTCCAAACACTGGAAATGTCAAGTTTGCTCGCTAATTAAACACGTCTGTCTCGGGCAGGCTTGTCTCTGCGCCCAGAACGGGGGGATTTCCGGGGAGACATTGCACATTCATGTTTCCACGCGTGCGGCCTCGAAAGTGTCCCCTGGGGACACGCACGCCAGGTCTGCAGGAGGAGAGGCACCTGGGCGGCCGGGTGGGGCCCTTTGGTTGATCTCCTGGAAGAGGGGTGCTGGGTGCCCCTCTAGGGCCAGCCCTGGCTGGTTCCCGATGTCTGTGAACCCACCACCGCACAGCTGAGGCCTTGCGGGCCTGGGTCACAGAAAATCCCCTTCCCTCGCCCGCCCGACCAGCGTGGCTCGTGGTTGAGCATCCACCTGTGAACCAGAAGGTCACGGTTCTATTCCTGGTCAGGACACAGGCCCGGGGTGTGGGCTCCATCCCCAGTGAGGGGGGCGGGCAGGAGGCAGCGGATCCATGATTCTCTGCCATCACAAATGTGTCTGTCTCTCTCCCCTTCTCCCTTCCTCTCTATGAAATCAATAAACGTACCCTGTTTCTCCGAAAGTAAGACATCCCCCCGAAAATAAGACCTACTTCCAGTTTTGCCTCTCGCTGTCATATCAGGCATTCCAACCCCGAAAATAAGACCTCCCCGATCATCAGGCTTCCCCCGAACATCAGGCCTCCCCGGGATAGAAGGCCCCCGAAGCGACCATCAGGCATCTGACTCCTGATTTAAAGAGACCTCGCCCTGCCCGAACAGCTCCGGCTGCGCTGCGGCCCATCAGGGAGCTGGTTGGTGATGACAACGACTATCAGACCATAGACAGGTCATACATTTCCTTTTTGTTGTTGTTGTTCAACAATACATGTGTACCGTCTTCTTCTTCATGGAAAGATAAGACATCCCCTGAACATAAGACCTAGCGCCTCTTTGGGAGCAAACATTAACAGAAGACACTGCCTTATTTTTGGGGAAACAGGGCACAGTGGTACCTCGAGGTACAAGTTTAATTCGTTCCGTCACCTTGAGGTGTGGGAAACTAGGAGATGCTCCAGTCGTGGTAAACTGGCGGGTCGTGTGCAGCCGGCCGATCCGCGCGATGACTCCTCTCTCAACTGTTGCTCCTATTTCAAAGCAAAAATCGCTCGCTCGACGGCTCGTATCTCAAAAATCTCGTATGTTAGGGCACTCGTATCTCGAGGTACCACTGTATGTATTTCTGAGAAGAAATGATGTGCCCTCGTGTGGAATGAAAAGCAGCTCAGGGCTCTGAGTTCCTCAGGCCGCGAGAGAAGGCTCACCACGTGGCCATCTTTCCCATTTCCCTGTGGGCGGTGGGGAAGGCGCCTTGTGGACCAGGCCCCACATCGGCCCCGGGCCCAGCAGCCGCCGGGAAGACGGTCTCCAGGCCCTTCCCCGTGGCGCTGGGCCCGGGTGTCCCCGAGACAGCCGGGGTCTGCAGCTCTGGCCGGGAGCGGATGTCTCCTGGCCTCGGTGCCTGGAGGCTTCTGGCTGGTTCCACGGAGATGCCCAGTGCCTGCCAGCGCCGATCCCCCGGGCCCCGCCGTCCGGGGCCGCGTTCCCGGGCCCTGGCAGCTCCTCCACAAGCAGCGTCTGTCCCGGCGGAGAGGCGAGCCCCGCACACTGTTTGCTGAGAAGCGGCCACTTAATTAAAAGCGGGGGCTTCTGCATCCGGGCCAACAGGAGCTGTAGAAACGCCAAGCGGTGAGGCGGCCAGAGGGGGGAGGGGTCGGCTGCCCTGGAGGCCCAGCCCCCCACCCTCTGCCCTTCCATCACGGCTCCGTCCCGGGCTGACGCACCTGCTGACCCGGCCAGGTGAGGAGTCCCCCCGGACTCCATTTGTCTTCTGGGAGGTGGCGCCGAACGTCGATGATTCAGACAGAAGTCGCCTCGGTATGAGGGGTGGGGGGTGCAGACGGACAGATGCCCAGTGAGAGGGCATTTGGGCTGCAAGGAGGTGCGAGGGACCAGGCTAGGCCGTCAAGCCCCAGGGTTAGGCAGCCTCTGCTGGCACAGGCCAGGGCCTGGCATGGGGGCCTCTCTAGAAGCTTCCATTGGCTTCTCTAGATTCGCTCTCCACCCTCCCCGTCCCCCTGTCCCCCAGCCGGCCTCCCGAGCTGGTTTGTGGGAATGTGCAGGCAGCCCTCCTGCCTTGTGGCTCCTGGTTGACTCTGGTCATGGGGGTGGGGGTGGGGGTGAGGGTGGGAACTAAATCTTCAGCTGCGGCCAAGCTCAGCTACCACAGCCCCAGCTGCCAGCTCGATGGCAGCCTGTCCGGGACCTCAGGCCAGAACCACCCAGACTCCGTGTCTGCGTCGCCGTTCACTCCCACAGGGATCTGCTCGCTCTGGCCACAGCCACTCAGGGAGGGCCCACCTCACACACAGCCAACGCCGGTGACATTCCCGGATGCCTACTGGTGACAAAACGCTGGGCAGATGTGACGGACTTCGGTTGATCCTTTTTTCTTTTTTTAAATATATTTTATTGAATTTTTACAGAGAGGAAGGGAGAGGGATAGAGAGCTAGAAACATTGATCAGCTGACCCCTGCACACCTCCTACTGGGGAGGTGCCCGCCACCAAGGCACATGCTCTTGACCAGAATCGAACCTGGGACCCTTCAGTCCGCATGCTGATGCTCTCTCCATGGAGCCAACCCGGTTTCGGCCGGTGGATCCTTTCAGAAAGGGTGCGATTTGGCAGGTGGGGGTGCCATCAAGCACGCACACACAGATACTCACGCACGCACGCACGCACGTGCACCCTCGGGCCCACTCCTCCCCGAGAAGGTGCGGCCCTTCACGCTATGGCGGGAAAGGAAAGGACAGATTGCGCGGGGCTTTGGAGGCGAGACCGCCGGACGCTCAGCAAATGAAAGCCATTTATAACGAGCAACGGGCGCCGGATGGAGAGGGAGGTGATGCGTCAGCAGAAAGTGGGGTATCTGGGTACGGCTTTGCCGGACGCCGCCTCGGGACGGGAGAGGAGGTCTCCGTGGCGGCTCGCTGCTGTACGAACACGAGCACGTTAATGCGGGCGCTGGGCCGGCCGGCCGGCTGCGTTCCTGGCCTCACGCTGGTTTTGTTTGCTCATGTTCAGCCCCTGGGGACCCTCCTCCGGCCTTCCCCGGGGGAGTCTGTGGTCCCCTGGGCAGGGGTGCCCCTCGCTCTGGCCTGCCCAGCCCCCTGGGCACACAGCAGCCAACGGGTTCCGCCCAGAACTCACCGCGGCGACCTCCACTCGCCCAGCCGATGCCTCCAAACGACTCAGCCATGGCATCTGTCGCGCCAAACGGCTGAGGGTTCGAGTCCCAGCCAGGACACATACCCAGGTGGCAGGTCCGGTCCCCCAACCCAGGAGCCTAAGGAAGGCAACAGATCAACCTCTCTCTCTGTCTCTCTCTCTCTCACCTCGATGTTTATCTCTCGTTCCCTCTCTCACTCTCCCCCTCTCACCCCCACCGCTCAAAACATATCCTCAGGTGAGGATTAAAAATAATGATAAATAAGTAAATAAGTAAGTCCCACCCCAGCTGCTAATATCCAAGGAAGGAGGCATCTCCCGACGTCCAGGAGAAACGGAAAATTTCTCCGCCCCTTGGAGAACCTTCTGGGTCTATTCCGCACCAGCCATAGCCTCCTGGCCCTCGCAGCGGGCTCACAGGTCTCGGGGTCTCCGTTTCACCGGTCCACACGTTTTCAGGGGGATACAGGGAGGCAACCGGCGATCTTAACTCTTCCTGGTGGGAGAGAGGCCACCTCAGCCTTGAACCTCGTATTTTGCTCGGCGGCGCCGGGAGAAATCCCGATGCGCCCCAGCGTTACTGGCGGTGGGAATGGGTGGCCGGTGGGGGGTGGGTTGAAGGTGGGCAGCAGGAGAGGCTGCAGGCTGGGCGCCCCCTGCTCTCTGTTCCTCCCATCGCCTGCCCGGTCCCTCGCCCCAACCAGCGATCCCCAACTGACTGACCGACCTCGGGCCGGCCCAGCAGTGGGGGCCAGGTGGCGAGGGCTGGTACACAGTGGTACCTCGAGATACGAGTTTAATTCGTTCCATCACCTTGAGGCGTGGGAAACTATGAGACGCTCAAGTCACGGTAAACGGGTGGGTTGTGTGCAGCCGGCCGATCCGCGCGATGACTCCTATCTCAACTGTTGCTCGTATTTCAAAGCAAAAAACCGCTCGCTCGACGGCTCGTATCTCAAAAATCTCGTATGTTAGGGCACTCGTATCTCCACGTACCACTGTATTTGCTTCAGAGAAACCAGCCTCCCCCACTGACCCAATTTCCGGGATGCAGACGGGGGTGGGGAGCGGGTGGGGGTGAGGAACGGGAGAATGACAGAAGTCATATTTCTGCTCTGGTTTCCCTCTCATTCATCTTATTTGATCAGGACTGAGCGGAACTGACATCTCATCAAGCCGCCAAGAGCGTTCCCGCGCCGGGCCCGGGGGGAGGGGTCGTGCGGGAGAGGGGGTGGCATTTGAAGCGCGGGCGATGCGGGGACAGATGCCTTTGCCGATCTGGCGGACCGGCTGGGGGAGCCTGACCTTTCTCCCTCGGTTTTATTGACACGGCCTGCTGCGGATCATGTTTCATTACGGGGCGTCTGGGAGGAGGGGTGCCGTCCTCCTCCTCCTCCTCCTCCGAAGACAGCGTGGCCGGTGCAAGGCGGCGAGGCCGCCAGAATCGCCGAGCCGGGGCCTGGCAGGATTAGCGCCGTCCCTCACAGAGAGAGTTTAATTAAAAAACGCTGCCCGCCGCCCGCCTGGAAGGACGCTCCAGCTGGCAGGCGGGGCGGGCGGAGGGATTACATCCCAGGTCGCTGTCATTCGCTCGCTGTGGGTTCCTCGCCCGTTTCCTTGCGTCTGGGAGTTCTGAGAGGTGTCTCCCACTCCTCCCGCCCACCTCGCCCTCCCCGCCCCTTCCCCAGCCCTGCTCAGCCACAGAAAATCCTCTCTCCCATCAACACTTGTGAAGTGCGGGGTGCCAGAAACCCACCCTGCCTCGGGCCCAGCGGCTGCAGGAATGACCTGTCGGCGTGTCCGTGTGACCAAAACCGGTGGCCATGTTGCACCCAGGAATGGAGTCTTTGCCCGGCGTTGGACTCTATGTTTAACGAGACGGGGCAGAGGCAGAGAGGAGTGGGAAGAGGCGAGAAGAGGGTTCACGGGGGTGATAACTGGGGCCCCTATGTGCTCCGGATGTGTTTGATCTTAAAAGCTTCTGTCCCGCCGAAACCGGTGTTGCTCAGTGGATAGAGCGTCGGCCTGTGGACTGAAGGGTCCCAGGTTCGATTCCGGTCAAGGGCCTGTATCTGGTTGCGGGCATATCCCCAGTGAGAGGCGTGCAGGAGGCGGCTGATCGATGCTTCTAACTCTCTATCCCTCTCCCTTCCTCTGTGTGAAAAATCAATAAAATATATTTAAAAAAAACACACACACAAAAAAACTTTCTGTCCCCTGCTCCTTGCTGGAAGGGGACACTGAACCTCAGGTCACAGGAAATGGCAAAAACCATGAGACCCCAGAAGTCTCTGCTCCGTCTCCGACCAGCTCGCCCCCCTCCTGCTGTCGAGATGCCCCAGGTGAAGAAGCTCTCCCTCACACCTGCCTTCGCTTCTTCTTCGTCTCTGAGCTCGTGTTCCAGCTCAGACACAAGACGGAGGACGAACACCTGGCTTCTGCATCCCCTCGGCCTGGATCCACGCGTCCACTTGCTCCCAGCGCGTCCCTGGTGTCCGCGGCCATCCCTTCTGCCGGCTCTCCACCGTCTCGCCTGGCACGGACACCTCTGTGGCTCGGCACGCACCCCTGGCCCGGGCCTGGCTAGCAGGCGGGAGCTTGCACCCCGTCCCCCACAAGATGGACCTCCGTCCACCACGCTGGCCGATTCCGCCCATGCGAGAAGATATCCTGTCGAGAGCTCTTCCTTTAAAAAGAAAATACCTGTACTGATTTGGAGAGAGAGAAAGAGGAAGGGAGAGGGAGAGAGAGAAAGAGAAGAAACATTAATGAGAGAGAGAATTGTGGGTCGGCTGCATCCCGCACGCCCCCCACTGGGGATGGAGCCCACCACCCAGGCCGGTGCCCTGACTGGGAACGGGACCAGGACTAAGCCACCCAGCCGGGGCCTCACGACAGCACCTAAGGATGAACACTTTAAGGGGAGGCAGGTGGCACCCTCCAGCAGAAACGGGGCGGGGGCTCCGTGGGGGCAGGGACCAGCAGGGTGTGGGTCCCCGGAGGAGAAGGAGGGCTGCCGTGGGGAGCTGTCCAAACGGCCCCCCACACACAGCCTGGAAGCATGACCCCCACCCACAGCGGGTGACCACTCCGGTGTCCTCGCCCGCTCTGCCCCTCTCCGTGGCCCCCGCAGCCCCCTCTTCCTCCTGGGGAGCCCCCAGCTCCCCTCCCAAGGCCTGTGGCTTCAGGGGACCCATACCACCGACCCCCACCCCACCAGAACTGACCAATTGGATTGTCGCTACGGCTTCAGAGGTGGACACATCACCAATCCAAGCTCCTGGGAACCCACCTTGGGATTTAGGATGAGAAAGAGTGCCCTTCCCCCTGTGGGGTGGCTCAGGGTGGGGGGGCAGGGGGCCTATGGGGCAATAGTTGGACGGCGCCTCCAGAGCCCCTGGCGCGCTCCGCACCGTGGACAAGCCGCAGCGCATCCATAGCAGCCTGCAGCCCACGGTGCTCAGAAACGGGACCGGGGTGGCGGGGGGTGGGGGGGAAGGCGAGAGCGACGCTCTTGCTAATAAAGACGGGCCTGGCGGCGAACCAGCTAATATCTCGGCTTCCGCCAGGCCCCTCGCCACCTCTGCACAGACGACTCCAATGAGATAAATTACTTTCCCACCAATACAAACACGACCGCAATCAATACGGCCAGCAAAGAGCAGGGTTTGCGGGAGGAAAGAAAACGCCAATATCAAATAGGTTTCTATCGACAGGAAGCCGGGGTGGTCTACAGCGCGTGCGTGGGCGCGGGGACGGCCTTGGGAAAGAACCTCAGAGCCCGGCCGGCGTGGCTCGATGATTGAGTGTTGACCTAGGACCCACGAGGTCACAGTTCGATTCCCGGTCAGGTCCCAGGCCCGGGTGGTGGGCTCCATCCCCAGCGTGGGGCGTGCAAGAGGCAGCCGATCCGTGATTCTCTCTCATTATGGATGTTTCTCTCTCTCTTTCTCTCTCTCTCTCTCTCTCTGCCTCTCCCTTCCTCTCTGAAGTCAATCAAAACACATCGTCAGAACGAGCCTTGAGCACAGAGAACCTTGTCTGCCTTCCCTGCCCCTAGGTCCCTGAGTCTGAGCACACAGTAGGTGCTCCACAAGGATTCATGGGATAAAGGAGCGAGTATGTGAGTGCCTGTCAGCCCCCTCTTCATGGATCCAGGCACGGCGCCCAGCCCGGAGGAGGAGGGATGTGCAGTGGCCGCCTGGTGGATGCATGCCCGGTTCACCTGTAAATGCTGGGTAGGTTGACCAGCAAGCCAAGAAAACCAGAGCGGAGTCCAAGAGCACAAGTGATGTGTGTCTACGCGATCCCACTGGCCCCACGCCACGCGCTCATTGTGAATGCGTTCATGCGGGTCGACCTGGCAAAGCCTGCGTGCTGCGCCACAGAAATCACCGGCTGGAGTCTCAGGGGACTGGGCCCCCACTTTGGGAGACGCCTGTGGAGGGGGATGGGGAGAAATAGGTGTCTGTGAGCTTCTTGCCCCGTTTCACCCTCAGGGGAGGCTTTTGAAATACAGCGGTACCTCGAGATACGAGTGCCCTGACATATGAGATTTTTGAGATACGAGCTGTCGAGCGAGCAATTTTTGCTTTGAAATACGAGCAACAGTTGAGATAGGAGTCATCGGGCGGATCGGCCGGCTGCACACGACCCACCAGTTTACCGCGACTCGAGCGTCTCATCGTTTCCCATGCCTCAAGGTGACGGAACGAATTAAACTCGTATCTCGAGGTACCACTGTAGGTAATCTGGAGAGGCCGCTGTCGGGCGGGGGACGGAGGTGTACAAATAGATGGGTCCCTGTGGGCACCTCTCTCACGTCCTGCATGGTTCAGGGTTCCCGGTTCAGGGTTCGGGTTCTGGAGGAGGCCGCACGCAAATGAAAAGAGAGACTAGAAAAGCGTTAATTTGGGAATGTAGGGGGGCCAGGCGGGAGCCTTCCTCTAGTGAGAAGACTACCACCTTCCTTTGGCCTGGCCACCCCTTTTATTCAGGTTTGGGATCCACCCTTTGCCCTGAAGCAGGCAGTTCCAGTCACAGGCAGATTATCTTCTCGGTAAGGATTGACATGATTATTTGGGGGGGATGTTGCTTCGGTGACCGTCGTCTCAATTAGAGAGGGGGCTGAGAGAGGCTGGACCCACTCCAGGTCGGGTAAGCATCTCCCTGGGGCTTTTAAAATGAGAAACTTCCATGGCGCAGCCTGGGCCGGTGAGTCAGCATCTCCCGGGACGGGGCTCAGGGTGAAGCGATCACACAGGAACCGAAGAACTCAAGTTAGACCCGTGTGGATGGATGGGGCCATTGCAGCAACTGTCTGGGCTGAAGTGCCGAAGGCAGCAGGCAAAACGTTATGCACATGTATTTTTTTAAATCTATTTTTACTGACTTCAGAGAGGACGGGAGAGGCAGAGAGATAGCAGCATCGATGATGTGAGAGAATCGTGGACCGGCTGCCTCCCGCACGCCCCGTACTGGGGATGGAGCCTGCCACCCGGGCCTGTGCCCTGACCAGGAGTCGAGCCGTGACCTCTTGGCTCCGAGGCGGACGGATGCTCAACCCCTGAGCCCCGCCGGCTGGGCCGGGCTACAAGTTCTGAGGGATCCCTCTCCCCGAGGCGAGAAGACTGGGTGAAGCTTGATAAGAGAGAGGACCCCGTCCCGGGAGAGGAAGCAGGGAACCTGGAGGCAGAGGCCTTCATGAGCCAGCAGAGAAAGGCAGGACCATTCAGGGGTCACTCCCGCTCAGCCAATCTTTCCGCCGATGGTCGTGGGGGACGCCCTTGGAAGCTGAGCTGGTAACCAGAGACGCGGCTCAGCAGCCTGCAGCCACTGGGTTCTAATCCCAGCTCGGCCCCTTCCCTACCACCTGGCCAACTCATGATGCAAGGACTTGTGCCTCGGTTTTCCCGTCTGTAAAACGGGAAGGAATGCAGAATCGGACCCTGACCTCCTGATTCATAGGTCAGAGCTCAACCACTGAGCCACGCCGGCTGAGCCTTGACTAAAAATAAAAATAAAAATAAAATAAAAACCCCTGGCCTTTCCCCGAGGCTGGCATGGAGGGAGTTAACCGAGGCCGCCTCGATGATGAATGGCTATAATACTGTCGACGTAATGGGTTTCCTATTTAAATTTCGCGAGGATTTAATCAGCTGGGCGCAGCTGTGAGAGACGCACCATAAACCATGTTGAAAAATATGTAGACATATACATTTATCTGCTACAAATTAAGCTCACTTAGAGGTGCTCCTAATGGCCCGTGGAGCCATCATCAGCAGCATAAATTCCAAACTGTCTGTTTCCGGTGCATTTGCTTTGAGAAAAAAATTAACGCTCATCCTGGGCCGCTTGGTAATAGATGGACGGACCCTTAATTTGCAGAGCGCTAATAGCCCCGCCATTTTTCATTAGGACCACCTCCCCCCCCACCCACCGGAGGGCCCTGGGCCCGTGGCTTTGCTGGGGATTCCGGGGCCCAGGCTGACCCCGAAGGGGGGGGGGGGATACGGGGCTGGATTTCTGGGGGCCACCCTCTGAGCTTTTCCTCATCTGCTCCCAGGAAGGCCAACACCCCGGTTCCGAAGCCAGGCCGTCCAGCTGCCCATCCTTGGGTTCTGGCTGCCTCTGTTCAGCCGGAGTATCGTGTGGGGCCTTGCCGGGGCCACCGTGGCAAAACGGGGCGCAGAGGCAACCCAGCAGCGAGCACGCCTCTCCGTGCCAGTGACAGCTCGCAGGAAGTGGGGCTTCTCCTGAGGTTCCTCGTTCTCTGAGGTTCCCGTTCTCTGAGGTTCCACGTTCTCTGAGGTCCCCGTTCTCTGAGGTCCCCGTTCTCTGAGGTCTCCCGTTCTCTGAGGTCCCCGTTCTCTGAGGTTCCACGTTCTCTGAGATCCCCGTTCTCTGAGGTCCCAGGTTCTCTGAGGTCCCCATTCTCTGAGGTCCCCGTTCTCTGAGGTCACGGGTTCTCTGAGGTCCCCATTCTCTGAGGTCCCCGTTCTCTGAGGTCCCCCGTTCTCTGAGGTCCCAGCCCAGAAGCGGGCAAGGTGGCGGGGGAGGGAGGAGGAGGTGAGTCCCAGTTTGCAAGACTCTCTCGTGTCTCTTGAACCTCAGTGGATTCTTTTTTTTTTTTAAATATATTTTATTAACTTTTTACAGAGAGGAAGGAAGAGGGAGAGAGAGAGAAACAATGATGGTGAGAGGAAATCTTGGATCAGCTGCCTCCTGCACGCCCCCTCCTGGGGATGTGCCCGCCACCAAGGCACATGCCCTTGACCGGAATCGAACCTGGGACCTTTCAGTCCACAGGTCAATGCTCTATCCACTGAGCCAAAGCCGTTTCGGCAAAAACATTTTTTTTTTTTTAAAGAAGCACTCCATCCCATCCTGTCCCGTCTGAACCCATCCGACTCAGAGCATCCCATCCTGCCGACGCTTACCAGGCACGGGGCAGGACCAGGCGCTGCGGGGACCTTGCCCTCCGGGGAGTGAGTGGGGCTCCAGCAAGAGAAGCCAGCTTCTGCGGGTTCCCTTCCGAGTACCTGGGGGGCTCCTGGGATGCCCCCCCAGACCCCTGGGCCTCCTGAGGGAACCTGAGACCACGGAGCACCCGAGGTCCTGGCGTCCACCTCACCCTGCTTGGTCTACAGAACAGACACGGGGCCCCAGAAGCCGGGGAACCGGCCAGGCCCGTGGCTGCAGGAAGTAGAAGGGGGGATGCGGGCGCTCCCGTCAGCCTGAGCTCGGTCACGTGCACTTGTGCTCGGTCACGTGCAGGCTGCAGCGGCCGTGGTGCAGGCCGGGGTGGGGCGGGAGGGGGCGGATGGGAGGTGTTGGGTGGGGGGCTGCGCCTGGGCCCTCAGGCCAGCCAGGTCCCCAACCAGCCTCTGCACTCCGACCAGGCCCAGCACCTGCCTCTAGAGCAGTGGTTCTCAACCTGTGGGTCACGACCCCTTTGGGGGTCGCACGACCCTTTCACAGGGGTCGCCTAAGACCTTCGGAAAATGCAGATATTTACATCACGATGCATCACAGGAGCAACATTTCACGGTGGGGGGTCACCACCCCATGAGGAACTGGATGCCAGGGTCGCGGCCTGGGGAAGGCTGAGAACCGCTGCTCTAGAGAGAGCAGGTCAGGACGGGAAAGAACGCCAGTCGTCGGTGGGATGCCTTACGAAGAGCAGGAGACGCACACAGACAGAAGCTCGCTCCCGTTCAGCTTCTGGGGGTGTTAATTCTCCCCGACAGATGCAGGCTGGGTTCAGCCCTGAAGGCACCCCCCAGAACCGAGAGAGTGCACCCGGGAATCGCCGCTCACACCCCGTCGCTGGCGCCCAGGGCTGGCTGGCTCCCGACTTTCTGGAAAGTCCCAGGCTCGGCGGGCCACTCAGAGAGCGAGGAGGGGCCGCACCTGGGCAGGAGGAGGACGCCGGCGCCTTCCTCGTTCGATGCCAGAAAACCGGCCACCGCGGCTGCGGGCCATCGGAGAGGCCGCTTTGTTTAGGTTTTTCGGAGGTTTGTTGCCGCAGGATTATCTGCGGTGACAAACTCACCCCTCCGGCTCCACACAAAGACGGCCGGGAGGCGCAGATGCCCTCATTGTTGTCGGAGAGAGCGGGCGGGCGGGAGCGGGCTCGGGTCCCCGGCGAGTGGAAGAAAGGGCCTGGGCGCACCGAGCTATTTTCGGAGCGGCTAACGGGCAGACCGTGGCGCCCCCAGATCCGTCTGTCCCTGGGCCCCGACGGGTCCCCTCCCGGAACCAGCAGGGGCTCCCCGCCAATGGACTGCAGGCCCAGACTCCCTCAGGGCGCGGGCCCGCTGCCGGGGCACAGAGAAAGGCAGGCCCCGCGGGCGCCCGGCCCTGCCAGGCGAGCGAGCCTCCTTCGCACACCTGACCGCATCCCTCCCGCCCTCGGCTTCTCCGGGGGCAGCGGCCAGCGGCCCCCACCCTCTGCTCGGCCTGTCACGGGATCACTGGTCACCCCCGGGGACGCGGCGAGCCAAAGGGCAGCGCTGGCGGGCCCTGGCCACAGAGGGGGGAATGGCAGCTTTGTGCTCGGCCGGACGCTCTGATTACTCCCGTTTTCCCATCTCCGTGTGGGGACCAGGGGCTTCCTCTGGGTCGTGCCAGGAGGGGGATTCGAGCCCCGGCCGACTGGCCACATCCGGGCTCTTCCTGCTGGGCAAACGTCTGCCCGCGGCCCGCAGCGCCCCTGGGGGCCAGAGCTCGGCTCTGGGGGGTGAAGGAGGGCCAGCACCCTCAGGTTGGAGGCAAAGTTCTGCCACTTCCGCCCCCCGCCAGCCTCAGTTTCCCCACCTGAGAAATGGGGGTGGTGATATGAGGAGCTCACAGTGTGGAGAAGGAAGGAGGGAAGCCCTGGCCGGTGTGGCTCCGTGGATAGCGCCGGGGCCTGCAGACCACTGGGTCCCGGGTTCCATTCCCGTCAAGGGCGCGTGCCTCCGTTACCGGTTCCTTCCGGCCGGGGCCCTGGCCAGGGGCGCGTGCAGGAGGCAGCCCATCGATGTGCTTCTCTCACATCCATGTTTCTCGCTCTTTCCCTCTCCCTTCCACTCTCTCTAGAAGTCAGTAGAAAAATACCCTTGGGCGAGGATTAAAAAAAAAAAAAGGCCGAAGCTGGTTTCGCTCAGTGGATAGAGCGTCCGCCTGGGGACTGAAAGGTCCCGGGTTCGATTCCGGTCAAGGGCATGTACCTTGCTGGTGGGCACATCTCCACTGTGGGGCGTGCAGGAGGCGGCTGATCAATGTCTCTCTCTCAGCGATGTTTCTGACTGTCTACCTCTCTCCCTTCCTCTCTGTGAAAAATCAATAAAATATATTTTAAAAAAAAAAAGGAATGGAGGAAGGAGGGGACCCTGGCCGGTGTGGCTCCGTGGATAGCGCCTGGGCCTGCAGACCAGAGGGTCCAGGTTCTGTTCCCGTCGAGGGCACGTACCTCCGTTACCGGTTCCTTCCGGGTGCAAGAGGCAGCCCATCCATGTGCTTCTCTCCCATCCATGTGTCTCTCTCTTTCCCTCTCCCTTCCACTCCCTCTAGAAGTCAGTGGGAAAACATCCTTGGGCGAGGATTTAAAAAAAAAAAAAAAGGACTGGGGGGAATGAGGGGTGGCCCGTCCGCCCTGCACGGGCCTGGCACTTGGGAGGGCTCCATGAAGGCTGGCGACTCTGACCGAGAACCTGGGGACCAGGGAGAGCAGCTCCCTGCCGTGTCCCAGCGTCACCTGTGCTGGCATTGCTGCCACGGGGCCCCCAAGTCCTCCAACAGGCGCTCGGGTGCTGGGCGGTCAGCACCAGGCCCTCTGGCCGGGGCGGGTGAGGCTGGGCAGCCCATGTAGCAGGGGCAGCGGCCGAGCTCAGCTCGGGGTCTGGGTTGGAGATTTCCGGCTTCGCACCAAGCGGGTGACTTTCTGAGCCTCCGCCTTCTCCTCTGTGAAACAGGTGACGTGTGACGAGGGGCGCTTTCCTGGCTGGGCTATTTGGGGGGAGCTGCCTGAGCTGAACCCCAGAAACGGAGCGGGCGCGGCTGGCGGGCCGGGGTCCCCTCCTCGTCCGGCCTCCACGGGGCGGCCCTGGGTCTCGGGGATCCTATTAGCTGGGCCTAGTGGAGAGTTAAACATCGGAACTGACAGCGGGCGAGAGCTCGCTCCAGCGCCCCGCGGCCAGCAGATGGTCTTGGCCAGATGGCGGGGGGCGGGGCGGCCACCAGGTGTCTGCCAGAGGAAGGGTTCACCACCTCCCCCCCGGCCGCCACCCCCTCCCCGGCCTGGGGTGCCGCCCAGCCCCGGCAGATGTGCGGCCTGGGAAAGGTTCCAGGTGCAGATTGGGAAAGTGGGCCATTAACCCCCTGCCGACCCGCGCTGGCAGCACCTGAGCGGCGAGCGAGAGCCGGTGCCTGCCTCCCCTGCCCGCTCCTCCCTACAGCCGGGAGCTCTGCACGCCGGGCCCTGCTCCCCCATAGCACCCTGCCCCCTCCCAGCCCCGCAAATGCGCCCTCTGTCCCCTATAGCAGCCCTGCCCCCTCCCAGCCCCGCAAATGCGCCCTCTGCCCCCCATAGCACCCCTGCCCCTCTCCCAGCCCCTCAAATACACCCTCTGCCCCCTATAG
>JAAGEH010000452.1:55142-65286 GCA_011751065.1 Lasiurus cinereus | reverse complement strand
CAGGTATACAGACAGTTGTGTGAACAGGGGCGGTAGGTGTGCAGACAGGTGTACAGACAGTTGTGTGAACAGGGGCGGCAGGTGTGCAGACAGGTGTACAGACAGGTGTGCGAACAGGAGCGGCCGGTGTGCAGCGGGTAGAGCTCACCTCGGTCCAATGGCGCTCGTCCCCTGAACGTGGGCAGCTCGGGAGGGAGGTGCGAGCACAGGCAGGCCCCCGGGTGCACAGGACAGGAGTTTTGTCTGTGACCCCACCTCTGCGCCCGCTGGGCGGTGCTCCCAGGGAGCTGAGGGACGCTCGGAGACCCGGCGACCCGCCTGCCCCGCTCACGGGGGACAGAACAGATCCCCGCCCGCCCCACCGGGTCCCGGCCACCTGAGCCCCCGGCGCAGTCTGGGCGCCGTGTTATAGAAACGCCGCGCGAGGTGCGCGCAGGGGGTCCCGTTGCCGTGTTTCTGAGAAGCGGTGACATTTCTCAGGCCGCCGGTTGCCATGGCAGGCGGTGCCGCGGCATTTGGAGAATGGGAGAGCCAGCAGGAATGCGAGGCCACGGCGGCACGGCCCTCGCGCCACGGGGAGGCTGGAGCTTCTGAAGAGGTGGGGAGGGGGACGGGCAGCGGGCGGGGGAGGACACCAGGCCGGGAGCGAGACGGCCTGACCCAGACCCACCTCGCCACCCGCTCACGGCGGGTCTTGAAGAGCCACATCTGCTTCCAGAAAAACAAGAGGACTTGTGCCCCTGGCCCCAGGGATCAGAAATGACCATAAATGCCCTCCACCAAGGGGACTTGCTCCACAAGCATGGAGGAGGCTCGGGGTGTCAGTTCTAGTGGGTCTGGAAAAGAGAGGTCGCAGGGAAAAGAGAGGCAAAATACTTCTCCCCTAAAAAGAAAGGAACCAGCCCTGGCCGGTGCGGCTCAGTGGGTAGAGCGTCCGCCTGCAGACTGCAGGGTCTCGTGTGTTCCATTCCCGGTCAGGCCACAGGCCCCCGGGTGGCGGGCTCGATCCCAGTGGGAGGCATGCAGGAGGCGGCCGATCCGTGATTCTCTTTCATCACTGATGTCTCTCCCTCCCTCTCCCTTCCTGTCTGACATCACTAAAAACACACTTTTAAAAAAAATGTTTTTTTTAAAAAGAGAGGAACTAGATTTCATATGCGCCAGGATAGGTAGACGCAGAGAGATGTGACATGCGTATCGCAGACGCATACTAGACGTGTGTGACAGTAATGAGGCCGGTAAACACGCTGTCTGCCCGTGATGTATGTGTTTAAACAGGCCCGCACATTTGTCATGTGTCACGCGAGAGAGGGAACAGCAGTGAACGGGAGAGGCCTCGGTTGCTGTGCACGGAGGTGGCGCTGCCGGGGATGGGAGGGACCAGGCAGTCCAGGGCCCGGCGGTCGCGGTTCACCGCTCCTCCCGGGGCCTCCGTGTACTTCCCCAGGACACGTGCTCCTGGCTGCACGGCGTTCCGCGGTGTGGGGTCCCCTCACCTGGCGAACCAGCCTCCCGTGGTCGGGCGGTGAGGTCTTTCTACACGAGGAGGGTTGCACGCATGCATCTGTGTCCACTCATGAATGTCTTCTCTTCTTAATATGTTTTTATGGATGTCAGAGAGGAAGGAGAGGGAGAGCTGGAAACCTCCATGAGGAGAGAGAATCGTGGATCGGCTACCTTCTGCACGCCCCAGCCTGGGGATCGAGCCCGTAAACCTGGGCCTGTAACCATGGAGCCACTCTGGCTGGGCCCTGCGTGAATATTTTCTTAGGATGTAAGTGAAGAAGTGGAAGGGCGACATCAATGTACAGGAGCACTGCTAAGCTTTTCCCTCTTCTTACCCCCAATTCTTACCGCTGGCTGTAGGGCAGGAGGCGCAAAACCTAAACATCTAGCCAAAACCGGTGTGGCTCAGTGGATAGAGCGTCGGCCTGCGGACTGAAAGGTCGCAGGTTCGATTCCGGTCAAGGGCATGTACCTGGGTGGCGGGCACATCCTCAGTAGGGGGCGTGCAGGAGGCAGCTGATTGATGTCTCTCTCATCGATGTTTCTAACTTTCTATCCCTCTCCCTTCCTCTCTGTAAAAAATCAGTAAAATATATTTAAAAAAAAAAAACACAAAACACTGAACATCTTGGAGCGACACCGCAATAAATTGTTCAATCGGTAACACAGGTCTCTTGAACAGCATCCTCCAACACCTGGCACGTTAATCCTACCCTTCTGCGTCCTCTGTGGTCCAAAGGAAACCTGAAGGGAAACTGAAAGATAGTTCGGAACAAACGATTGGACAAAAATGAAATATGGCATGTCACGTGTGTGGGATGTGGCTCGAGAAATGCTCAGGGAGACGTTGACAGCGTTAAAGGCTTATATTTTTAGAAAGAAAAGTCTCAGATCAATAACCCAGCTGTTTGCCTTAAAAAAAATAAAAAAATAAAAACTGAAGAGGAGGGTAATAAACCCGCAGCGGCTAGGAGGAAAGGGACGGCAACCATTAGGGTGGAAATCAATGAAATTAAAACCAGAAAAAAAAACAACAGAGAAATCAATGAAAACAGAAGCTGGTTCTTCAGAAATATCAATAAAATCGACAAACCTATAACCAGACTCTCCAAGAAAGAGAAAAGACACAAATTACCGTCACTGGGGATAAAAGAGGGGATATGAGTGCAGGGGACACAGACGCCAAAAGGTTTAAGGAGGCGGAGGGGGAACGGTTTACCCAAATCAGAAAAATAGAACACAAGAACATTACAGACCAGGAGCCCCTCATGAATATAGACACACAGGGATCCTCACCCAAATATTAGCGAATCGAGTTCAGCACTGTGTGAAACACAATAAGACATCACAGCCCGACTGTCCACCTGTCCCCGGAACGCAGAGCTGGTTCGACGTCTGAGGGAATCAGTCACTATCATCTTCCACAGTAACACATGAAAGAAGAAAACTCGCATGGTTACATCCATTGGTGTGGGGGGGGGAAGCATTCCGAAACACACAGCACCTGCCTCCAATAAAAACTCTCAGCAAACCAGGAAGAGGAGGAATCTTCCGTACCCTGAAGAAGGGCATCCACAAAATAGGGGGGTGGAAAAAACTACATCCTATCTAATAAAGACGGGAATATGCAAATTGACCAGAACTCTGTGACAAAGTTGGTGGCGCCCACAGCCAATAAGGAGGGAGTCTGCAAATTGATGCAACAAGGCGAGAGGCGGGAAGCCGGCTCCTGCCGAAGTGAAGGCGGTACTGGCAGCCAGGGGAAGAAGGAAGGCCTATTCTTGCAGGAATCTTCGTGATCTGGGCCTCTAGTCGGACATAATATTTAATGGTGGGGAAAAAAAAAACACACCCTGCTTTCATCCTAAAATTGAGAACCAGGAACAGGTGTTTATTTGCCCAACTCCTATTTCACATCCCGCTGGAACTTTTACCCCCAGCAGTAAGACCAAACACAAGAAAGGCCCAGAGACTGGAAAGGAAGGCCTCAAATGGTCCCCACCTATATATATAAAAGCCTAAGCGACTTACAACTGGACGACCGGATGACGGGCTGGTAGCTATGACACACACTGGCCACCAGGGGGCAGACGCTCAACACAGGAGCTGCCCCCTGATGGTCAGGGCACTCCCACAGCCAATCTCCCTTGGTCCCTCCCCCCATCCGAACGCCGGCCAGGCCGAGGGACCCCACCTGTGCACGAATTCGTGCACTGGGGCCTCTAGTTTGTTTATAACACAGTTATTTGCATAGAAATTCCCCCCAAGGACTCTCTGGAAAACAAAAACTAGAACTAACGAGGGACCAGTCCACAAAACAACTAGAACGTAGGCTGCAGGAGGACACGTGTTTTCTAAAAATTATTAGTTCAGTGGCTTTTAAATTACCGCTGACGTGCAGTGTTATGTTCGAGTCCGCGGTTCAACATCGACGACTCTTATGCCTTATGCCTACTAAGCGACCGTCCACTTGACAAGGTCATTGCGCTCTCACGGACGGGACTCTCCGAGCCATACCTGGCGTCCTCACGGCTTATTCTGTCACTGTGAGTTTGTACCTCCCAATCCCCTTCACCTTTCCCACCGTTTTTTTTTTTTTGTCTGCTCACGGCTGATCTCCCCGATGCTTGGAGAAGGGCCTAGTAGCTGGCTGGCACTCCGTAAGGATCCGCCGAAAAAAGGAAGGGGCAGGGAGCACCCACAAGGCCCCGGTCCTGCACGGACATCTGGAAACACAGCTGTCACGGAGCCCCCACTCCCCGCAGGCACCCGGGGCCACCCCAACCATCACCCTCAGGACTCGCTGCCCACCTCCGCCGCCACGCCCAAGCACAGCAGACAGGGCAACGTGGCGCCAAGGGCACGGATCTGCCCGTGCTCACAACCATCTGCTCCCAGCTGCACGTCCCTCGGGGGGAGGAAAGGGAGAAGGAACCAAACAGGATTAACGGCGCTGCCAGATGCTCTCGGCAGAAGGAGGGGGGTGAGGAGCCCCCGGCCCAGTCCCGTCGCTGGCGCTGGAGGCGGTGGATGTCAGGGGGGGACGGGTTTGAGCCAGGGGTTCTCTGGGCACAGTCTCACCAAAAGATGGAGGACCCCCACGCTGGGCAGTGCGGCCATCCCGCCCTCTCCCCACCCACCCCCCATGCCCAGCGGGTCACCCACTGTCACCTCCAAGGGCCTTTCCACCCGCCCCCCTCTGCCACCACCTCACCTCCCTCAACCTCTCCCACGTGATCACCACCCCCGCCTCCAGCCTCCAGGCATCCCTGAAAACCTCCCAGAATCCCCTGGTGAGGCACCTCCCTGGTGCTGTCACCCCCTTTCTCTCCCTCCTCCCCACCATCCCCACTTGCTCAAACACCTTCGAGGACTTCTCCGCCCCGTGTCCAGGGCCCAGCCCCGTCTGCCACGCACACACACTCCCACCTTCCTTCTAGCTTAGTCCTTCTGGAAGAGGAGGACGCTATCACCAGCACCTCCTCGGCGGCTCTTGGGGACCAGAACCCTGCACCTCACGGGTGCACCCCCTCTTCCATGCCTCCCAGCCACGCCCTGGCCCAGTCCCCGGCTCCCACCGGGTGGCTCCTGCCCCAGCCTCCTCCTCCTCCTCCTCGTGGTTCTCTTCTACTTAGTTCCCATTACCCAGTCCAGAGTCGTGTGAGGCCTGAACCCCGTGATGCATGCGAGACTCCCAGGGGGCGGGGCCTGCTTGTATCTGGCATGTGAGTGGGCATCTCCACCACGGCCATCACCCAGGACAGGTGAGGACTTTGGAGTCAGCTCTGAGGAGGTCAGCGTTCCACGGGAATAAAGAGGAACGAGCCGGCCCAGCCGGCGGGGCTTCGTGCTTGTGCGCCGACCTAGGACCCAGGAGGTCACGGTTCGATTCCCGGTCGGGGCACAAGCCCGGGTTAGGGGCTCAATCCCCGGTTAGGGGCTCAATCACCAGGGTGGGGCCTGCAGGAGGCAGCCAGCAATCCATGATTCTCTCTCATCTTGGATGGTTCTGTCTTCCTCCCTTCCTCGCTGACATCAATAAAAATATTTTTTTCAAAAAAAAAAAAAGAGGAAAGAGCTTAATTGGGGAAATCCAGAGGGGCTGTCTGGAGGAGGTGGCACCTGAGCTGGACCTGGAAGAACAAGTAGGGGAGAGGAGCAGGATGTGTCCGGGCTACTTGGCCAATGGCACTAAGACCTCACTGGAGTCCTTCCCGCTGCTCTAACGAGCCTGTCTCAGAGAAGACTATTCAGTTTTTGGAGGCACCTGGCCACCCACAAACTGGAGCCGGGGGGCCCTGGGCCACAGCACGAGGGGCCGCTCAGAATCCCCGCAGAGAACCCACGCGCTCCTCAGCCGAGCCCACGGGGACGCCTCCGAGCCCCGGAGACGGGAGCCTGTGCAGACAGCAATCTGTACTTTCATATCCTGGACGCGCCCTCGCACACGCAAATCAATAGCACACCCCGAGGCGCGTTTAATAAGGAAAACGGGTCCCGGGAGAGATTGGGAAAGCGCGAGACTTGGCCGCAGGTGCGCTGGGGGGTGGGGGGGAGGGGGGGAGGCGGGCCCGCTGCCTCCCCAACATCATGAGGCGGAGAGGCCGGCCGAGCCCCACCGGTGATTAGAAGCACAGAGCAATGGAAGCTTCCGGCTGTTTTCTGATCCCCCAACCCTGTCCCTCCTGCCCGGGCCCCATCCATTGGGCAAGGTTCCCTGCTCTGATGGAAACTCGGCTTCCTGGCTGTTTTGTGGTGCTGGTTCCTGGGGCTGGGGAGGGGACCCACTTCTTCCGGGCCAGGCGGACACAGGGCCTTGCCAGGTAACGGGTCCGGGGCTGAGCCCGGGCCACCGGCGGCCACACAGCACGGCGTGGGCATGGACCTGGTGGAACAAAAGCCCTGTAGCCACGGCTTCCCGCAGGCGCTGCCAGTCGGCGCTCCCTGCCCGCCCGCCTCTCCCGTCCTGCCCACCGAGAGCCGCTGAGAGCCCGTTTGCAGTGTGAGACCCCGTTCATTAGCGTCAGCCTCCCAGCATCAGGGGCCTGGGAAGGGAGTGGACTAACAATTCCCGGGGGAAAGGGAGAGTGAGGGGTGCGGGAAGAGACTGGACAAAAATCTTACACCTGTGGAGGAGGACAGTGGCGGGGGGGGAGGGGCATGGGGTGGGGGGAAGGGAATCAGGTGGAGGGGAGCTATGGGGGGGGAAAAAAAGAGGAACATCTGCCGAGACCGGTGTGGCTCAGTGGACAGAGCGTCGGCCTGCGGACTGAAAGGTCCCACGTTCGATTTCGGTCAAGGGCATGTACCTTGCTGGCGGGCACATCTCCACTGTGGGGTGTGCAGGAGGCGGCTGATCGATGTCTCTCTCTCATCGATGTTTCTGACTTTCTATCTCTCTCCCTTCCTCTCTGTAAAAAATCAATAAAATACTATATTTATTTAAAAAAGAGGAACATCTGTAATACACTGAACAATAAAGATTTATTTATTTTTTTAAAAGTCAACCTCCCTCCCATCTCCCACCCGCCCGCCTGCCGCTGCAGTGGAGCTGAGAGCCGGGCACCAGGACGGTTATGGAGGCTCGGGCCACGGCATTGATGGTAGGAGACATCAGCAGGGAGCAGACAGAGTGGACGCCCCGGGAGCCGGGAGAAGAAGGAGGGCCCGGCCGGGACACGCACAGACACGAGGCCCTGGGCTCCGGCTGGCTGGGGTTGGGGGGTTGCAGGAGGGGATCCTTGAGGTGTGGACAGGAACCCCAGGCTGAGGCGTGCCTCGGGCTCTGGGTCCAGGGGTGCCAGGGGTCCGGGCGCCATGGAGACGCCCTGGGGACCATCCTCTTTGGGAACTGCCACCTTTGGGCCCCGAGCCCGGCCTGCACAGGCCAGACCCTCCGTGGATGCGTGGATTCGAGGGGCCACGGGCAGGCGGCTAGGCGGAGGCCCGCCTGCCGGTCTGGCAAACTCCAGGGCTGAAGGCGCCGCGGGGGACGGTGTGAGTTAAACCTCGTCTGATGCCGCCCATGTGGGGCGGTCCCTTCCCGGGCCAGTGTCGTCCCTGACCAGTCAGTCTTCACCCTGACTGAGCCAACGGCCTTTCTGCGGCTGCGAGAGCATGCCCCGGCCCCCCGCAACGCACAGGCATGGCTCTGTGGCAGCGGTTCTCAACCTTCCTCAGGCCGCGACCCTGGCATAGCGTTCCTCATGGGGTGGGGACCCCCAACCATGAAATGTTGCTCCTGTGATGCATCGGGATCTCAATATCTGCATTTTCCGATGGTCTGAGGCGACCCTGTGAAAGGGTCGTTTGACCCCCAAAGGGGTCGCGACCCACAGGTTGAGAACCGCTGCTCTATGGGCACCCCAAACCCCTCACTGTTCGGGTGACTGCTCCCACGCCCACTTCAGGAGCGTGTGTCCCTCATTTCACCTTTCCTCCAGCCCCAGAGGCCCCCCCTCTGCTCTCTCCCGCCCTCCGCATCCTCCATGAGTGCCATCCACGTGCCCTCCCCCCCCCCCCCGCCTCTCCTCCTCGGCTTGTCATGTGTGAGACGAGGTGAGAAACCGCCCTCCTCCGTCCGGAGCCTCAGCCCCCTCCTCAGGGACTCTGCTTCCCGCAGCTGCCGACAGTTCGGCTCCAATAAACTCGGCCCGAGCCCCTGCGGGGTGAGTGCTTTCTCGCGGGGACCAATGTGGCAGGCGCTTGGGAACCCCCATGGCGGAGACTGGGACGCTTCTGAGCTCTGGCAAGCTGACCCTGGCCGGGCCCCCCACCCGCCCCCGCCCCCGAGGCAGGCGGGTCGTCAGGGTGGCCGGCCTGCTCCTCGTGATGGGCCCTCAGCCAGGGACTCCAGCCCCTCCCCATCGGCCACATGCCTCTCCCCCCGACTCTCCAGACAAAGCTGGCTCTTCCCTCGCCAAGAAGACCCCCATGTGTCCCCAGCAGGTTTCACGTGAGGCTGGCATCAGCCCGCTTCCCAGGACCCCCTGCTCCCGGGAGAGAGAGGAGGGAGACTCTATCTGGGCTGGAGCGCCACGCCCCTCCCCGGTCTGACGGGCCCTGCCCTCCTGCAGGGGACTAGGCCTCCTTCTTTTTTTTTTTAAATATATTTTATTGATTTTTTTTTTTTTTTTTACAGAGAGGAAGGGAGAGGGATAGAAAGTCAGAAACATCAATGAGAGAGAGAGACACCGATCAGCCGCCTCCTGCACACCCCACTCTGGAGATGTGCCCGCAAGCAAGGTCCATGCCCTTGACCGGAATCGAACCTGGGACCTTTCAGTTCGCAGGCTGACGCTCTATCCACTGAGCCACACCGGTCTCGGCATAGGCCCTCCTTCTGTTTCGCAGTCTCCTCGCCAATAAAATGGGGGGAGGAGAAAAAAATAAAGCAAGTAGCCCCCCCGCAGGAATTTAAAGGTGCACCCCGCTACGGTCTCCTTGTTCTCAGGCATTCTTTGGGCGGCGGGGCAAGCCTGGGACCTGATCCGGGAGCAGAGTGCTGGGGAGAAAGGCCTCGGTCAGGGGGGGGTCTGTGTCAGAGGAGCCCTCCGAGGGGTGGGGTTTGGGGGGAGTGCTGCCCAGGCCCTGGCTGGGAGCCGCGTCCAGGGCACTCCCGGCCCCTAGAACTCTGTTGGGGGCAAAGGGGACTAGCTCTGGCCGTGGGGAACACAGATCCTGCTCTGTTACCCAGGAGTGTCGGGTGCTGGGTAAAGAGAGGACATTCTGACCTGGCTGAGGGTTGTATGTCCCCGGGGCCTGAGAGTCATCAGCCTCAGAGCTGGGAGTCAGCCTGGGACCTGGGAGTCAGCCTGGACCTGGGAGTAATCCTCGGACCCAGGACTCAGCCTGGGACCTAGGAGTCAGAATTTGGACCTGTGAGTCAGCCTGGGACTCGAGAGTCATCAGCCTGGGACCTGGGAGTCAGCCTTAGACCCGGGACTCAGAATTTAGACCTGGGAGTCAGTCTCAGACCTAGGAGTCAGCCTCGGACTCAGGGATCAGCCTGGGACCTGGGAGTCAGCCTCAGACTCGGGGATCAGCCTGGGACCTGGGAGTCAACCTCGGACCCGGGAGTCAGCCTCGAACCCAGGAGTCAGAATTTAGCCCTGGGAGTCAGCCTGAGACCTAGGAGTCAGCCTTGGACTCGGGGATCAGCCTCGGACCTGGGACTCAGCCTCGGACCCGGGAGTCAGCCCTGGAACGCAGCCCATGCTCATTCCAGACCTGCCTGTTCCCCTGGACAGACTGACCCCCTTGTAGCCCAGACCAGGAGCCACACCCCAGCCTGCATAGCCCACTTCCCCGTGCCTGTGCCCTACGTCCCCCGCCATCCTCCTTCCCCACAGAAGCAGCTGCCTTATGGGGGGGTGAGGGGTGGAGAGCAGGTGTGTGGGTGACCGCTGCTCTCCCCGCGGCCGGCAGCACTGGGATAAGCAGGCGCTCATTAGGAGCCGACCCTGTCCCCGCTCCATCGGCTCCAGCGGTGACAGGCAGCTCGGACACCGAGGCTGTCTGGCTTCGACCCCACACGGGGACCTGCGGGGACAGGCGGGCCTCGGAACTGGCAGGCCTCCCGGACGCGGAGGGAGAGAGAGAGAGAGAGAGAGAGAGAGAGAGAGAGAGAGAGAGAGAG
>JAAGEH010000452.1:24500-53886 GCA_011751065.1 Lasiurus cinereus | reverse complement strand
CCCCCCACCCTGGCGATCGAGCCCGCCACCCGGGGCCTGTGCCCCGACCGGGAATGGAACCATGACCTCCTGGTTCCTAGGTGGATGCTCAGCCTCTGAGCCACGCCAGCCCGGCTCTCTCTCCGGATCTAAAGAGCAGGGTCCCTGGGGAGAGGACCTTGCTCCCCGAGGAAGGGAACGAGGAGACAGCTGCGAAGGGGAGTCAAACGCCCGCGCACCCCCTCACCGACTCTGCCGCCGCCGCCTAGGTTTAATAACGTCGCCGATGCTAATTTGCGGCCGGTCTTGCTGCCTCCTGCCCTAAAAATAGGCCGGTCCGGCTCGCAGCGACCGGCCAATTAGCCCAGACAGACAGGAGGTGGAGGGGAGAAGAGGGGACTTGTCAGACCCCATGAAAGGGGCACCGCGGCAACAGAGCGCCCCGCGGCCCGCCCGCCCAGCTCGTCCGCGAGCCCGGCGCGGCTGACAGGGCAGTAATTAGCAGAGGTGGCCTTTGTCAGGGGCGGGAGCTCCACACGCCGCTGGAGGTGGTTTCTGGGAGACGGCCGGGCCCCGGAACTGGCCGCAGAAGCGCCCAAGGCCGCTCAGAGAGACGCCGCCCGGTGTGCCCTGTCCTGCCACCTCCCAGGCCCCCACCCTCTCCTCCCGCCGCCGTCCCTCAGTGACCCCCTGAGATCCCGGGTTTGGGGGAATGACCTCCTGATTGCATCTGGTTTCTACGGCAACACACACGCCTTGTCTCGAGGTCCCAGGTCGGGTGTCGCGGGGCTGGCTCTTCCGGAGGCCGTAAGGGGGGCCCTGTCCTTGAGGGGGTGGACCTTGAGGGCGGTCTCCCTTCTGGGGGTGTCTGGGTCCGGATCTCCCCTTTGTGCGGGACGCCAGTCCCATTGGGTTAGGGCCCCCCCTGCACTCGGCTGGTGTGGCTCAGGGGTTAAGCGTGGACCTGTGAACCAGGAGGTCACGGTTCGATTCCCGGTCAGGGCACAGGCCTGTGTTGGGGGCTCGATCCCCAGTGGGGGGCGTGCAGGAGGCAGCCGACCCCTGATTCTCTCTCATCATGGATGTTTCTCTTTCTCCCTCTCCCTTTCTCCCTGGAATCAATACAAATATAATTTTTTAAAGAAATGACCTTGCCGAAACCGGTGTGGCTCAGTGGATAGAGCATCGGCCTGCGGTCTCAAAGGTCCCAGGTTCGATTCCGGTCAAGGGCACGTACCTGGGTGGCGGGCACATCTCCAGTGGGGGGGCGTGCAGGAGGCAGCTGATCGATGTCTCTCATCAGTGTTTCTAACTCTCTATCCCTCTCCCTTTCTCTCTGTACAAAATCAATAAAATATATTTTTAAAATTTTTAAAAAATGACCTCATTTTAACCGCATTACTTCTATAAGGACCCTATCTGGAAACTACACGGAGGCTCTGGGGTTAGGGCTTCACCGTATAAGTGGGGGAGGGGCAGGGTCAAACCCACGGCGAGGCTAAGTCTGGCTCTGCTCTCCGAAAGCCCGAGGGTGGCCTTCCCGGGACACTGGCGGTCCCCACGCCCTCTTCACCGGCACACCTCCCCCTGGTCTCTCTCCTCCCTCTGCTTAGCCATAGCCCGGCCACCCACAGCCGGCTCAGGTCCCCTCCTCCAGGAAGCCCTTTCGGACTGCTCCCGCCCAGAGAGTCTTCGAAGTCGCTTCTGACCAGCACCCTCATCTTATCACGGGAACACCACGGTCCCCGAGAGGAACACGCTGGTCCGTGGCCACTCTGCCGACCCTGGTCACCAGGGACAGGAGTCCAGCCAGCCGGTGCAGGGTGCTGGCTGGTGTAGGAGGGGGAGAAGCTGTGAGGTCACGGGCTCGCACCGTCCTTTCGTGGGACATCTCCCCGGCCGGGTCACCTGGCGCCCAGCAGGCACTCAGTACGTGTAGGCCGCCCGGCGCGTTGGCTGCTTGGGTGGTCAGAGAAGGCTTTCTGGACAGGCCACGGTCAGTCAGGCAGGGCTGGACTGCGAGCCCAGGCTCAGGACCAGGAACTTCCCGCTCAGCTGCTGCGCCCGCCCCTGGCTCAGCGGCCTTTCCCTGCCGATGGGTGGCGGCCAGGGCTGTCTCGTTCAGCCGTGCACCGAGCGCTCCTGGCAGGACCACAGGTGGTAAAGAGGCAGGTGTGTGAGTGTGAGTGTGTGTGTGTGTATGTGAGTGTATGAGTGTGTGTGCGTGCATGCATGTAAGTGTGTGAGAGTATGTGTGAGTGTGCCAGTGTGCGTGAGTATGTGTGTGAGTGTATATGCAAGTGTGTGAGTGTGTGTGATTATGTGTTCATGTGTGTGCATGCATATAAGATTGCATGTGTCAGTGCATGTGAGTGGAGAGTGTGTGTGTATGAATGTGTGTGATTGTGCGTGCATGCATGTGAGAGTGTGTGAGTGTATGTGTACGTAAGCGTGTTGGGTGAGTGTGTGTATGAGTGTGTATGTGTGTATGAGTGTGTGTGAGTGATTGTGTGCGTATGAGTGTGAGCGTGATTGCGTGTGTGTGAGTGTGTCCCACCCCAGGACCTTTGCACGTGCCAACGCAAGGCTCTTTCCCCCACAACCGCGTGGTGCTTGTGGGGGCTTCCTTTACCCGTGCTGAGGCACCTCCGTGGGGCAAGCACGACCTCTGACCCCTGTCCAGTGCGCAGCGTCTGTCGAGGGACAGTTCCTCGAAGGAGAAAAAGAAACTCGGAGAACTGACACGAGCTGGTTCCAAAGCTGCCTGCCTGCAGACCAGGAGTGAGCCCAACCGGGAGGTGCTGGCCTACAGACCAGCGGAATCGAAACAAGAACCCGGAGATAAACTCCGGCAAAGATTTAAAAGAAAAGGGAAGGAGAGGGAGGGCTTCCATGAGGTTGACCTTTTCCAATGTCGGATGCTCTGAGCAAGATCTCTCTTGACATGGAGAAGTCTTATTCGTTCATTCATTAGACAAACACTCATTAGCCACCCCCTCTGTGCTGGCTCTGTCCCGGGGGCGTGGGGCGGGGGGTGGGGGACGGGGGGATCTGGGGTGAATACATAAGAGAGGAGGCAGAGGAACCCGGCTGACGGCTGTGCGAGGTTTTTATTGTCTGTCTATCACCCAGGAGACAGCATTCTCTAACGTACAGGGAAGGTCTCAGGATCCATGGGTGACTTCGAAATGTCGCAGGCAGAGCCGTGTGGATTCCGTGTCGTCTGTGTAGCAGAGAGAGCGAAGGCGGAGGAAGGAGGGAGACAGACTCGCTCCCTCCCTCACGCATCTCCTCTCTCGAGGAGGATCCCTAGGAAGGGGGTGGGACGGTTGCCTCTGGCTGAGGGCGGGGCGGGATGGGGAACTGGCGTCTGCAGGTGGAGGTTGTTTTTCAGCATACACCCTCGGGCACTGCTTTTTAATACTTTTTTTTAATATATTTCTGTATTGATTTCCTAGAGGAAGGGAGAGAGGGAGAGATAGAGAGAGACACATCCATGAGGAGAGAGAATCATGGATCGGCCACCCCCTGCACGCCCCCTACTGGGGATCGAGCCCGCCACTCGGGCCTGTGCCCTTGGCCGGAATCGAGCCCGGGACCCTTCAGTCCGCAGGCCGACGCTCTCGCCACTGAGCCAAGCCGGCCAGGACTTTATACAACCTCTATGTGTTGCTTATCTCTCTTTCAAAAAAAAACATACAAAAAACATGTTTTAAAAAGAAACAGAAGCAGAAAAACTCGAGCTCAGGAAGGAGAAACAGACCGGCCCGCCTACGATGAGCAGACGTGAGGGGGTGAGAGGGGGAGAGGGTAAGGTAAAGGGGGAGCATTCACTATGCCCTCTGGGCTCCAGACGACGGGCGTCCACCTGGGTTCAGACGCAGGACAGACGTCTTGCAGATGTTTCGACTCACAGCATGTAGCTGTCAAAAAAAAACCCAAAAAAACAAAAAAACCTCCGAGCCACAAGGAAGATTTCCCAGGTCTAGGGTGGCCTTGTGGGGACAATTAAGGGCTGACACCAACCCACCCCCCCACCCCGGGAGAAATGGCACCCCCTCCCCGGGCCCCCAACGGGGTTAGCTCTCGGGGGGGAAAATATCCGCCAGGGCCGGCGCCTGCAGAAACCACTGCTTCCTCAGCATCCTGACCTCCCTCCTGCCTGCCCCACGGCCCCGGCGAGGAGCCCGCCCCGGTGAGGGTGCCTCGGCCCGGTCTTCCTTTCTGCCCGGGTGAGAACAAATGTCTGCGTTCCCACCTCCTGCAGACCCGTCTCCTCTCCTCCCCCCAACCCGCCACCTCTCAGCGCCAGCGTTCCTTTAAGAGAGACAAGGTCCTGGCTGACATCCCTCTTTTGAGAGTTCCATCAACATCCTGCACCTGCCCAGTGTCCTCTCCTTGGCCACCGGTTGCCAAGGAAACGAGATACTATGGCAACCCAGGAAGGAGAGGAAGAAGCATCCGGGGGCCCTTCCTCACTCACGCTCTCCTCTCTCCGGGAATGGAGGAGCTACCGGGGCCGAGAGAACGTGGGTTCTCCGCTGCCAGCGGGGAGGGGCCCAGAGCACCCCATTCCCCCACCTGAAGACGGGTGCTCGCCCCCAAGCCCCAGGCCCCAGGTCCCAGGCCCGCTCTGGAACCCAGAACACAATATCCAAACTGCGAGCTGGAAAGGACTCCAAGATGTTTATTCAGCCGTAACCGGTATAGCTCCATGGATGGAGCGTCGGCCTGCAGACTGGGAGGTCCCGGGTTCGATTCCGGTCAAGGGCATGTACCTTGGTTGAGGGCACATCCCCAGTAGGGAGCATGCAGGAGGCGGCTGATCCATGCTTCTCTCTCATCCATGTTTCTAACTCTCTCTCTCCCTTCTTCTCTGTAAAAAATCAATAAAATATATATATATTTTTAAAAAAAGATGTTTATTCAAATGAGTGAGCAAGGTCATGAGTGAGCAAGAACCTGGGTTGCAGGTTCGATCCCTGGCCCCGGTCGGGGCTTGTGTGGGAGGCAAGGGATCACGGTGTCCCTCTCACATCCACGTTTCTCTCTCTCTCTCTCTCCCAACCCCCCACCCATACCCTCTCTCTCAGAACCAAAGGGGGAAAAACCCTTGTGTGACATCAGCCCTGTCACAGGTCCTGGGAGTTCAAACACCAGCAGCATCCGGGAGGGACACACACTGGCCCCACAGCCGGGACTGCTGGGATGTGGGCAAGAAGCCGGGCCGTTAGACCGCGGTGTGGCACGGAGCTCCTCCAGGTGGCAGGTGGGGGCAGCCAGAGCGGACAGGTGTCCCCTCTGAGAGGGTGGCATCCCCAGACACACCTCTCCCCCCCCCTCCCTGGGAGGCGGGGAGCCTGGCCAGCCGCCAGTTCCAGAAACGTCTCTCTTTCCACCAAAGCAGCTGCATGTTGCCTCCTGTCCCGCGCCACCCAACGCACCTGGCGGCCATTACAGTGGTACCTCAAGAGACGAGTTTAATTCATTTGGTCACCTTGAGGCGTGGGAAACTAGGAGACGCTCGAGTCTCAGTAAACTGGTGGGTCGTGTGCAGCCGGCTGATCCTCGCGATGACTCCTATCTCAACTGTTGCTCATATTTCAAAGCAAAAATCACTCGCTCGACGGCTCGTATCTCAAAAATCTCGTCTGTTAGGGCACTCGTATCTCGAGGTACCACTGTATTTCTAGAAGAAACCCCGGCGTGCCGGCATCAGACGCCCCACTGCTCCGAGAAAAACACAGACAGGCCCTCCCGATGCCTGGCTGAGAGCGAGCCGGATCGGGGCGGGAGGGGAGAGGTGGGGGGGATGTTTTCCAAACCAGAACTGAATGTTTGTCACTTCTGCTCCTTAATGATGACCCAGGAGGGCCGCTAACGCTGCGCATCCTGTCCGCGGCGCCCGTTTAATTCCGACATTAAGGAGGCAGGCTCGCCCTCCAGTCGCCGGGTAACAAGTGTCGAAAGCGCGATAAATAACGTTTCTTGAGATAACAAGGCTCCGCGATGCGCGGGTCCCATCTCCCCGCTCCTCCTGGAAGAAAAACGTTTTAATTATCTATTGACAGGCCTGGCGCACGGAGCCACCGCCGCCGCTCCCGGAAACGAAGGGGCTGGTGGGCTGGTGGGCACGGCGGGTTAATGAAGAGCCGGCGGAGGGTCTAAGAGGGTGTTTACGGGGAGCGGGCAGGCGCGGCCCGCGCGCACTTGTCGGGGTTCTGCGAACGCCTTCTTTCATAACCGCGTGGCATTTAATTAGAGTGAGACGGCGAGAGCTCCCCTCTGCACTTGGGGTGCCTGGCAGGGTCTCCTCCCCATGGTCCCCCTCCCACCCCCCGCCGTGACCCCACCAGGGACCGGGCCGTGTGGGCGACGGCTGACCGGGAGCGTCCCAGGACCACGCACCCGCTGTGAGTGTATTTCTTTATGATGATGACGATGATTTTTTTTAATATATTTTATTTATTTATTTATTTATTTATTTATTTAGTTTGCAGAGAGGAAGGGAGAGGAATAGAGAGTTAGAAACATCGGTGAGAGAGAGACATCCATCAGCCGCCTCCTGCACGCCCCCTACTGGGGATGTGCCCTCCACCAAGGTACGTGCCCTTGACCGGAATCGAACCTGGGACCTTTCAGTCCGCAGGCCGAGGCTCTATCTGCTGAGCCACATCAGTTTCGGCTGATTATTATTATTGTAAATCCTCCCCCCAGGATATGTTTCCATTGATTAGAGAGAGTGGAAGAGAGCAGGAAGAGAGAGAGAAACATGGATATGTATGCGGTGGGCCAGGGGCCCGGGCTGGGCAGGACCTGCAACCGAGGTCCATGCCCTTGATGGGAATCGAACCCGGGACCCTTAGGGTCTACCGGCCGGCGCTCTGTCCACTGAGCCACACCGGCCAGGGCCCGAGAGGGGACCTTCAGACTCCGCAGCAGAGGCACGGCCGATTCAGAGGCGGGGCCACAGGAAGCAAAGGCCTCATCGCCGACCCCCTCTTCCAGCTGGGTCACCCCACCCCACTCCCCTCTAAATCCCAGGCTGGGCTGCCCCGGGCCCATTTCCCCTGCCGCAAACCACCCCATCCTCCCCACCACCTACCCGCATGCCCCCTCTTCCCAGAAGCCTCTGGGGCTGCTTCAGCCATCCCCATCCCTCTCTGCTCGCTCGTAAGTGGACTCCTCAACCAGAGGCGCCGGCACAGACCGAGGTGGGACAAGTCACCCAAAGATGTGGTCGGCCAGGGGACGGGGTCCCTGGCTGAGGAGGGGGGACCGGGGTGATGCTCTCCTGCCCGGCGCCCCACGATCCCCTGAGGCTGGAGCTGCGTGGTTCCTGGGGCCCCCAGGGCCCTTGACAGACCGTCTCCTTCGCCCCCAAGACCAGGGAGCTCCGGACAGGCCCCTCCTCCAGCCACTGGCTCCCACACAGGCCCTCCCCTCTGGTTCCACCCCCCTCCTCCAGGGAAGGAAAACAGAAAGTTCTGGAAGTGCCCTCAACCACTCACAGCTGGGGACAGAGTCCTGGGAGCCGGGGCGGAGGAAGGAGCCGGCCACGCTGATTACATTGCCCTTGGCAACCACACGTCCCCAAGGGCTGGTCGATACGGCGGCCGCGAGGGAGGGAGAAATCTATATCCTTCTCAGGGGCGGCCAGGCCTGCTGCGGGCAGCGCGTCCCCTCCCGTCCGCGGGCGGCTGCCGGGGACACAGCCCAGCCCGGAACGGGGCCGAGCCTGCGCCCCTCAACCCACCCCCCCCGCTGGCGGCCTGCCGGCCACGTGGCGTTTCCCCTGCCCGCACGCCCTCTCGGCCCAGGACTGCAATCCCCCCCCCCAAACTGAGGGGCGATGTCTGCTTCCGTCTTGCCTCCTCCCAAGACTAGGGTGGCCCGAGGTGGGGCAACCAGCCTCCACCTCTGTCCTCGGGGCCTTCCCAGGGCTCATGATGACGGATGTTCATGATCCAAGACAGAGCCCGCCTCCCGGCCTCCCACAGGCCACTGTGGGGACCAGGCCCCTGGCCTGGCCGGGTGCTGAGTACCTGCCACTGGGCCGGGCGGTGGGAGAGAGAAAAGCATGTTTGTGAAGACCACGGGGGTGCGCTGACGTCAGACAGGCGGGGTGCGGGGAGAAGGTCTCAGGCAGAAAACTGGGTGCGAGAGACACAAAGTCATCAGGGCGCTCCCCCCCCCTCTGGGAAAGTCAGGCATTGGGGGCTCCGCCCAGATGCCAAGGAGCCGGGTCCCCCTCACCTTCGCACACGGCCTGCCCTGTGCCCGGCGGTCTTTTCATCCGCTGCCTCCCCCGTTTTGTTTTTTTATTCTTTATTCTTGGATATAAAACAGGTATCCCCCTGCCTTCCCCGACGGCTCCCCTCCACCTGGGCCCCACCCCGCCCCCGCCTTCCCCACCCCATGGTCTGTGCCAGCGGGGATGCATGTGTGCAGACACATTCTTCGGTCAGTTTCCCCCTGACCACCCCCTGACCCCTGCCCTCTGACCTCCATCCGTCCGGCCGCCTGGATCGCACGGAGCCAGCGGCGTGGGAACGTGGGACGCCCATCGTGTTGGTGAGAAGACCGAGGTCTGGGCACCGGCCGGGGAGGTTGGGACTGAAACCTGGCTTAGCGACATGGGCCTTTCCCAGGGCCACAGCTTAGGGGTGACATCGCTGCCCAGGTCCCCGGAGCCCAGGGTCACTGAGTTTCTCGGGACCTGACTATCGAGACTCGTGCTGGGGTGTGGCTGCGCAGCACCGGGGACGGCCACTCTTCTCGGGAGCAACTAACTGCCCCGAGGTCTGGGGGGGGGACCAGGCAGGAGGGAAGGCTCTCGCTCTGTCTTTCTGGCTCCCCGCCTGCCCAGCATACGAGATTTTTGAGATACGAGCCATCGAGCGAGCGGTTTTTGCTTTGAAACACGAGCAACAGTTGAGATAGGAGTCATCGCGCGGATCGGCCGGCTGCACACGACCCACCCGTTTACCGCGACTCGAGCGTCTCCTAGTTTCCCACGCCTCAAGGTTGCGGAACGAATTAAACTCGTATCTCGAGGTACCACTGTAATGAAGGCCTCTGAGAGGCGAGGAGAGGGGGGACGGGGGGAGAGGGGGCTTCGGCTGAAGTGAGAACAGCGGCACCAAGGCTCCGGGCAGACAATGGGGACCGCGTGTCGCCGCTCTCCGCTGTGCCATCCAGACCTTGATCCGCTGCGCCGCCAGAGGACCGCGCCCGCCGCCTTTGTCTGCGTGGACGGGAGAACAAAACAGGACGGATTAGATGACCCCCCGCCGGCCGCGAGGCGGGAGCCTGAGGTTCAGCTCCGAGGGCGCCTGGACTCGGGAGGTCAGGGGTGGCGCCGTGTCCGGAGCCAGCCCGGCACGGCAGCTGGGCCGAACGGGCCGCCTGGGTGGGGGGGCCCGTCCCCACGGGGGGATTTCCATCTCCACCCCACGGTGCAGCCAAATAAAGCCACGCCGTCCCGCTCCCCACCCAGCCGGAGACGGGAGCGGCTTCAATCATGTCTTCGCGCTCCCGGATAATGCAGAGGCATCGGGGGCCCTGCCTCCTGGGGGCCGGCCGGGGCCGAGGAGGCCATCAGTCACCGCTTGGCCTACTCGGGGGGCCGGGCGAGGCCTCGGGCCCCCTCACGCCTTTCCGATCAGGCTCTGGCGTCTCAGGAAATATCGCCCGAGTTTATTTATATAATCGCGTTAGGGAGGCGGTGAGTGATGGTGCGTGCGGTCCGCTCTCCTCCCGCTCCCTCCCCGCCAGCCCTTTGTCTGAGATTCTGCTCCCAGGATGGCTAATGCAATCACACGCGACCTAGGAAAGAGTAAATCCCCTCCCAGAAAAAAATAATGAACCCCCTCCCCTTTTCACACTGTACTTCCCGCTCAGAACCACCCCGCTCCGAAAGCCGAGGGCTGGCGTCCACCCAGCGGCCACCAGCTCGAGGACACCCGCCTGGGAGAAGGCATGCAGGCAGGCACACAGGGGCTTTTGATGGCGCTCTCCAGGGTCCTGAAGTCATCCTCCAGGTCAGCGCTGCCTCTCACTGGGAGCATCGGCCCTTCAGAAACTTCTGGATCAGTGGTTCTCAACCTGTGGGTCCAGACCCCTTTGGGGGTTGAACGACCCTTTCACAGGGGTCGCCTAAGACCATCGGAAAATGCAGATATTGACATCACGATGCGTAACAGTAGCAAAATGTCATGGTTGGGGGTCACCACCACATGAGGAACTGTATGCAAGGGTCACAGCCTTAGGAAGGTTGAGAACCACTGACTTGGATGGAAGCAGACACTCTGAGTGTGAATCACAGCCGAACATGGGGCTGCCTGTCCCCTGGACCTGCGTGTGGGCTGGGTGAGTCTTATCTCCTATGGCTACCACGGCAGCCCGGGCTGGCGGACTGCTGGGCGTTCCCGGACCCCTTACCTCCTGGCCTGGCCCTCCCCTCCGCCACAGGGTGCGCGTGGAGGTGAGGGGGACGGCCCGCACACGCTGGGGATGGTCTCCTGGCGGGCGCAGGAGGCGTGGGATGGGACCCGCAGGGGAGGGCGACCCTCCCGGCACCCTGGCGGAAACAAACGCTATTATCAAGTCACCAACACGTGGTTCACAGGACTCCGACGTTTAGGCCAACCCGTGGGCAAACAGCTGAGCCTGAACCGTGACTGCAGACCACCAGGGAAGAGTCTAGAAAGGACCCCTTGAGACACAGCATGCAGTGATCATCTTACTTAGACACGTGGGAGAACTAAACCCAGAGAGCATGTCAGCAGCTGCCTCGCGGCGGTCCACGGTGTGATAGGCCAAGATGGCGACTACCTTTGGGGGGTGAGAACAGTGGCTTCTGGGGAGCTGGCTATGCTCCATTTTTTTTTAAATATATATTTGTTGATTTCAGAGAGGAAGGGAGAAAGAGAGGGAGAGAGAAAGACCAAGCATGAGAGAGAATCTTGGATCGGCTGCCTCCTGCATGCCTCCTCTCCCCCACTGGGTATCGAGCCCACAACCCGGCTGTGTGCCCTGACAGGGAATCAAGCCGTGACCTCCTGGTTCCTAGGTTGGCGCTCAATCACTGAGCCACACCGGCTGGATAGAGCGTCGGCCTTTGAACTCACGGGGTCCCAGGTTCAATTCTGGTCAAGGGCACATGCCCGGGTTGCAGGCTCCATCCCCAGTAGGGGGCGTGTAGGAGGCGGCCGATCCTTGATTCTCTCTCTTCATTGATGTTTCTCTCTCTCTCCCTCTCTCCCTTCTTCTCTGAAACCAAAGTTTAAAAAAAAATGTTTTTTTTTAAGAATTAAAGTCCAGAGGGAAAACATTAGCCTGCTCTGTGGGATCAAACATCTCATCCGCTCACCCCCACACCTTGGCAGGGCCAGACCAGATGATCCCGTGGCCCTGCGTGTCCCCGGGGCCCACGGTCCCCCACCCCTGATGTCAATCAAGCATTTGGAACAGCATCCCCCGCCCCAGAGAGGTGAATGCCAGGCAATTAACTTTGTTCTCGGGGCGCAAGTCCCGCCCCAGAGACACCGGGTCTCCGAGCAGGGCCGGAGTCTGCCGCCTGTCCATCACCGGAGGCCCGGGGGGGGAGGGGGCAGAGCCAGGGGGCCAGCGGCGGGTTATTGGCTGAGCCGGTCCCGGTGAGTTATTGCAGCTGCCCCCGGCCAGGGATGAACAAGGGAGAGGATAAAATAAAAAAAATCATCGCATCGATTTCCCCGGCAGGTGAGACCAGCGCCGGCATTTCCAGACCCAAGCTGTCCGAAATGAAATTACATGACGTGGAGCTCAGCTTTGTCAGTTTGTTGAAAAATCGTCCTCATCCGGTTTTCTGCTCTCCGTGAGGGAAGGCGGCTGCGGAGCGAGGGGTCCCCCTTGGCACTGAGGGAAGCGAGGGCTCTCGGTGGTGGCGTTCCGGGAGCGTAGGAGCTGGGCCAGCCCGCGAGGCACCCATTGGCGCGAGCCTCTCCCATCAGCAGGAGTGAGCTGGACATGGGAACCAATGGGGCTGCGGCCAGAGGCCTCGGGAGGGACAGCGGCTGCAGGACCGGGCGGTCGTGCTCAGAAGTGACAGTCCCCCCACTGGGAGCATTGTCCGCCTGCCTCCTGGACACGTCCCCGAAAAATCCAGAAGCCCATTCCTCTTCTACTTCAATGAGGAGGTTTTCTTTCCTTCGAAAATAACACGTGCGAGTTCTTTCGGGGGAGAAAACATCGCCGTGAGCCGAGGCCAAACCCGCCTGGCAGGCTGGGCAGGGCAGACAGAGTCATCAGGGATCTGTCCGTCATCCGACCAGCCAGACTGGTCAGCTGGGTAAGGGGGGAGACCACACCCAATTCACAGGCAGGGACGGGGAGGGGTTCATAGAAACCCGTTCCGTACTCTGAGCTCCATGAAGACGGCTCCGGAATTAACCGCCACGCCGCCCCCAAGAGCCGGGACAGGAAGGGCAGGACCGAGGTTCGCAAGAAGCCTTAGAGCTGGCCCCAGGCCCGTCACTTCCCGACAGCCCTGGCTGCCCAAGGACCTGTGCCGCCCCCAGGTGGTCCGAGTGGGTCAGGAGTTTGGCGCCAGGTCGATGAGATGGCCAGAATGGCGCCAGGAGCCACAGTCAAGTCTTTCAAAAAGTTGGGACTCCCACCTCGTCTTCCAAGCCTGAGTGGAGCATCCCCGCCTGCGTGGCCCCATCCGGACTCTTCTGGGGGACAGGTTTACCCCGTGTCCCCTCCCCGTTCCCAGAACAGTTCACACGGACCGCGGCCCACACCGTCCAGCGCCCAGCGAGAGAACCGCCTGGCAGGTGCCCCCCGCCAGCACCTAGCAGCCCAGGGTGCCCTCCCGTGGGAAGGGCGAAGGCCCAGCAGCCAGCCTGGCTGGGCTTGTTCTGACGTGGGTCGCAGCTGGAGGGGTTTGGGGGAAAGAGAAAGGACTGACGAAGTAAATCACGGCCCCGCCGTTCCATTGGCTATGGTGCTGCCGTGCGCTGTGGCGTAGCGGATGCCCGACTCCGACTTTGGAAAGGTGTTAGTGACGTGTGACTAAGTGGGGGAAACAGATCGCATTTTCATTGGGGGGATCCCTCCCTCCCCCTCTCCCTCCCTCTCTCCCTCCCTCTCTCTCTCTCTCTCTCTCTCTCTCTCTCTCTCTCTCTCACACACACACACACACACACACACACACACATAATCTTGGGTTACATGGACACAGGCGAGTCACCAGGCAGAAGGAGCTACACTGAAGCGTCAGATTTCACAGGAGGACATGGACGAGACCGGCTCCATCCCAGAAGGCTGAGGATGTTGGAGAATGACCCACATCCTCTCAGGAAGAATGGGAAGCACAGTGCGTCTTCCCGATTGGAGTAAAAAGACCTGGGGCCCCAATTCGGGCGGAGGGGGTGCGAACAGCGCCCACCCACCCAGGGGCAGGGGGTCCGTGGACAGGGGGCCTGTGGACAGGGGACCGGTGTGAGCCCTTTGCCCTTCACAGACGGGCGCTGCCTGGCTGCGTTGCCACGGCCATGCCCGGCTCCATGGCACGGGGCTCAGTCACGTGCCTCTCCGCGTGGGTATGCTCCCCCCCTCCCGCCTCTGTCACCCCGAACTTTCCGTTCTAACTCAGAGCGAAAGCGTTTGGGGCCGTTGATTGCGTGCAGTTAGCAGCTGCTCTCTCCCCTTTAATAAGCTCACCAGGAGAAGCCCCGGGCCTACAGGCAAGGAGCTGTCTCCTTAAATTGCTTTTTCCTTTCCTGGCTTCCGATCGATTTCAGGTGTGTCGGGGGGGGGGGGGGGAAGAGGGGGGGGGGGGGAGGGGAACGCACCCCCAGCCCCGGGCCGGACTGTGAGCAGTTCATGTGGAGATTCCACAGGGCACTCACACACACACACACACACACACACACACACACACACACACACACACATACACACACACATATATACACACACACACGTGCACACACACACACACTGGACTTGTGCTGGCAAGAATGGGCCTTCCCGACGAAACCAGTTTGGCTCAGTGGATAGAGCGTCGGCCTGCAGACTGAAAGGTCCTGGGTTCGATTCCGGTCCAGGGCATGTACCTTGGTGGCGGGCACATCCCCAGTGGGGGGCGTGCAGGAGGCGGCTGATCGATGTCTCTCTCTCATGGATATTTCTAGCTCTCTATCCCTCTCCCTTCCTCTCTGTACAGAATCAATAAAATATATATATTTAAAAAAAAAAAGAATGGGCCTTCCCCATCACGCCTCCTCCTGACACAATGGCAGGCAAAGAGTCAGGCACTCGCACACACACACACACACACACACACACACACACACACGTGTATACACCCCCCCACACACACACACACACAGGACGTGTGCTGGCAAGAGTGGGCCTTCCCCATCACGCTTCCTTCTGACCACAAGGGCAGGCGAAGAGCCGGGAAGAGAGAGAGGGAGCTTCCCGCAGAGTCTCATCTCTCTGGCTATTGCTTCCGCCACTCCTGAGGGAAGTCAGTCCATCTCCCCGCAGCTGCGGATTGACGGGGGGCGGGGGGCTCAAACTCAGCTGGGAAGGAGGCTCGGCCAGCACGTCCCTGAGCCCCCGGCAGGCGGGCAGGCGGCGTGAGGGGCGAGGCGTCTGTTTTCCGTTCGCAGGCCCGGCCCCACGCCTCGGCCGCCTCCTCCTTCCCGCGGGCCGCTTCCCGCAGACCCAGGCCCCTGCCGGCCGCCCGTCCCCGCTCGTTAGCAGGAGCCGGGAACCCGCGGCGTTCATTAAAGCGGTTCCGTCTGCTCAGCAACATCTTCCCGGGGAGGCCGGCTCCGGCGGCTGCAAGGTCAGAGACACGTGTAGTAACCATTACCGAGAGGGTCTCCCTCGTCCCTGTCACTCCGATAGGTCCTGGCGGAGCGGGGGGAGGGAGGAGTCGGGGGTGCAGGTCCCCCACACCCAGGACCCTCCCTGCTGGAACGTTGTGGAGGGGGGGCCGTTGTGTGCAGCTCCACGCGGACGCCTGGCCGGGGACCGGGCCCGAGAGCGAGCGGCCGGCAGCCCCGCGCACACGGGAGCCCGTGACTTCCGACCCTACCTGGGTGTGCGTTTTATGACTTTCATATCCTGGAAGTTATTTAAAAGAAGATGAAATATGACAGGTGCTGGGGTTGGCAAAAGCGGCCGAGCTGATTGCATTCCGGGCTGCCGGTGGGAACCCATCTCCCCCCCCGGGGCCCCCCCCCCCCCCCCCCCCCCCCCCCCCCCCAACCTCATCTCAGGGCGTGGGAAATCAGACACGCCTGATGCCTTCCCACTCCTCAGTATCCAGTGCTGGGCGTAGCCAGCCAATCGGAGCACATTCTCCCAGGGGGATTGCTTCAGGAATAGTCATGTGACTCGCCCGGGGCCAATGAGAGCCTTCCCTGGGGGGTTTGAAGGAACTAGAGGTTCCCTCCGTCGCCCTCGCTATCATCAGGCGTGACGTAAGCCTGGGGCCACCCCGTCTGTGGTGGGGGAGAGCCTGCACCTGGGTAGAATGTGAGGTGACAGCAGCTCAGGGCAGACAGGGGAACGAAACTCTAAGGACGTGGTTTGACACCTGGATGCAGCCCCTCCTGCAGCCGCTCTTGCACTCTTTGGCTAAACTGAGGCGATGCGTGTCTTTGGAGTGAGTTGCATGGACTTGGGTCTCTGACAATGAATGCAGGTGCCTTTTCCCTATTTCCGAGGGGCACAGGGAATGTCCCCCAGACTGGAAGGCCTGTCCCACGAGCCCCCTAAAACCACACCAAATCCCCCCCGAGTCTGCAACCAGCTTATTGCTAGTCCTGAATGCAGTTCCTTCAGCTCTCGTTGGCACCCGATTCTGTCCCTCCAGCTCCGCTCCTTGGGGCCCAAACTAAACACGGGGCGATTCAATGAGAGAGGACGGGTGGGAAGCCTTGAGCGCCAGGCCTGGCTCGTGTCTGCGGATTCTGTGCCTGTTGCTGCTCTCGTTACTGAGCCAGAGGAAGAGCTTGCACCAGGGGCCCCACGTGGGAACCGTGGAAGTGGAGAGAAGCAGGGAGAGTTCCTCTGTGCGGTGACCCCGCCTCGGAGCGTGACCTTCGGAGAGAGAGACGGAGAGCCAGCAGGGAGCCACCAGCCCACGGCGTGACGTGCGAGAGGGCGGGCCTGCCACTTAGAGGCGGGCTGTAACGAACTCCCTCTCTCCTGGCAAGTCCTCGGAAGGTTTATGGCTGGATTAATCGTGTGATGAATTGAGTTAAACAAGGCTCCCCTTCCCCCAGGACTTCCCGAAGCAGACATCCGACGAAGAACCCGTCTTTCTCTCCCACCCGCAGCAACGGCACTAAAATCCCTCTTTGTACCCAGAGCGGAGCAGAGCTGGCGGGGGCGGGGGACCACGGGGGGAGCGGGGGGCTGAGGCCAGGGTGGCCGTGGGCTGGCAGGCGCTTCGGGGGTCCAGGGCAGAGCGCCTGAAACCACGTGGGTGCCAGGCGTCCACCCTCGCCTGCTAAACCACTAGTTAAAACTAGAACATTCCGCCTGGCCTGTGCGGCTCAATGGTTGAGCATCAGCCTTTGAACCAGGAAGTCATGGTTTGATTGCCGATCAGGGCACAGGCCTGAGTTGCGTGGGCTCGATCCCCAGGATGGGGCATGTCAGAGGCAGCCGATCCATGATTCTCTCTCACCGTTGATGCTTCTCTCTCTTCCTCTCCCTTCCTCTCTGCCTTCAATAAATAAAAAGTATCCTATATAATAAAAGCGTAATATGCAAATGGACCAAACAGCAGAATAACCAGGCAGCAGAGGGTGGTGCCGGCGAGCAGGCGGCAGCAGGACAGCCAAGGCTCGTGCCAGCGGGCAGAGGGAGGGAATGGCAATGGTGGGGGGGCACATGGCCATGACCAGAGGCGGCAGAGGGGTTCTTGGGGGGCTGCTCAGTCACCTCCCACAGAGGGAGGCCAGGCTGCAGTGTAGGGGGAGCGGGCCTAAGCCATCAGTAGGACAACCAGACTTTGAGAGGGTGCAGGCTGGGCTGAGGGACCCCAGGAGTGCACGCATTTTTGTGCACCGAGCCTCTGGTATTTAAAACAAAATAAAGTTAGGACATTCTGATAAAGCCAACTTCTCCTGTGTCCTGCTCCCCAACCCACTCCCACTGGGCCTGGATGTCACCAGAACGAGGAGGGAGAGCAGGGGCCTTCTCCGTGATGTGCTTACGCGTTGAAGCTACTGAGTGGGTGTGTGGTTCTGAGCCTGCTCCGTCCTTTCCCTGCATACAAGCACGGATGGATGATTGACGGGTGGGTGGGTGGATGGACAGACTGAGAATGGGTACCGTTATTCTACATCAGTGTCTTGGCATGAAGAAGATCCTACGTGCGTATCACTGAGCCATTCGCCAGGATCCCCGTTGGCACGCAGAGGCCTAGACCTGTCCCGGAGGCAGCCCGGTGGCCGTGAATACACCCACGTCACGGCGCTGCTTCCCTGATCTTGGACACGGAGGCTGCCTGCCCCTGGCAAAGGGAACCTGGGAGCCTGGACACATGCACACGCACACGCACACGCACACGCACGCACAAACATGCAGAGCCTCCCTGCAGTGAGTATGGAGCACTGAGGTCACTGGGGTTCCCCCGACCCTGGGGGGAGTGGGGGGGTGGTGGGCAGGAACAAATCAACCAGCCAGGGGTTCCCCACGCAGGACCTAACACTTCCCTACAGCCAGACTTCCTCCTGTGAGCAGGGAGCGGCCAGGACTCCCCTAGACAGAAAGGTAAGGGGCCCCGGCCAGTGTGGCTCGGTGGCTAGAGCGTTGGCCTATGGACCAGAAGGTCCTGGGTTCGATTCCTGTCAAGGGCACGTACCTGGGCTGCAGGCTCCTCCCCGACCCGGGCCCTGGTTGAGGGGCGGCAAGAGGCAACCCATCGATGTGTGTGTCTCTCACGTCGACGTTTCTCTCTGCCTCGGTTTCTCCCTCTGGGCCCCGCCGGGGCGGGAGGGGTGCGGCGGGGGGCGGGGGGGTGTGTCTGGTCTGAGACCCATCTCCTCCTCCTCCTCTTCCCCTCCGTCCGTTCCGGGACCGTCTTGCAGGAAATGAAAGGAACGGCCGCGCGCTTTCCATATGGCGCCCTCCTGGCGGCGGGCCAGGCCCCCGGCTCCCGGGCCGGCGGATGCATATGCATGGGCTGAGCAGGCTGTCCGGCCTCCCGCGGCGCCTCACAGCCTGTCACCAAACGCGCCGTGCCAGCCCCGCCGGCCCCGCACCCCCCGCCCTGGCCCTCCGTCCCCAAACCGCCACGGCACTGTCACGCCTCGGAAGGAGTGATGCTCCAGGCAGCTCCACGAGTCCAGTGCGCACCACGCTGACCCTGGCAGCGGGGGCCGGAAGGAAGGGGGTGGCCGCAGGCTCCGGAAGGCCTCAAGCTCGAACCCCACACCATCCATCACCGGATGGCAACCCCCACCAACCCAGACGACTCTCTCAAAGAAGACCCCTCATCCTCCAACCGGAGCCGGGGCGCCCATGCCAGCTCCCGCACCTGGTGGGCCCGGCGGGTGAAGTTCTTTTTTTTTTTTAAGTATATTTTATTGATTTTTCACAAAGAGGAAGGGAGAGACAGAAAGTCAGAAACATCGATGAGAGAGAGACATCCATCAGCCACCTCCTGCACGCCCTCTACTGGGGATGTGCCCGCCACCAAGGTACATGCCCCTGACCGGAATCCAATCTGGGACCTTTCAGTCCACAGGCCAACGCTCTATCCACTGAGCAACACCGGTCTAGGCCAGATGAAGTTCTTAGACACACATCCTGCCATTCGCTCGGGCACAGCAGACTACGTCGCAGGCTCTCTCTCTTGCACAAAGACCGGCGTCACCGGGACAACGCCGTGAGCTGCGGGGGGAGTGGCGAAGCGTTACAATTTGGCCGTCCATGTTCTGTCGCTTCGCACCGTCACGGTGACTGCCCGGCCTGGGTGGCTCCGCTGGCTGCGCATTGCCCTTTGTGCCATAGGGTTGCCAGTGCGATTCCTGGCCAGAAGCACATGCCTGGGTTGTGGGTTCGATCCCCGGTCGGGGCATTTGCAGAAAGCAACCAATCGATGTATCTCTCTCACATCGATGTTTCTCTCTTTCTCTCTCTCTCTCTCTCTCTCTCTCTCTCTCTCTCTCTCTCCCCCTCCTTCCCTCTTACCATCCTTCCTCCCTATCTCTAAGCATCTCCTCAGGTGAGGATTTTTTTTTAATATATTTTATTGATTTTTTTATAGGGAAGAAGAAAGAGGGAGACAGAGTTAGAAACATCGATGAGAGATCAATCAGCCGCCTCCTGCACACCTCCTACTGGGAATGTGCCCTTGACCGGAATCGAACCTGGGACCCTTGAGTCCGCAGGCTGATGCTCTAGCCACTGAGCCAAGCCAGTTAGGGCCTCAGGTGAGGCTTTTTAAAAAACAAACGATTCAGTCATGGATTTCACGTGAGCAGAGCGGCCGGTTACGGTGTTGAATTTGCTCTGGCGTTAAAGCAGGACTTCATTCAGAGAAAACATTTGTAAGACACAGTTTTTGTTGGCCGTTCTGGCATGTCTTTTGATGTGTTTTTTTTTTTTTTTTTACAAAGAGGAAGACTCACTCTATAGACCTAGTTACCCAGGTTTCTGTGATTCCCAACAGGCTCAGTCTGAGCACTTCCTGAGGGTGAGGTGTTGCCAGGGAACTGGGGTGAATCACACACTACCCTTGAGCTCCCGGGGTAAGAGGGAGGCAGAGTGTCGACCCAGTGGCCAAGACTCAAGGCCCAGTCGGCGCTGTGAGAAGGGTGGGGCGGAGGGGAGAGATCCTGGAGGCCTGCCTGGAGGAGGAGGCCCTCCCCTGGAGGCTTGCAGGCAGAAACTGAACGTAGCATGCAGGGGCCGGACCCAGCCATGGAGGCCTCTGGTTCCACCCCCTCTTCTGATCAGCAGAGGCACCGAGAGGGGACCGGTCTCTCCACCTGGCACCTCATCGTCCGCTTCCTCACGCGTTAGACGTGAGAAGCGGGAATTAAAGGGCCGGGCGGCGGGAAGTGAGGGCGGGCGGCGTGGTGGAGCGGCGGGGCTGTGGGACTGCGCCCTCGCCACCACAAAGGACCGCTGAGGCCAATCCCCAGGGTCCTTACCAGGGGCCCCCCCGAGGCCCGGCAAAGCCCCTGGCACCATAGGGGGCTGCCTCTGCGGGCCGGTGGCAGGTCCCCTCCCGCTGGACGGTCCACGGCCTCGGTCCTGGGTGGCTCGTGTGTCAGCAGCCCGCCCGGCTCTGGGCCCGGCCCCTGCCCTTCTCCTGAGCACCCCGAGGCCTGGGGTGGCCCTCTGGCCCGAGGCGGTGACACCCTGGAGGTGGTGGGGTCCTCTCACAGTTCCCGGGACCCTTAAGACCAGAAGTGACTCAGGGGGTGGGGGTTGGATCTGGTCCCATCCTATCACTGGACAGACAGGGGACACTGAGGCCCATTCTGTAAACCCCCTACCCCGGTGCGTCTCCTGCAAACCAGCCTGAGCCCCGCCCACAGCCTCGGGCCGGACGGAGCCTTCTGGAAGGGGCCGAAACCCCGTGCTCTCTGTCAAGCAAACGCAGCCTGTGTGCTGAGCCAGGTCCACCAGCACCTTCCTGACTGCGAGCCACACCCACCCACGAAGCCCCCCACGTCCCCTCCAGCCTTCCCCAGCCCCCCGGTGCCCACCCACCAGTCACCCCACCCTCCCTCCTGTGCCCGGGATGGATGATGTGATGGAGTGACAGCGGGAAGTAGGGGAGGGGGGCGGCCCCTCGCGGCCAGACAGGCGGCTAGGGGCGCAGACACGCGCCTCGGGCCAGCTCATCTTTAAGACTGCCTTTCATATATTTTTAATAAAACAACTGATACAAATTCAAAACCAACTTCATAAATCAAACATTCTTCCGCGTCGGCGGCTTCAAGGTTCCCCGGCTCGGGGCGGGGCGGGGAGCGGGGAGCGTGGCCGGCTGGGCGGGCGGGCGGGGGGCCGCGCGGAGCTGGAGGTTCTGCGAAAGGTTTATTGGATTTCACGGTCCCTGCGGGGGAAACCCTTAACTGTCTGGGCAATTATACGTCTAATAACACTCCCAGCCCTTGGACACGGCCTTGACTTGACAGAGATAAGGAACTGGGAGTTGCTCAGTCAATACCGGGCTATTAATCTCTGTCGCCCGCTGTCACCGCGGCCCCGGGAAACAATGTCGGCGCCGACCCGGGCCCAGGCGCGTGGCGAGGGTGTCCAGGGGCCAGCCGCCGCCCGCCGCCCGACCGTCAGCCGGGGTTTTGTCACCCCTCGTTCCCTCGGAGCACTCCCAGATCTGTCTCCGGCCGGCGGCCGCGGGGTTTGGGTGTCCTGGCCCAGGGTGAGGCCTGGGCACCGGCCCCAGGCAGAGCCTTTGAGGACAAAGTATCTCCTGCCCGAGGCCTGGCAGGTGCACCAGGCTGTCGCTCCTCCTGACCCCGAGAGCAAGGACGGTGCCAGGGACAGAGGCGCTGTTTACCTATGCAAATGAAGGGTGACTGTCACCCTGTCTCGGCACCGAGAGGATGGGGGGGCGCTTCCTCCTCCCTCAGAGGCTCCTCCTCCTCCTCCTCCTCCTCGACCTTGAAAGAAGCCGGAGGAATCGTGTGCCAGAGAAGCTAAGAAAAATCCTAACAGAAAGAAACCAGAAACGGAGCTGGGAGAGGGAGGTGGCTCCCAGCTGAGCAGCCAGCCCTGCCCTCCCCGCAGCAGGAATGGGGTGGGAGGGGGGGAAAGAGAGGGGGTCCCACACCTGCTTCTGCCCAGCTGCGAGGGGGGCGGTGAAGCCAGGCTGAGGGGCGCCCGCCCTCCCGTCAGGGTGCCATGGAGGCCGGGGAGGGCCTGCCAGGCTGCCAGCGACCTGGCTCTGTCTGGGGCGCTGGGTCCTCAGCCAGGGCTGAGCCACGACTTCTGCCCTCCCCCCCCCCACCCGTCCCCAGGGCCTTCCTCGGAAGGGCAGGCGGGGCCTCGGACCCTGCGCCCAGCTCTTGCTGCAGTCCCTCCTCCCGGGTGAGAAATAAAAACGTCTCCTGCCGAAACCGGTTTGGCTCAGCGGATAGAGCGTCGGCCTGCGGACTGAAAGGTCCCAGGTTCGATTCCGGTCAAGGGCATGTACCTTGGTTGCGGGCACATCACCAGTGGGGGGGGTGCAGGAGGCGGCTGATCCATGTCTCTCTCTCATCGATGTTTCTGACTTTCTATCCCTCTCCCTTCCTCTCTGTAAAAAATCAATAAAATATATTTTTAAAAAATAAATAAATAAATAAATAAATAAATAAATAAAATAAAAACGTCTCCAAGGCCCAGGGCAGCCCCCGAGCCTTCTCTTCCTGGGGACCCTGCACGGAGATCCTCGGCGACTTCTCTTGGGCAAACAGTGACTCCATGAGAGACAGGAGGGATGGGCTCTTTGTTGCCCAGACTGCCTGGTGCCCAGAGCTCCCGGGACAGGAGGCCGTGGTCCTGGTGGGGGAGGGGCTACGGTGGGCGCTCACCCACCTGCACCCTCCCGATGGCGCCCTTCCTCCTGGCACCTGCCCATCACAACGGGTCACACGGGGAGGAAGAGAGAGGCGGAGGAGTGTGGCTCATCGGGGCTTGGGGAGTCAGTCCGTCTCTCCCTGTGCCGTGAGGTCACCCCTAAGGCGTGGAGGGCCTTCTGGGTCACTACCATCTCCATGGAGTCCCTGCCCCTGGTGCCCTCTGTCTCAGAGGCAGGACCCGAAGGTCCAGGCGGTGACGTGTCTAGGTGATGGGTCCTGGTTGGATATCCCCGTTCCCTTCCTATGTTCTCCATCAGTACCACCCGCAACACGGCCTGCGGACACGGAGAGGGTTCCTACTTGTGCACGTGACGTGGTGGCCACGCCATGTGGTGGCCGCATGTGGCTACTGAGTGAGATCTAGGCACCAGGCAGATTCGGTCTCCCTCAAACTCCAAAGAGCCTGAATCCACGAGCGCTCTGCCTCTGAGGGATGCAGAAGTCACCTGACCCAGGAGAGCCCCAGGCTGGCCCAGGCGGTGGGGAGATTCAGGCTGTCCTGTGCCCCCGTGAGCAGGCTCCTGAGTGGGGGAGTTGGGCTGAGGGCTGAGGGCTGCGGGAGGCCCCACCTTGAAAGTAAAGGCAGACCTTATTTCTAGCGTGAGGGCAACGCCCCACCTTGGTACAGGGATCTGGCTTCTACCGAAACTTCTCCAGGGACTGTCTCCTGTCTTCCCAGGGCCCTAAGGTGTCACTACTGTCCACAGGCCATCGTCCTAAAACAGGAGGGTCCGCTGGAGAAAAATCCCCATCTTGAGTCACGTGGGTAGACATTCAGCTGACTTCCAGATTAACAGGAAGTCTGTCTCGGAGAGAAAATAATCTCTCTAAATAATACTCTTCAGGCCAACCGGTGTGGTTCAATGGATAGAGTGTCGACCTGCGGACTCCAGGGTCCCAGGTTCGATTCCAATCAAGGGCATGTAACTTTGGTTGCGGGCACATCCCCAATCGGGAGTGTGCAAGAGGCAGCTGATGGATGTTTCTCTCTCATGGATGTTTCTAACTCTCTTTCTCTTGTCCTCTCTGTAAAAAATCAATAAAATATATTTTAAAAATAATCATAATAATACTACCCATAGGCAGCATTTCTAGCACCTTCGTTAGTCACGTGATGCACGGCTGAGCGTCCACACAGGTGATCTCACTTATTTCTCACCACGCGATCCCACAGCACAGACTCGGGGGGCCACCCCATCTTACAGACAGAGGAACAGAGGCTGAGAGAAGTTCCCAGTTCTGCCCAGAGTCACCCCGGGTGCCAGTGAGCAGGAACGATGAAGACCGGGTCCGACGTGTGCTTAGAATGTGGGTTTATCGGCCACATAACGGGGTCATCATCCGTTTGCGTTGGAACGAGGGAACTGAAAACCCAATAGAGAAATGTCAGAGGAGAAATTAGCTTCTATAATAACGGCTGAATGGCCAGGCTGAGCCGCTCTCTGTAGACTCGGGTGATGGAAGACGTGGGCGGGCGTTTCCCGGCGCGGTCGGAAATGGCCTCGGTCTGCAGGCGCGGTTGGAAATGGCCTCGGTCTGCAGGCGCAGTTTCTCTCCCTCCCGACCGCCGGGCTGAGACCGGGGACTGGAGGCCTGGAGGGCGGGACGCCTGTGCCGGCTTGGGATGGGAGTGGGGAAGGCATCTTGGACCCGGTAACAGGTCAGCCCCTCTGGCATCCATCCCCAAATGACGGCCCTCGCGGGGAGCCAGGCCAGACGGCGTCGCCTGCTTCCAGCGGCAGCTGTGGGTGGGGGGCCCCGGGCCGGGCTCCCGTGCCCCGCACCCCATAAATCAGCCCTCCAGCCTGCTCCACGGTGGCAGTGCATCTCTTTCGAGCAACTCGGAGGAAAAACGGCTCCATCTGCTCACGGCAAGGTAATAAATAACGTGGAATTGGAGCGAAATGGATGGAAAGCAATTTTTTGAAAGATGAATTTCTGAGAGCGTTGGCCACCATTTGTGCACCTCTCCTGGTGCCGGAAATGGCTGCCTGAGACCCTGCCAGGCCTGAGGGCTGGAGGAGCCATTAATGGGGAAGGAAGAGGGGGAGAGAGGCAGACAGAGAGAGAGAGAGAGGGAATACTTCTTGGTGAAGGGCTGGTCAGGAAAGGGCTCTTGCAAAGGACTTCCCATTACTGACCCTCCCCTTTCTTCTCCTTGACCTTTTCCTTATCTTCTCCATCACCAAGATCATCACTATCACCACCATATCTCCATCATCATTACCACTTGCAGTACTATCATCATCATCATCATCATCACCATCATCACCATCATCATCATCGTCACTACCATCAACATCATCACCACCATCCATCATCACTATCACCACCACTATTGCCATCAACAGCACCACCATCATCACCACCATCATCATTGTCACTACCATCAACACCATCATCATCACCACCATATCACCATCATCACCACAATCATCATCACCATCACTATCACCACCATCACTATCACCACCACTATTGCCATCATCATCACCACCATTGTCACCACCATCATCACCATCATCATTGTCACTACCATCAACACCATCATCATCACCACCACCATATCACCATCATCACCACAATCATCTTCACCAGCATTATCACCACCATCACTATCACCATCATAACCATCATCATCACCACAATCATCTTCACCAGCATTATCACCACCATCACTATCACCATCATAACCATCATCATCACCATCACCATCATCATGACCACCATCAGTACTATCATCATCATCACCATCATCACCATCCATCATCACTATCACCACCACTATCACCATCATCATCGTCACTACCATCAACACCATCACCATCATCACCACCACCATATGGTTAATTGGTCTTGTTGAGGCCTTCTGACGTATCGGCATGGTGCTGAAATCTCTGCGTCTTCATGTGAATTGCCTTCTTTCCAGTCTCCTGGAGGTCTGCCCTGACCAGACTCCCCAAGACAGGGAAGCCCCTCCCCATGGCCTTCTCTGGGCCCTGTCCTTTGTTTTCTTTTTCTCCGTTGCTTGTACCACCTTCTCACATACTCAATAATTTACTTATTCTGGTTATTGTCTTACCACCTGCCTTCCCCAGCTAGAATAGGTGCTTTTAAGGGCATCTCTTCGTATACTTACCCCCAGCGCTGGCCACTAGAAGACACTCAGCTCATCATTTGTTGAATAAGCAGGTGCGTCAATGGATATGAAGGGTCCTTTGGTTTCCTCGCAATCCTATGGAGCTTATCTGGCCTGTGCCTCTCTCTCAACACTCATCTCTTGCTTCCGGCCTCACGACATTTCGCACACACTGTCACATCTGGGCTCTTGGCCTCTCTCCTCGCTGTGCATGCTGTGCCCCCACCGGACATACTCCTCCACACGCCTCCCCAGAGCCTCCGGCTCTGCCTGCAGGTCTGCTCTGGGCACCAGGAGAGTCCCCCTTGCTGTTCTTCTGTTCCTCCTTCATCCTCATGGATTGTGTGTGCTTGTTTGTTTTATGTGGAGGAAAGAACATCTGCCCGATTTAGCTTCTCTACACCACCTTTGCTGGTCTCCGAGCCCAGCATGGAGCCTAGCACAGAATAGATATTCCAAAAAAAAAAAAAAATCTGAACCCATTTATAGAAGAGGAGTTGGGATTTGATACCAGATCTGAACCCAAAGCTCATACACACGGACAACGCCGATGCTGTTCTCTGAGTTTCTTCCATTCGTGGTGGTATCAGCCTTCTCCGCTCCGTCCCTGTCTCCCAGGCAACCTCCCTCAGCCTCTGTAGGTAATTACGTTGCCTTTGGTGCTTTCCGTGAACACATACCAGGCGCCTGGCCAGTGCCATTCTAGAAGACATGGTCAACTTCCTCCTTCATGTTCTCCTTCCCGTGTGAACAGGGCACAGACGCCCGGCCGCATGGCTCCATGGCTGCGCATCAACCTGTGAACCAGGAGGTCACAGTTCGATTCCCGGTCGGGGCATGTGCCCAGGTTGCGGGCTTGATCCACAGCGGGGGGGGGTGGGGGAGGGCGTGCAGAAGGCAGGCGATCGATGATTCCCTCTCATCATGGAGTTCTCCTTTTCTCTCTCCCTTTCCCTTCCTCTCTGAAGTTAATAAAAAAAATATATCTTTAGCCCTGACCAGTTTGGCCCAGTGGATAGAGCGTTGGCCTGCGGACTCAAGGGTTCCAGGTTTGATTCTGGTCAAGGGCATGTATCTTGGTTGCGGGCACATCCCCAGTGGGGAGTGTGCAAGAGGCAGCTGATCGATGTCTCTCTCTCATCGATGTTTCTAGCTCTCTATCCTTTTCTCTTCCTCTCTGTAAAAAAGCAATTATATATATATATATATATATATATGAAGAAAGAAAGGGGTGCAGTAGAGACTGAGTGGCAAGGGAGGTGAGGGATGGGAAATGTTATCTAACATTGAACATTTCAAATGGCTTTTGAGAGGTATAAAGACATCTATGCTGTAATAGCTCCTCTTCTCTCTCTCTCTCTCTCTCTCTCTCTCTCTCTCTCTCTCCCTCTCTTCCCCCACCCATTAGGCTGGGCCCGGCCCCTCCCTGGGTGAACTTTTGAGTCTGGGTTCCATGTAAATATCAAGCATGCTGGTGATGGCCCCCCTAATCCAGGGTCCCTCTGCACGCAGTCCCCGCCTCACTCGGCAGAGCAGGATGGAAATGCCACGGGATTATGTTTATTTCCAGCCCAGCGAGGCGAGCCGCGCCGCGGGAAGACGGCAATTATAAGCTGACAGTAACAGAGTGGAGGGGCCGCTGCCGCCGCGGCGCCCCACAAACACGGCGGCTTCCTGGGCGCCTCTCCTCGGGGGCCCCGCAGCCCAGGAGCCCGGGCTCAGGCACGGGGGTCGCCCATCCTCCTCTGCTTTATTTTTTTCGAAGTCTCTCTCACCCTCTGACTGTGGGTATCCGTTCCTTGTTTTATGATCTGATTCCCCGGCTAGACTGTGAAACCCGTGAGCGCAGGGAGTTTGTCTGCTTCCCTGTGAAATCCCCTGGGCCTGCGCGTGCCCGCCACCTGGTTGATACTCAATAAATACTTGTTGAAAATGAATGAATGGATCAATGAATGAGTGAATGAATGAATGGGTGAATGAGTGAATGAATGAATGAGTGAATGAATGAATGAGTGAGTGAATGAATGAATGGGTGAATGAGTGAATGAATGGATGCAGTGGGAACTGCACCCAACCTCTTCCTGAACACGGTATGAAAGATTATCGCAGTCACTGCCCCAATGAAACATGTCTCACTGTATTCTTGACCTTGTGGAGGCCCCTCCCACATGGAAGCTGGGCTTGGCCTTGTGACTCGTTTCGGCCAATGGAACGCTAGCACCAATGACCCACGCATGAGCGTGTGCACTGGGGCTTGCCTACTCTCTCGCTGCTTTTGGAACATAGCCACCGTGTTGTTCCCAATCATCATCATAACCAATCACAATCACAGATCCCAGCGTACAGTGCTGAGAAAGTCAGGCTCAGTGACAGCCGACCCCCCGCACAGACAAGAGAGGGGTGCACTCAGACCAGGCAGCTCCAGCCACCGCTGGAGGACGGCAGCCACCAGACCCCCCTCGAATGGGGGACTCGCAGGATCCCAAGCAGAGAACTGCCCGCGATCGTGGTAAGACGCGAAGGTTGGGGGTCATGGTCAGGCCACAATTCCACGTGAATGGATCGCTCCGGTCCCGTCCGTCCTGCTGGCGCAAGACACCTCGCAAAGTGGACCCCCAAACTACCCTGTTTCCCCGAAAGTAGGACATCCCCCGAAAATGAGACCTACTTCCAGTTTTGCCTCTCGCTGTCATAGAAGGCATCCCGCCAAAAGTAAGACCTGTATCCTGGTTGCGGGCACATCCCCAGTAGCGGGCATGCAGGAGGCAGCTGATGGATGTCTCTCTCTCATCGATGTTTCTGAATCTATCCCTCTCCCTTCCTCTCTGTAAAAAATCAATAAAATATATTTTTTAAAATAAAAATAATATAAGTCTTTCTGAGAGAGAGAGAGGGGGGGGGCAGGGACCAGGGGCAGTTCCAGTAAGAGGAGCCCCCACCCAGGGGGCCTGGCTGGGGTTTGGCGAGCGTTTCTCCCTCCTTCTCCGAGGTCTGTGCCCATCCCTCCCCACAGCAGATCTGCAAGGTGTTTCCTTCTGCCGACTCTGAATGGTGCGCCCCTCCCGCAGGGCGGGCAGGGGCCGGGCCGGCTCAAACAGGGTCAGCGAGCAGCCAGTGAGCGGGCGAATCTAGCCCAGCGAGCAGTGGGCCAGCGGAGGGTGAGGCAGACCGCCCCACCGCCGGGGTAAGGGGCAGCCGAGCGGACAGGCGCCCAGGGCCGGGTCCTCGCTGTTCTGCTTCCTTCCACCTCGCCAGGGACCAGCTCTGGCCTCGCACCACTGAGACTGAGAAATGGCCGGTTTCCGGAAAGGATTTGCCTCGCCCCTGGGTCCCCGCCATCATTCCCAATTTGGTGTCAACCCATCCCTCTGCGTGGGGACCCCCTGGGGGGCCCCTGACAGGCAGGGGAGGGAAGGAGGCGGGGTCCACGGGGCCTCCTCGATCCTCCGGAGGTTCCAACGCGGCCCGAGGCCCCGTGTGACGAATCGTTTGCCAGAGAGCGCGGCCCACGGAGCGCTGACCTTGGCGAGGGAGCGATCTGTCTTCATGGAGGACTGTCAGGGCACACGTCTCAATTTGGCCGGGGCAGGCACAGGGCCGGGGAGCGGGCGCCGGGACGTGGCTAAGGAGGAAAGATGGGGGCCCGTCCAGC
>JAAGEH010000452.1:0-24490 GCA_011751065.1 Lasiurus cinereus | reverse complement strand
CTGGCACCGGCTGCCCGTGAGCAGTCACGCCCCACGGAAAACACAGGTCCGAGGTCGCTGCGGTGTATGTCCTACACGCCAATAGATAGCGCGGAGCGGGACCCCTCAACCCTGAGAGGTGGGGGCAGGGAGGCGCCCCCGAGAGCCTGCTGTGAGCAGCAGAAAGTGTGGGCGATTGCATTATCTGAGATGGCTTTGTCATCTTCCTGCTGAACCAGAGGATAACCGAAATGAATATGAATAAATCAGCACCGCGGACAGCGCCACAGAGCACACAGGCCCAGCCCTGGGCTCCTCCTTCCTGGGTTTGGTTCCAGACACAGTCATCAGGGGACCCCCAGGGCCACGAGGAGCCCCAGAGGCCAGGTGTGCAGGAGGCCACCGGTCAAGGATTCTCTCTCATCACTGATGTTTTTGTCTCGCCCTCCCTTCCTCTCTGACGTCAATAAAGGTATGTGGTGTTGTGTTGTGTTTTGTTTTGTTTTGTTAAATAAGTTGCAGCCAGAAAGACAGCCACTTAGATAAACAGCAGCTGTGATGGCGTTTGCTGTTGCCGTTTTGCATCTACCGCGTCCCGGTGCAGACCCACAGGTCCGTACCCTCTAAGAGGGAAGACCCGCTGGAATCTGAACGTGGTGGGTGTTTGGGGTGCTCAGCCACGCCCCCTCCCTCTCTCAGAGGGAGCAGGACGAACTTCGGGAGTCCGTGTCTTCGGTCAAAGCCGCCTCATTGAACATTCCCGGGATAATTGGCAAATTGGCTCCTCGGGGGGTGGGGGAGGGGGAAGGAGAATTCTGAACTCAGCACCTGGGTGGGTGGGGAGAGGAGCCACCTCCCAGCTCCGCACCAATGGACCGGCCCACAGGCTCCCTCCCACGGGGCGCCGCAAGGTCGCTGCTCCGTGCCCCAGACCAGCGGGCGGAGGCGTCGAGAGGGGAGCGGTTGGCCAATGTGAATCCCAAAGCCGCAGCTGCCACTGGGTCAGGAATCATGGGGGTGCAAATCTTGGCGGCCTCACAACCCATACAACACGGGCTCGCGGTCCCTTCACTGTCCCATGAGACCATGCTGATCGCTCTGTCCTGTCGCCACTGCCTCGTGGTGGGACCCACGACACCTGGGTCCTCACAGGCCTTTGGTGCCAAAAGGGGAGGCAAAGCATAAAGGGGCCAAGTCACCCACCCTCTCCCCGTGTCCCTTTGCCTCTAAATTAGAGTCCCAGCCGAAACCGGTGTGGCTCAGCGGACAGAGCGTCGGCCTGCAGACTGAAAGGTCCCAGGTTCCATTCCGGTCAAGGGCATGGACCTTGGTGGCGGGCACATCCCCAGTGGAGGGCATGCAGGAGGCGGCTGATCGATGTGTCTCTCTCTCATCGATGTTTCTAGCTCTCTATTCCTCTCCCTTCCTCTCTGCAGAAAATCAATAAAGTATATTTTTTTAAAAATAAATAATAGCCGAAACCGGTTTGGCTCAGTGTATAGAGCATCAGTCTGAGGACTGAAGGGTCCCAGGTTCGATTCCAGTCAAGGGCACGTACCTTGGTGGCGGGCACATCCCCAGTGGGGGGCGTGCAGGAGGCAGCTGATCGATGTCTCTCTCTCTCATCGATGTTTCTGACTCTCTATCCCTCTCCCTTCCTCTCTGTAAAAAATCAATAAAATATATTTTAAAAATAATAATAAAATAATAAATAAATAATAATAATAAATAACATAAATTAGAGCCCCAGCTCTCAGGACCTCATGTGCTAGCCCCCGTCCCCCGGCGCGGACCGAGCTGGTGAGCGTCTGATTTACGCTGCAATTAAAAGCTGCCTGTTCGGAGGATAATTGGCGGCGGCGGCGGTGCACACGCGTGTCAGCCTGGCTGCCGGCTCCGGTTGTTGGGCAGCAGACGAAGAGCCTCTGCCAGCGAACCATCACCGGGAGCCCCATCGCACAGGCGTGAGTGGCACCCCGCTGCTCGGGGCCTGCCCTTGGCCCCACCGGGCCTTGCCTTGGCTCCATCAGGGGTGTCCTGGTGCAGGGGATGGGACAGGGGGGCAAGGAGGAGAGGAGATTGTCAGGGCCTCGTCCGCCTCGGAATGAAAGGCTCCGGAGAGGACGGTTTTCAAACTCGCCTTTTTCCTTCCAGGTCCTGCTCCTTCCTTTTTCTTTCTTTCTTTTAAAATATTTTATTTTTTATTTTTACAGAGATGAAAGGAGAGGAATAGAGAGCTAGAAACATCGATGAGAGAGAGACATCCATCAACCGCCTCCTGCACGCCCCCCACTGGGGATGTGCCCGCCACCCAGGTACATGCCCTTGCCCGGAATCGAACCTGGGACCCTTCAGTCCGCAGGTCGACACTCCATCCACTGAGCCACACCAGTGTTGGCTGCTCCTTCCTTTTTCTTTTTCTTTCTTTTTTTTTTTATTTAAATATATTTTATTTATTTTTTACAGAGAGGAAGAGAGATAGAAAGTCAGAAACATCGATGAGAGAGAGACAGCGATCAGCCGCCTCCTGCACACACCCCACTGCACACACCCCACTGGGGAGATGTGCCCACAAGCAAGGTACATGCCCCCAACTGGAATCGAACCTGGGACAGGCCGACGCGCTATCCACTGAGCCAAACTGGTTTGGGCTGCTCCTTCCTTTTTCTTTCTTTCTTTTTTTTTTAAATATATTTTTATTGATTTCAGAAAGGAAGGGAGAGGGGGAGAGAGAGAAACATCGATGAGGAGAGAGAATGAATCATGGACTGGCTGCCTCCTGCAAGCCCCTTACTGGGGATGGAGCCCACCACCCGGGCCCAGGCCCCTGACCAGTAACGGAACCACGACCTCTGGGTTCAGAGGTTCACATTCAACCACGGAGCCACGCCAGCCAGCCGGCTGTCCCTTTCCACAGAGCGAGAAAGCCAGGCGCAGGTGGGGGCCAGCCAGCCTGAGCTGCTGGAGCCCAGAGCCAGCCGGTTAGGGCAGCTCCTCCACGTGTCCATGACCAGGCCGCACGCCTGTTGGCAGGGGTTTGCCGCCGTGGCACCCGGAGTGTCCTCGCCGGAACAGACGCCACGCTGGGGGAGGGCCTCAGAGACCCCCTCCGCTGCCCCCGCCAGAGCCCAGGAGCCCAGACGCCGAGCAGGGGTGTCCGGAGAGCTTCCGAGGACCCGGGAGCTGGCCGCTGAAGGAGGGGCCCTGCCCTGCAGTTACCTCTCCCCCCACCACCTCCAGAGCAGGTTCCAGAAGGCTCTCCCCAAGTTCCCGGGGCAGCCAGACACGCCCCCTGGATCCCCAGGGGGCTGCGACCCCAGGCCCGCTCCTCGCCCGCATCATCACCCGTCTAGCGCCGGCCCGAGCGACACGGCCAGGCCAGCACCGGGCGCTCGCCTCCACACGCGCGTCAATGACAATTGGATTGAGATGATCCATCTATCTCCCCGCCCGTCGCCGCTTCCTCCCCATGTAAGCCAGCGAGTAAATAACACGAACCGACTGGAATATCATTGCAGGATCAATAAAACATCCTCCACCGGTAATTATGGCGTTAATGCACTCACTCTCCGGCGAGGCATCCATCATCGTTAATGCGGGCAAGTCGGGATGGTTTTAATTAAAGCGCTGGGGTTCCGTGCATCCTACCCCCCCGCACCAAGCCTCAGGGTGCTGGGGCACAAAGGCGGGAGGAGCTGGGGAGCCGAGGGTGTCCGTGCCCAGGGTCGGCAGGGACCCCGGGGGCCTGAAGACCTGCTTCGGGGACGGCGGCCGTGGGAAGGAGCGAGGAATGTCAGAAGCCCCGGCGTTTCCAGACTCATCTCAAACGGAATGAGGCTGAGGAGGGGTTTACGTCTGCAGTGGGGTTCCGGCTGCGGCAGGAAGATGAAGGAGGGAAAGAAGGGGATAAGAAGAGGACAGGGGGAGGAGAGGACGCGTGTAAAAGTCACCGAGTGGTGTGGTCCAGTGGTGGAGCGTCGACCTAGGAACCAGGAGGTCACGGTTTGATTCCCGGTCAGGGCACAGGCCCGGGGTGCGGGCTCCATCCCCAGTGAGGGGCATGCAGGAGGCAGCCGGTCCATGATTCTCTCATCATTGATGCGTCTGTCTGTCTCTCTCCCTCTCCCTGCCTCTCTGAAATCAAAAAATAAAAAAATAAATTTAAAAAGAGAATATCATCCAAGAAGGTCACACAGCCAATAAAATGATGGAACTAGCGTTTGATGCTAAGCCATTTCCAAAGGCTTCACCCCTAACTATATTCTCTTTTAAAATATGTTTTTATTTCCTTTCAGGGAAAGAGGAAGGGAGAAGCAGAGAGAGAAACATCAATGGTGAGAGAGAACCACCGGCTGCCTCCTGCACGCCCCCTGCTGGGGATCAAGCTCACAACACGGGCCTGTGTCCTCACGGGGAATGGAACCAGGGACCTCTTGGTGCTTGAGACGATGCTCCACCACAGAGCCACACTGACCAGGCACTATGTTCTGAACACCCCCCACCACACCCCTCACAACACACACATCACGGGAGCTCAGAAGAGCAGCGACTTCTAGAAAGAGACCGAGGGAAGCATCATGGGAGGTGGAAGCTCGTCTCTGGCTTAGCAAACGGCGAGAGCCTGGACTTGGGGAGAGGAAAGGGACGGCTCCCGGGGAAAGGCAAGTGCCATTTGCCTGGGGGATGCGCCCCGTGAAGGAAGCACCCGGAACTGTGGCCGGAGGGAAGGTGGGGGACCAGGTACGCGGAGCCACTCCAGGGCCATTGAACAGGGCGTGGGTAGAGTTCAGGTCGGGGAGGGCTTTCTATCAGGCCTTCCTGAGAGGTCAGAGGGCAGGGTGGGGCGCAGAGGAAGATCAAAAACAAAACGTAAGGCCAAGTCCGGACCTCTGGGCAGATGGACCAGAGCCGGTGCAGGACCCGGGTCCGGAACACCGTGCAGCAGCGAGCAGCCTGGCGCGTTTCACTCCTGATGACCCCGCCGACCCTCTTGGCCTCAGGAGACCTCAGACTCCGCAGGAACAGCCACGCCCCTGGCGGCCACCTGTCCTCCTCGCCAGGAACAGTGTCCGCCCGCCACGGCCATCCATCCGGGGGCTGATTCCACGGACAATACCTCCGCGCCCCTCCCCCCCGCCCAGCCCCCAGGACCCGCGTTGCTCAGGCGCAGGTCCAGCCAGCGCTCGGACCCCTGGAGCCTCGGGCCTCTGCCCCGTTGACAGCCCAGCGATGCTCTCAGTTCCTGGACCCGGCTGGAGAAACAGCGGTCTCAGTCTGGCCGAGGCTCGGAGGCCACGCAGCCTGCAGAGACCCCGTGGACATGGGGCAGAAGCGTCACTGAAAATCAATCCTAAAATAATGAGTCGCTTGCCCTCGCTGTGGCGGCTCAATGCATAGAGCGTCAGCCTGCAGGGTTAGGGTTAGGGTTAGGGTTATCTCCCTGCCAGCCAGGCGCCGCAGGGCAGTGCTCTGGGCATTAGATCCCGAGCCAGGCACCCATTCCCTAACCCCTAACCCAAATGCTGAAACTAATCCCTAACCCTAACTCTAACCTTAGCCCTAAACCTAGCCATAACCCTAACCCAGCCCTAACCCTTACCATAACCTAACCCTAACCCTAACCCAGCCCTAACCCTAGCCCTAACCCAGCTCTAACGCTTACCATAACCTAACCCTAACCCTAACCCTAACCCTAGCCCTAGCCCTAGTCCTAGCCCTAACCCTAACCCTAATCTTAACCCTAACCCTAACCCTTACCATAACTTAAACCTAACCCTAACCCTAGCCCTAGCCCTAACCCTAACCCTAACCCTAACCCTAACCTTAGCCCTAGCCCTAATCCTAACCCTAAACCTAACCCTAACCCTAGCCCTAATCCTAACCCTAACCCTAACCCTAGCCCTAGCCCTAACCCTAACCTTAACCCTAACCCTAGCCCTAACCCTAACCCTAACCCTAGCCCTCACCGTCCTGGACGACGTGGGCAAGTTCTTTAACCCCGCTGTCTCCCTCCCTGTGCAATGGGAACCCTTATAGCCGGCCACGGCACCAGCCTTCCGGCAGGAATAAAGGGAGCAGCAGGCCGGTGGGTAAAGGCATGGTCTGCAGGCGTCTAACACGGTGCCTAACACGATGCGACGTCCGCGGAGGGTGGTCCTAGGAGTAGTGACCTCAGAACAACGACAGAGGTCCCAGGAAGGCCCGGGCAAGCAGGGCCCGCCTGCCTCCGAGGGAGGCCGCCCTCCAAAGGTCTTTCCACAGTGAGAGGAACAGAGCCGAACCCGCAACACCCCGCCCCATTCATCAGCCGCGACACGGCCTCTGCGTCAACCTGCATTTATCAGGTGTGGGGTGCGCAGAGGCGGGGGCCGGGGGATGTATCACCGGGTGTGCCATTAGTCATGCTAATGACATTTATTATCCTGCGAGCAGAACTAATTTGCAGTAATTTAATCACCGCAAACAGCCGTGCAGGAAGGAGAAGCCAGGTTGTCGGGTCTTCAAACACGGGCTCCTGACGGCACGGTCCCCGGTGACCCTGAGCTTGAGGAACTCTCGGCAGGTCTGTGAGAGCGATGGCCAGCATGCCAGAGCAAGCCCTGAGCTCACGGAGGACCCGCAGGCCCAGAGCCTCCATTGACCCCCCGAACAACCTTCCACGGGGGGAACGCGTGTTGGAAGCTCCACTGACCGGGACAGCCCGAGGGAGGAGGGGAGAAGGACACCAGACAGGACTCACGCCCCAGCCCTCTGACTGCAGAGCTGGGCCCGTCTTTCTAAGCCAGAGGTGCACCCGAACGGCGGGGCTCAGGGGCTGAGCGAGAACCTAGGAACCAGGAGGTCAGGGTTCGATTCCCAGTCAGGGCACAGGCCCGGGTGGCGGGCTCTAATCCCCAGCGGGGGGCGTGCAGGAGGCAGCCGATGCATGATTCTCTCTCATCATGGATGTTTCTGTCTCTCTGTCCCTCTCCCTTCCTCTCGGCCATCAGTAAAAAGACATTTTTAAAATTTAAAAAAAAAATTGTAATGCTTAAAAATCCAACCTGTGTACAGATACAAAGCACCCTGCTCGCTGGGAACAGAGTGTCAGCTTCCGCCCAAGATGGACCACCGAGCCCCCAGGTGGTCCTCCCCCCCCACCCCCAGTTCCTGCAGCTGCCCTGCCTCCACAGCCTGAGTGGAGGGCACAGACTCCTCCTCCCCCATCACCACCACCCTCCCCGCACCCCTCAACCAGAGGACAGCGCCCCGGCTGTGTGTGTGTGTGTGTGCTCATGCTGTGAGAGAAAAACAAAAAAGGGTCAAATAAAAGGCATTCTCCTCGGCTACCGCGTCCAGATCCGCTCCCGGTGGCCAAGACACGTGCCTTCAGACACTCCAACCCTGGCTACCCGGGGCTCCAGAAAGGAGGTCTCCCCAACCTTCGCCTGGCTCGCAGGGGCTCCTGCCGGCCCTGTCCTGGGTCGGCCCAGCCGGCGGGTGACCCGGATGCTGGTGTGGGAGGAACCGTGGGGGCCGCGGTCAGAGCGGTGACCTGGCCAAGGCTCTTTTCAAGCCACGCGGCTCTGACCTGTCCACTCAGTTCCCCTGACCCAGACCCCCCCTCCCCGGGCAGGGCCAGCTCCCTGGGCCCAGGAGGGGCTCCCCAAAAGCAAGCCCCAATGCCCTCCAGAGTCCACGACTCGGCCTGCTGCCGCACTGGCACCTCCGGTCGCAGAGAGGGCGGCGGGGGGTGGGGGGGGCCAGTCGGAGGCGCGGGAGGGAAGGCCGTCTGGCTACGGCCGGTCTTGGGATGGGTCCAGCTGTCACCGGGGAGCTTAATGAGCAGGTGACGGAGAGGAAACGGTCCCTCTTCTTCGGCGGCGGCTGGATCCCGGCTGCCTAATTGCACCCCGCTTGCTGCTCCACGCCCTCCCAGCCTGGTTCCCCCCCACCACCTGCCTGGCCACCCCAGGCCGGGGTGGGGGAGGCCAGCTAACGGTCACAGAGAGACTCGGTGTGGAGGCCCACAGATGCTGGCTCGTCGCCCAGCAGCCCCACACCAAAGGCACACAGGTCACGTCTGGCTCAGAGAAACATGGGGTATTTTCAGGTAACACCTCATGGTGTCGTTCTGGGTGGTTAAAAACATTTCCTTCTGCCGAAACGGGTTTGGCTCAGTGGATAGAGCATCGGCCTGCGGACTGAAAGGTCCCAGGTTCGATTCCGGTCAAGGGCATGTACCTTGGTTGCGGGCACATCCCCAGTAGGGGGCGTGCAGGAGGCGGCTGATCGATGTCTCTCTCTCTCATGGATGTTTCTGACTTTCTATCTGTCTCCCTTCCTCTCTATAAAAAAATCAATAAAATATATTTTAAAAAAGAAAAAAAAAACATTTCCTTCTGAAGATTTCTTACCTTAAAAAAAAAAATCTAGCCGAAACCGGTGTGGCTCCATGGATAGAGCTTCGGCCTGCGGACTGAAGGGCCCCAGGTTCGATTCCGGTCAAGGGCAGGTACCTTGGTGGCTGGCATATCTCCAGTGGGGGGCGTGCAGGAGGCGGCTGATCGATGTCTCTCTCTCTCATCCATGTTTCTAATTTCTATCTCTCTCCCTTCCTCTCTGTGAAAAATCAATAAAATATATTTTTAAAAAAATCTAGATTTCTGGCTTCTTACCAAATCCGAAGATCTAACCACACAGGCCTATGTTCTGTGTGTTACTAACCAGCGAGCTTCAGTCCACCGCACTCCCCACCACTCCCGACTGTCCTTGACACGTGAGCCACTGAAAACCACGGTGGGGCTCAGGGGCTGAGCATCAACCAATGAACCAGGAGGTGCGGGTTAGATTCCCTGTCAGGGCACAGGCCCGAGCTGTGGGCTTGATCCTCAGTGTGGGGGGGGGGGGGCATGTAGGAGGCGGCCAATCCATGATTCTCCCTCATCATTATGTTTCTACTAGTGACCCGGTGCACGAAATTCGTGCACATGAAAAGGGGATTAATTAGAGGAAATATTTTCATATGGCTATTTGCCCTTTCTCTCTAATAGAAGTGTCAGAGATGAAAGAAAATTAGTAAAATGAATAGGAAAACCTTCCTCCTGTCAGAGTCTGGGGCTCACCACGGGATCCAGAGGCAAGTCCCCACCCACCCACATGCACCTCAAAATCATGTGAGACCCAAACCCAGCCAGCACCCCTCCCCTCTGCATTGGGCTAGATCCAGACCTGGCCAGTCCCATCCTTGTCAAGCCCTGCTGGGCAGGGGGCATAGCCTCAGGTTTCCTAGCCCAGCGCCAGGATGGGGGCATGGCCTGAGGTCCCCCAGTCCTGACCAGGGTCGGGGGGTGTGCCTTGAGGTCCTCCATCAAGCCCCACCAGGTGGGGAACACGGCCTGAGACTCCCTACCAAGCCCCACTGGACAGGAAGGTGTGGTCTGAGGTCCCTAGCCTGTGCTGGGGCAGGGGGAGCAGCCTGAGGTCCCCCAGCCCAGCACCAGGAGGGGAAGCGCACCTGGAGGTGCCCCGTCAAGCCCTGCCAGGTGGGAGGTGAGGCCTGAGGTCCCTGTCAAGCCCCACAGGGTGGAGGGAGGGTGTAGCCTCAGGTCCCTGATGATCGCTAGTTAAGGCTCCTGATGGGAAATCGGCCTCAGCTGTGAGTGTAACCATTTTGTGACTGAGGGATGGTCAATTAGCAAGTTCCCTCTTTATTAGATCTCCCTAACCCTCTCCCTTCCTCTCTAAAATCAATAAAAACACATTTTTAAAAGAGATAAAAACCTTTGTCACCCCTCATGGCTGTTCCCTGGCCTCGGTTTTGGCTTTTTCCATCTGTGCGTGAATGGGGTGGCCAGGGTAGCCAGAGTGGCCAGAGGTGGCCAGAGGTGGCCGGGGATGGCCAGGGATGGCCAGGGTGGCCAGGGGTGGCCAGAGGTGGCCAGGGGTAGCCAGGGGTAGCCAGGGGTAGCCAGGGGTGGCCAGGGGTGGCCAGGGTGGCCAGGGGTGGCCAGGGTGGCCAGAGGTGGTGAGGGTGGCCAGGGTGGCCAGGGTGGCCAGAGGTGACCAGGGTGGCCAGGGTGGCCAGAGGTGGTCAGGGTGGCCAGAAGTGACACTGGGGCCCTTAGGAAGCCTGGGCTGCGTACAGAGGGCCTGAGTACGAGGATCAGGCTGTTTTCCCCTTGGGGAGGCCTCCATCACTGCCCGCTGTCCACCCCCACCTTCCAGCCAGCCCAGCCAGGGGAGCCCCACCCCCCCGACACCCCCGACATCCCTCATGGAGAAGAAGAACGCCCAGTCAGGGCCAGATCTGCTCCTGCCGCTGCCCCCCCCTCATTGAGCACCCCATTTCAGCCTCTCCGCCCAGCCGACCCGCAGAGCAGCTGCGGTTAAAGATCGCCGCGGCGGGTTGGTAAGGGGGCCGCTCCCTCTTTGTCTGTCCTTGCGCCAACAGCAGCAGAAGGGACCCTAATTAGAGGCTGAGTTATTAGCTTCCCATGGTGCACTGCGGGGGACATTAAAAAACGAGGGGGCTTCTCGGCCTGCCTCTTGGAGGGTTCGCCTCTCGGTTTAATATATTCGTGTTTCTAGGTGAGCAGCGGGGGACAGTTTTTATGATGATAATTGTCGCATAATTACTGGCCTAAGGTGGCCTATTGTTAAGTACAAACGCTGAGGAACTGATGTTGGAGCAGAACGAGGAGGTGAAACTCTAATCCCTTTTCCTGAGCGAAGAGAAGAGGCTGCTCCTTTGCAGCCCGGGGATGGCCCAGAGGGGTCATCTTGTGGGACAGGGGGGCGGGGCTGCCGGGGTTGGGATGGGGGGGGCGGGCGCCAGATGTGAAGTGTCCACTGGACGGGGAGAGAGAGCAGGGCCTACACATCTGGACAGCCACACCCTCTCCCGTCCACTTCACATTTTATTTTTTTAAATACCAGGCGTACCGGTTAATAATGCAGATATTTTTCAATCGATGGAGTGACACACATGTTGATATGTATGCCATTTGATATGTATGCAATTTGGTTGTATGGACAGAACGTCATATGTCAAATTTTCTGAAGGTGTTAACATCACAGATATTTTCACCCTTAAAAATGTCGAATTTCGTCCCCCCCAAAAAAGAGCATTTACGGGAAGTTTTAATTCATTATTTCACAGAAAAGAGCTGCTGAAGGTTAGCGTATACTTCGGGAAGCTTATGGTGAACATCTCCATCTCCAGATCCTGTGAGCGCTGGTGTAAATGCTTTAAAAGTGATGATTTCCATGTGAAAGACAAAGAACATCCAGGTCAACCGAAAAAGCTTGAAGACCAACCATGACCAGCATTATTGGATGAAGATGCGTGTCAAACTCAAAAACAACTTGCAGGAAGATTAAATGTTGCTCAGCAAACAATTTCCGGTTGTTTACAAGCAATGGGAAAGATTTTAAAGGAAGGGAAATGGGTGCCACATCAACTGAAGGGAAAACAAACGGAAAACCGAAAAGTCATCGGTAAAATGTTGCTTCAACGGCATGAGAGAAAGTCTTTTTTGCATCCAGTTGTGACTGGCGGTGAAAAATGGATTTATTCTGAGAATCGCAAATGCACAGAATCAAGGGTTGATCCAGGTCAACCATCAACATCGACTGCAAGGCCAAATCGCTTCGGGAAGAAGACAATGCTCTGCGTTTGGCGGGATCAGGCAGGTGTGGTGCATTATGAGCTTCTACAACCAGGTGAAACCGTTAATGCTGATCGATACCGCCAACAAATCACCAATATTGAACCACCCTTTGATCGTGAAACCACCAGAACGGGCCAGAAAACACGGCAAAGTAATTCTGCTTCACGATGACGCACCATCACACACTTCAACACCAGCTAAAGACGCGTGAAAAGATCTCGCCTGGGAAGCATGGACCCACCTGCCGTGTTCACCAGCCCTCGCTCCTGCAGATGACCCCTTGTTCCGATCCATGGCACACGCACTGTCTGAGCAGCCCTTCTACACGTACGCAGAAGCAGACAATGGGGTCTCTGAATGGTCTGCCTCAAAACAAGAAACGTTCTACTGGGAGAGTACCCACAAATTCCCTGAAAGATGGGGGAATGAGTGTGTAGCTAGCGATGGACATTACTTTGAAGAAAGCACTTTTGATGTTTCTCTTGAAATTATCATGTTTTCTTTGATGACAAAATCTGCTATTATTAACCGGTAAATGGTCAGTCCACCTTTTAACCAGTGCCCGCGTTATTAACGGCTTCTGTCTGTCTCCTGGCCACACCCACCGGGAGTGTGGTCCCCGCAGCCCGGGTCCCGGGACGGTCCTGCGTCCTCTGCGGTACTGCCCTCCCCGTCTCCCCACGGCCCCCAGCGTCTTGGTGAGGTGCCCGGAGGGCCATGTCCAAGTCTTCCAGGGACGGGCTGTTGCCCCACAGAGAACCCCACAGTCCGTCCCATATCCCCCCAGCCCGCTCCCCTCCCTCCCCGTCTCCTCTCCCACCGGCTCCCTGGCTCCCCCCTCTCTCCCACCGCCGCCTTTTCTGTTTTAAATCTCACAGCCCCCCAAACCACCCACTCCCCAAGGCCGTGGCCGCTCCGTGCCCCCCCCCCCCCTCTTGCTACCTCCCCTCCTACCCGTCCTGCATGCTCAGCTGGAAAAGAGACGCTGCCTGCCTGGCCAGCGTGGCTCCGTGCTGGAAGGAGAACCAAGCCTGGTCAAGTCCCCTCACAGACTCACACCCCGAACCCGCCTCCGACAAAGCGGGGGGAGGGGGGATGTTTGCTTTCTCTCCGCACCCCCAGCTCGGACACAGCGCCTGGCCAGAGGCAGACACACAGCCACCACCACCACGGCAGGAAAGTCACAGCACCAGCCAGGGGCGCGTCTCACTCCTGGAGGAAACCGTCCCTGGCTTCATCTCCTCCTCCTCCTCCTCCTCCTCCTTTCCTCCTCCTCCTCCTCCTCCTCCTCCTCCTCCTCCTCCTCCTCCTCTTCCTCTTCCTCCTCCTCCTCTTCCTCCTCCTCCTTTTCCCCCTCTTCCTCCTCCTCCTCCTCCTCCTTCTCCTCCTCCTCCTCCTTCTCCTCCTCCTTTTTCCCCTCCTTTTCCTCCCCCTCTTCCTCCTCCTCCTCCTCCCCCTCCTCCTCTTCCTCCTCTTCTTCTTTCTCCTCCTCCTCCCCCTCTTCCTCCTCCTCCTCCTCCTCCTCCTCCTCCTCCTCCGCTCGGATCTCCCTGGGCCAGGCCGAGGCCGGGACAGGAGGGAGTCAGGGAGCAGCTGGCAAGAAGCGAGGTCCCTGCGCAGCTCCGGGGCCAGCCTGAGTGACAGTGACCCAGCCAGGCCGCCGCGTCCTTCCTCTGCCGGCCGGCTCGGCAGCCAGATGGCCAGGCCTCGCCGGTCCCGCCGCCAGGCAGGCTGTGAACGGGCTCCGGCAGGCTGGGACCTCACCGGCCGGCCGGCCCCGGCCCCAGAGCCGCCTCCTCCAGCGCTTGACGGCTTTTTAATTTCCAGCCTCCGGTCCCCGGGGAGAGGAGCAGACAGGGTGAGGATGGCATATGGAGCCTGCCGATCCGAGCGAGCTTGGCAGGAGCGACCTTGAGAGGCGTAGCCTCTCTGCCTGGCCAGTCTCTCCTCTTCCAAGAAGCCCTCCTAGACTACCCCAGCCTATGGCGCTCATTCACCCTCCCCCCTCCCCTCTCTCTCTCTCTGTCTTCCTTCCTTCCTCCCTCCCTCCTCCAAAAACCTCCCGTGACTGTGTTATTCACGACACATCCCGTAAAGCACTGAGAGACACGTGAGGCCAGACAAACACCTGTGATGTGTCTTGGTGTGGAACAGAGCATCGTCCTGATATACCAAGGTTGCGGGTTCGATCTCTGGTCAGGTTGCATACAAGAATCAACCAACATAAATAAGTAGAACAATATATCAATGTCTCTCTCTCTCTCTCTCTCTCAGTAATAAATTTTAAAAAAAAATTCTCAAACCTGGCTAGCATGGCTCAGCGGTTGAGCATTGACCTAGGAACCAGGAGGTCAGGGTTCCATTCTTGGTCAGGGCACAGGCCTGGGTGGCAGGCTCCATCCCAGGTGGGGAGCGTGCAGGAGGCAGCCCATCCATGATTCTCTCTCTTCACTGATGTTTCTCACTCTCTCCCTCTCCCTCCTCTCTGAAACCAGTAAAGATACATCTTGTTAAATTCTCACAGTCGGGGTGTGACCTTGGAGAGATACCCCTGGCGTCTCTGAGCCTCAGCCCCCCAACTCCTCCCAGTTGGTGAGCGGGTAGAACTGGGCGAACAGGGAGGAGCGCCCTGAGGCAGGCTGATAGGCCGGAAGCACAGCAGGACGACTGACTACTGTCCTCCCTCTTGGTCTTCCCTCCCTTCCCCCTCCCCCTGCTCCTGAGAGCAGCACTGGCTCCTGACCCCCCAGGAAACCTGACCTTGGGGCTTCTGGAAGGCAAGGATGCTTGTCTCCTAGCAACAAGCCCAGGACTCTCCCCACTGAAGATGCTTGGTGGGCGCTGAGACCACAGGGCCCCCCGGGGGCCATGACACAGGCCTTGACCCCGGAAGTCCAGGGGTCTCTCGGAGACGGCTCTGGGTCTGGGTGGAAGGTCACTGACACGCCAGGAATTTGCAGTGAGGGGGCCACTTCCACTTGCTCTCTGTGGACCCAGTTTTTTGGGGTTTTTTTAATATATTTTATTGATTTTTTACAGAGAGGAAGGGAGAGGGATAGAAAGTCAAAAACATCGATGAGAGAGAGACATCGATCAGCAGCCTCCTGCATGCCGCACAGTGGAGATGTGCCCGCCAGCAAGGTCCATGCCCCCGACCGGAATCGAACCCGGGACCTTTCAGTCCGCAGGCCGACGCTCTATCCACTGAGCCACACCGGTCTCGGCTGGACCCAGTTTTGAAGACTGAGTATTTGGGGGTAGGGGGTGGCGGGGGGTGGGGGGAATGTTCTGGAAGCAAAGACACTGAGTGGGGGGAGAGTGGGGGGAGGGAGGCAGGTGGGCCAAGAGGCTTAAGGGCAAGTGTGGCAGCCTGAGCCCTGCATCCAGGGGGCAGTGCTGGCCCCCAGGGCTCTGGCTGCGGGTGGGAAGGCCCGGGGCCAGTGGCCGGGGCTGGGCCCTCCGCCCCTGACGGGCACAGGCGGCCGGCCAGCTTGCCTGCGGGGCCGCCCTGCGCGGTGACAGGGAGCCGCTCCGGCAAGGACCCTTACATAAGCCGCGCAGCGCGCAGTGACTCTGCAGAAGGCGGCAGGGCTCCTGCCCAGCGGTCCTCGTCCCGGAGGTCACCGGGGACTCGGCTGCCGTTCCCAGGGCACCGGCCGGACAGCCAGTGCGCGTCACCCGGCCAGGGAGCCCAGCCAAGCTGTCAGCCGGCGAGCCTCCCCCCACACCCTGCCCACACCGATCCCACCCGGCTGGGCTGCCTGCCTGCCTGCTGGGGCCTGGGTCTCCATGGCTGCGGCTTTTAGGAATCGCTCAGTTGGGAGGGGGCAGGGGCGGGGGTCTGGGACCCTCCTGCTCATCCTCTTCTCCCCGCCTCGCCCTCCCTTGCCCTCTCTGCCTCCGCGACGATGACATGTGCCCCCAAGTGGCACTGACAGGCGACATCCGCCCACAGCCTCTGGCACCTGAGCACCAGGCGTGCAGAGGAAACTCTTGAAAGGGGAAGTGTCTGAGCAGGCAGGGGGGCCATTGGGTATTTGGGAAAGACTTTAGGGGGAAGGGAGGGACGGTCCGCAGAAGCCACAGACCCTGGAGGGGAGCAGACCGGGGAGGAGGCTACGGGGGCTCAGAGACACGGGCACGGGGGTGAGGCAGACAGCTCACGCCCGCTCTCCAACGCACCCCGAGCTGTGAAGGAGCTGGGGCCTTAATGAGCCCATCCGGCCGGGGAGGCACTGACTGTGATGTCTCAGCTAACTGGCCTCAGCGACTGCCTCCATCGCTCCCTACCTGGCCTCCCCACGCACCAGCCCTCTCCTCCCGGGCCCCGGGGATGGTGGAGAAAGCCTGGCACTGAGTGGGCAGAGCTTCCCTCAGGTGCCCCTGGCCCTGGGCTCCTTGTTCTTTTTTTTTTTTTAATATATTTAATTGATTTTTTTACAGAGAGGAAGGGAGAGGGATAGAAAGTCAGAAACATCGATGAGAGAGAAACATCAATCAGCCGCCTCCTGCACGCCCCCTACTGGGGATGTGCCCACAACCAGGATACATGCCCTTGACCGGAATCGAACCTGGGGTCCTTCAGTCCACAGGCCGACGCTCTATCCACTGAGCCACACCGGTCTCGGCTCCTTGTTCTTCAAGTCAGGGAACGTTTGCCTTCTGGTGCCACGATGGCTGCCAGGAGCCCACGGCCTTAGCAGGCCCAACGGAAAAGCCCATGAGAGCCTCCTGCAAGCATCTGAACCAGAGTTCTGAAACCCAGCCTCCATGAGGAGACTGGGTCACGTGACCTTCCCATGAGGCAGCGGATGCTCTGATTGGCCAGCTGGGCCCAGGTCCACACCTCCTTGAGCTTCCAGCACTGAGAGCTGGTTCTTCAAAGGACATTCTGGAGAGCCATGGGTGCTCTCCCTGACCGTTAGGAACGGCTCCCAAGGGCCCCTTCTGGGAGGTCAGAAGAGGCCACGCGGAGGCCATTTGGAGTTCGGATAATATTGAACTAGACCAGTGGTTCTCAACCTTCCTCAGGCCGCGGCCCTTTAAGACAGCTCCTCATGGGGTGGTGACCCCCAACCATAACATTATTTCCGTTTCTACTTCATCACTGTAATGTTGCTACTGTTATGAATTGTCATGCAAATATCTGATAGGCAGGATGTATTTTCGTTGTTACAAACGGAACATAATTAAAGCATAGGGATTAAACACAAAACAATATATAATTATATATTGTGAAATATTTATTTCTAATGACAAATAAATGAAATTTTGTCTTGAATCGTGGTGTCGCATGGGTAACAGTCTTCATAGGACAACAGTAAACGACATGGCTACACTTTGCGACACCGAGGAGCGGTGTGTGGGTTCCTAAGACCATGGGAAATAGGTGTTTTCTGATGGTCTTAGGCGACCCCTGTGAAAGGGTCGTTTGACCCCCAAAGGGGTTGCGACCCACAGGTTGAGAACCGCTGAACTAGATGAAGAAAGGCATTTATAAAAATGAAGAGATGCTCTTGTATGTCTAACAAACACGCAGAGACACTACAGTGGGCCCCTGAGCAACATAGGGATTAGATCACCAACACCCCGTTCCATCGAAAATCCACATAGAACTCTTTGTGGTTGTTCATGCTCACCTGACGGTATCTTTCCCATTAATTTTTAGAGGGAGGGGAAAGAGAGAAACAGAGAGAGAAACATCAATGGGAGAGAGATCTATCCATTGGTTGCCTCCTGCATGCACTCCAACCAGGACCTGGAATTGAACCCGCAAACAAGGAATCAAACCTGTGACTCTGGGGTCCTCAGGCCGACGCTCTAATCGCTAGGCCAAACCAGCCAGGGCCACATATGTCGTTGGACTCCCCAGAACCTGAAGTTGTCCCTCTGTATCTGCCAGGGATGGGTTCCAGGACCCATCCTGTGGACACTAAAGTCCCAGGGTGCTCGCGTCCCCTGCATAACATGGCCCAGAGCAAATGGGGACCCACAGAGTTCACCCCTGTGCTGTTCACGTGTCAGCGGTGATAGAGCATCACGGTGCTAAGTGAGAGAGAAATCCAGAACTGATTTAAGACATGGATCCACAGAGCCCGGCCAGCTCTGCTCCCTGAGTGGCATGCTCACCCCTGAGGGCTGGGCGTCCTCTCTCTGTGGCTGGGGTGGGGACCGTCTCCCCGAGTGGGACTTATTCTGGGTGGGGCAGCCATCCAGCCGTCCAGGCTCCCATGGGGCACCAGCGGTAGACCCTCAGCTACTGTGGATCTGCCTAGTTTTATCACCACCAGCTGGCCGCCACCGGCAGGAGAGAATCTTGGGGGGAGGGGCTTCTTCTGGGCGGTGCACAGCACACTGCGTTTGGCAGGGGCCTGGCTCAAACGTCTAACGCTGGGCCCCTTTGTGAAAGTGAGGCTGAGGCCAAACCACTCTCTCGTTCCCATCATCACACACAAACGGCAAAAGTCCCAAAGAGCAGCTAACAATGAGGGCGCCCGGCTGGCATGGCTCGGGGGTTGAACATTGTTGACCCATGAACCAGGAGGTCACAGTTCGATTCAGGTCAAGGGCACAGACCTGGGTTTCAGGCTTGATCCTCAGTAGGGGGCAGGCAGGAGGCAGCCGATCCATGATCCTCTCTTATCATTGATGTTTCTATCTCTCTCTCTCTCCCTTCCTCTCTGACATCAATAAAAACATATCGCCAAGACCGGTGTGGCTCAGTGGATAGACCATCGGCCTGCGGACTGAAAGGTCCCAGGTTCGATTCCGGTCGGGGGCATGTACCTTGCTTGCGGGCACATCTCCACTGTGGGGCGTGCAGGAGGTGGTTGACCGATGTCTCTCTCTCATCGATGTTTCTGACTTTCTATCTCTCTCCCTTCCTCTCTGTAAAAAAATCAATAAAATATATTTTTTTAAGTTTTTAAAAAATAATAATAAAATAAAAATAAAAAAAAATAAAAACATATCTACACTAATAGAAGAGAAATATGCAAATTGGCCATATACCTCCATGATGCCCACCAGCCAATCAGGAGTGAGTATGCAGATTGACCCAACAAAGCTGATGGATTAATTTGCATATGCAGGGGTGGAACGAAGACTGAAGACAACTGAAGAGGCTTGGCTTCTCCGCTGTGGCCGGAGCAAAGGCCTGGGTCCCAGGTGCCAGAGGAAAACCGGTGCCAGCAGCCAGGGGAAAGAAGGCCTATCGCACGAATCTTTGTGCAACGGGCCTCTGGTTTTTAAGAATAAATAAATAGCCAAAACCGGTACGGCTCCGTGGATAGAGCATCAGCCTGCGGACTGAAAGGTCCCAGGTTCCAGTTCGGTCAAGGGCATGTACCTTAGTTGCAGGCACATCCCCAGTAGGAGGTGTGCAAGAGGCAGCTGATGGATGTTTCTCTCTCATGATGTTTCTAACTCTCTATCCCTCTCCCTTCCACTCTGTAAAAAATCAATAAAATGTATATATTTTTTAAAAAAAGAATAAATAAATAAAGGGGACAGATTCGAAGGCTGGGATGTGCCCTTCCTGAGGGAACGGTGAGCAGAAACCCCCACTGTCACAGCCATGTTTATCCCAGCGGGCACAGACGGACACCTTGGGAGGGTGGCAATGCCGAGGCTGGGTGTGGGGTCTCAGGTAGGAGCATTCACCCCGTGCTCAGGGGGGCCTCTGCCTTTCCATGAGCTCAGGCGATGGGGGGAGAGTGTGGGGGAGGGCAGGCTGCCTCCAGGAGGGGCCGTTGGTCAAGGGTTTGGGGTGAGGGGGGTGACTGAATGGACGGCTCCCCCTCTCCTCTGGGGAGTTGCTCCGGCTGCTGTGGGCGCCCGGCGCTGATGTTCTGACAAAGACTCATCCCCGGGGCTCCGATGAAACATTCACAGTGACCCCAGGCGGTCCGGCCCGATGCTGCTGACGGGCCCGGGTTCTGTGTGAAGGCCCAGAGGGCCCGCCCACCCCCCTGTAAGAAATTACCCAGCGCCCTGAGCACTCCTCTGCCCCCGCGGGGAGGGGCTGGCCACGTCAGACAGCACTGGGGGGGGGGGGAGGAATGAGATGGGGAAGGGAGGAAGGGGGAGGGGGACCCCAGAAATGGGGGATCTGCTGGAGGACCAGAGCCTGGCAGGGAGCCTGGGGTGGGAGGGCAAGGCCTCCTGAGTCCTGGGGGGGACAGTGAATGGGGAGAGCAGGGAAGGGCCCCCCCACCCAAAGGAAAAAATGGGGAGGAGCTAGGAAAAAGGCAGAGGGGAGGTCGGGTGAAGGAGGAGCAGGGAGGTGCCATTCAAGAGGAGATGGACTGTGGAGCTGAGGAGGAGGAGGAAGAAGGGGAGGGGAGGGGAGAGGCCTGAGGGAGAGGCTGTGGAGCTGAGGAGGAGGAGGGAGAAGGGGAGGGGAGGGGAGAGACCCAGAGGGAGGGGCTGTGGGAACTGGGCCACTTCGAACTGTCTCTGGAGCCGGATTGATTCTGGGCGGGGCAGCATCATCCGGCCGCCCGCACAGCCACGGGGACAGCTGCGGCGAGAACGGGCTAAGTGGGAGTAATTGGGCCGGGCACCTCCGAGGCACAGCTGCCCCGCCGCCTCAATTAGGGCCCAGCGTCTAAATCGGCCACAGCCGCCGCCGAGCATGCGCCTCCTGGACCGCGACGTGCCCAGCGGCCCGGCCTGCCCGCCTGGCAGGCGATGGGGAGGCAGGGCGGTGGGGAGGGCAGGGGGAGGGCGCCGGCCTGGAGCCCTGTCCTCTCGGCACAGGGTCAGGGACACCGCTTGCCCTGCGGCCAGGCACGAGCCGGGACCTGGTGGACAGTGACGGAGCCCCGAGGTCAGCCCTCCGCCCACTTCCCGGCTGAGGAGGACTGTCAGGTGGGGAGGGGCCTTGCTCCAGGTCCCAGCTGGAAAGTGGGGAGACAGAGGCTGGAACCCAGACCCTCGGGCTGCTCCTAATACTCACCGCCGTGTCTGCACAGGGCTCACAGCAGCAGCAGGGCTGGGAGCGAGGGAGGGAGAATTAGGGTGTCTGTCCTGTGGGACCAGCGGGGGGTGGGGGGGAGGGAGAGAGAGAGGAGGGGCTGGCTGAGGCCTCACTCAGCAGAGGGACGCTGCAAGGGCAATAGAATCCTTCCATCCACTGCAGTGGGTCCCCAGAAAAGTGGGGGGCTGAGAGCTGGGAAGGACCCGTGGGCTGGGCCCTGAGAGGGGGAATAGGAGGAACTCGGGGTGCCATGGACCCTGGGCAAGCTCCTTAGCTCTCTGTGACCCCGGGTTCAGGTTCCATCCCCCGTGGGGGGCGTGCAGGAGGCAGGGGATACATGATTCTCTCTCGTCATTGATGTCTCCATCTCTCTCTCCCTCTCCCTCCCTCTCTAACATCAATAAAAATATGTGGTTTATTTTTTTTAAATGACTAGAGTGAGTCCTGAATCAGCTGCCTCTTGCATGCCCCCTACTGGGGATCGAGCCCACAACCCGGGCCTGCGCCCTGGACTGGAATTGAACCCTGACCTCCTGGTTCACAGGGGGACGCTCAGGCCCTGAGCCCCGCCGGCCGGGCTGCGCTTGGTCGTCATGGGTGTAACCAGAGGCTGGTGCATGAACACGCACCTCCTGGCCCTGCCCGGCCTCTCCTTTTCCACTTGGGGAAACTGAGGCCAGAGCCGTGTCGTGACTTGCCAAGGTCACTCAGCTAGGGGGCACTTTGTTCCTTTCTTCTTTGTTTGGATTCCATGACGGGAGACGGGGACGGCCGTAGAAGCGAAAAGTCAGAATCTCCGAAACCGGTGTGGCTCAGTGGATAGAGCGTCGGCTTGTGGACTGAAAGGTCCCGGGTTCGATTCTGATCGGGAGCATGTACCTTGCTTGCGGGCACATCTCCACAGTGGGGCGTGCAGGAGGCAGCTGATCGATGTCTCTCTCTCATCGATGTTTCTGACTTTCTATCCCTCTCCCTTCCTCTCTGTAAAAAATCAATAAAATATATTTTTTTAAAAAAGAGAGCCGAGACCGGTTTGGCTCAGTGGATAGAGAACATCGGCTTGCAGACTGAAAGGTTCCGGGTTCGATTCCAGTCGGGGGCATGTACCTTGCTTGCGGGCACATCTCCACTGTGGGGCGTGCAGGAGGCGGCTGGTGGATGTCTCTCTCTCATCAATGTTTCTGACTTTCTATCTCTCTCCCTACCTCTCTGTAAAAAATCAATAAAATACATTAAAATAAAATAAAATAAAATAAAATAAAAAGAAAAGTCAGAATCTAACCAATTCCAAAGATCGGGTCCCGGAGTCTTTGCTCAGAGCCGAGGACAGACGGACAGACCAGACATGGCCTCTGCCTGTGAGGACCTCCCACTTTCTTCGAGCTTTGTTTTTGTTTTTTGTTTTTTTCTTAACATATTTTTATTGACTTCAGAGGGGACGGGAGAGGGAGAGGAAAGAGAAACATCCCTGATGACAATCAGGGACCGGCTGCCTCCTGCACGCCCCACCCTGGGGACAGAGCCCACCACCCGGGGCCTGTGCCCTGACGGGGAACCGAATGGTGACCTCCTGGTTCCTAGGTCAACACTTCACCTCTGAGCAGAGGGAAAGCGGCCTCCGCTGACGGCACAGGGTGGGGGGTTGGGGGGGGCGGTGTCTGGAAAATCCCAGCGCCGCAGCGGCCGGCTCGCCTGGGAGGTCAGCAAGGTGGCGGTCATCTATGCAAAAATCTATCCCGGTGTGTTTAGGCGAACATCTAGTCCGGGAGCCAAATGAGAAAACGCTCTATTTTTAACTCCATCCTTCTCACCCGTGCCATTCCACAAACAGTGACTTCAATGTTTGCTGAGTTCTCTCTCTGCGCACCAGCCGCCTCGTGGCAGAAGCCAAGTGAGAGGATGACGGGGGGAGGGAGGCGGGGGGAAGGAAAGGAAGGGGAGAACCATCCAAGGGAGGGTGCGGGGAGGTGGGGGCATACAGGACGACTTCTGCCAAGGTCACGGGCAGCAGGCAAAGCAAGGCCGGTCACGGAGAAGAGATGGGGCTTGGAAGCTGAGGCTCACCACTCCGCCGACTGCCAGGATACCGGCGGCACCTGCTCTGCCCCTACGAAACATGGTTTTAGCCGAAACCGGTGTGGCTCCGTGGCTAGAGCGTCGGCCTGCGGACTGAAGGGTCCCGGGTTTGATTCCGGTCAAGGGCACGTATCCTGGTGGCAGGCACATCCCCAGTGGGGGGCGTGCAGGAGGCGGCTGATGGATGTCTCTCTCTCATCGATGTTTCTAGCTCTCTATCCCTCTCCCTTCCTCTCTGTAAAAAAAAAAAAAAATCAAGAAAATCTATTTTAAAAAAATAAAAAGCCAGAGGGGGGAGAGGAGAAAAGGGCAGTGCGCGTGTATGCGTGTCTGTGTGCGGTGTCCGCATTCAGTCCCTCGGTGACAGCCGGCGTTCCTGCCCCAAGACCAAGGCCAAGGTCGGGCTGCTTTGTCTCTGCCTGAGCCGCCTCCCTCGGAGACACCGGGTGGGAAGTGCTGGGTGAGAAGGTCCCGGGGTTTGCACCCCGCTGTTCTTCTCCAGAGGTTAATGGGCCTCCGCCCGGGGCGCCAAGGATGGATGGCGGAGCGGAGGGCACAGAGACAGCCTCCAGCGCCTCCTGCGGTGTTTCTTTCCCCAGCAATGCCCTCCTTTTGTGTCTGAGGTCCCTGATACATTTCGCCACAGGCACCCGGCTAAGGAGCAAAAGCGGGAGGGAGGGAGAAAGCCTCGGAACAGTTAGGCCCGGCCGAGGTGGCTCAGGGGTTGAGCGCTGACCTATGAACCAGGAGGTCACAGTTCAACTCCCAGTCAGGGCACAGGCCTGGGTGGCAAGCTTGATCCCCAGTAACGGGGCCGGGGGGGTAGGGGGGGCGCCTGCAGGAGGCAGCTGAGCAATGATTCTCTCTCATCATTGAGGTTTCTGTCCCTCTCCCTCTCCCTTCTTCTCTGACATCAATAGAAATGAAAGTAAATTTGTTTTTTTTTGTTGTTGTTGTTGTTTTAATATATTTTATTGATTTTTTACAGAGAGGAAGGGAGAGAGATAGAAAGTCAGAAACATCGATGAGAGAGAGACGTCGATCAGCTGCCTCCTGCATGCCCCACAGTGGAGATGTGACCGCCAGCAAGGTACATGCCCCCCGACCGGAATCGAACCTGGGACCTTTCAGTCCGCAAGCTGACGCTCTATCTGCTGAGCCACACTGGTCTCGGCGAAATGAAAGTAAATTTTAAAAAAATAAGTAAATAACAGAGAGGTTAGGAACTTTCCCTGGGGTCACGCAGCCAGTGAGAGGCAAAGCTGGGGTTTGAGGCGAGCGCCTCTGGCCAGCACACTCCCCACCCCACCCCCGCCGCCACTCCACCCCCACCCCCGCTCCTCCTGCGGACACGTGGAACGCTGGTTATGAAGGAGAAAGCTGCCTCCCTCGTGCCTTAGACTCCAGGGAAAGCCAAGGAAATCTCAACTTTTTCAGGTTGACGAGTAGGACACTCTGGTTTCACACCACTTAGAGAGACGCGAAACACGTTGACACAAATGTCACGGGCTCTGAATTGGACGCGACCTGGGACACAAGGTCTCCCGCCTTCCTCTCTCGGGGAGGGAGATGGAGCAGAGCGAGGACAAGGAATGCGCCGTCCCCAGCAGCAGCAGCAGCACCTGGGGCGCCAGCCGCGGCACCCAGCGCCCATAGAACAATGGGCGGTGCCTCCATGTGATCTACCGCCCCTGGATTTGTCTATTAGCTTCCCACCTACCAGCTCCCTACTTATGTACCTGTCTACCTATCACCTGCCTACCTGCCTACCTACCTATCTACCTACCTACCTATCTACCTACCT
>JAAGEH010000451.1:333997-349031 GCA_011751065.1 Lasiurus cinereus | reverse complement strand
CGCAGCGCCCGGTGAGTCCCGCCCCGCTGCCCCGCTGCCCGCTGCCCGCCCGCCGGGGCCCGGATTTCCTCCCCGCGCCGCCGCTTTGTTCCCGGCCGCCGGCCTGGGGCGCGGGGACCGGGGAGCAGGAAGTGGCCGCGCGGGCGCCGGGGCGGGGGGTCCGGCCCGGCCCGGCTCCCTCTTGACCTTGGGAGGTGGCCGGCGGCCCGCGAGGCCCAGGCTGGGGCGCAGGGGCGCGGCTGGGCCCCCCCCCCAACCCCTCTCTCCCCGCCCCGGGGCGCGCGCGCGCGCGCTCTGGGCAGCTGTCCCCGAGGCGCGCGCGCGCGCAGGGGCCTGGGGAAGAGATTGGCCCAGTTTGGGGGGGTTGGGGGGGTCCCCCCTGGGATCACACCTCCTCCTACTCCTTCTCCTCCTCCTTCTCCTTCTCCTGCAGACAGAGTGGTCCGGGGCCGGCCCGTCCACAAAGGAGGACGCCCCTCCTGGCCCGCACCCTGCTTCCTGGTGGTGTGGGGGGTGGGTTTGGGGAGAGGGGGGAAGAGGCTGTGCCTAGAGGACGCCTGGGTCTCTTCCCAGGTCGCAGGGAGGGTGGGGAGGTTGGGGATGGCCTGTGCCCTGCGGCCAGAGGGCTCCTTCCTCCTCTCCTGGTCCCCAACCCCTCCAGGCCCAGGCCCCTGACCCCAGCCTGGTCCTGGCCGGCTGGGCCCCCTGCCCGCCCCGGCCCCGAGGGCACGGTCCGCCGGCCCGTGTGTGAGGGCAGAGGAGAGGGCCTGTCGCAGAGGGTTTTTTGGGAAAGTTGTGATTTTACAACAGCAGCAGCAGCAGCGGGTGGTGTGTGCCGGTTCGGCGAAGGACTGGGAGCCGGGGTACCCCCGGCCCGCGTGCCGGGTGGAGGCAGGTGGGCGCCGGGCGCTGCGGGCGGGCGTGCGAGCGTGTGTGCGGACGCGCGCCCCGCGTGTGTGCGCACAGATGTATTTTTACACACGGGCTCCCGGCAGCTGTCCGGCTCTGTCAGCGCAGGCCCCGGTGGGGGTAGGGGGACACCGGGAGGCCAGCCCGCGGCCTGCAGACCACGCCCACCCCAGTGTCACCAGGGCCCCCCCGTGCCCCTCGCGCCCGTGAGGCTCAGAGCCCGGTGCCCAGGGGCCGGCTGAGCACGCGGGCACTTTCTCTCGGGCAAAGGGTGTCTTCCCCTGTGGGGTGGCTTCAGACGGGGGTCTAGCTGTCCATCGGGATTTTGCCTCCCACAGCGCCAAGCCACCTCCTCTGGGGGTGGCCCAGAGAAACCTGGGGGCTACAGACCCACATTGGGGTCCATTCCAGGGGTCCTGGGCGGGGGGTGGTCTGCCCGGCCTGGGGGTTCCCGGAGAGGAGTCTGTTAGGGCCTGCCCTCCGGAGTTCCTGGGTGGAGGGCCGCAGAGGACTGGGGTGCCCGGAATGGGTGGTGTGGGCGCGGGGTTTTGAGGGATGCCTAGGAGTCCGCCCAGCAGGGGAGCAGTGGGGAGGGCCTTGCAGGATGAACGGCCCACGTGCCTACCCAAGAGAGGGCGCTGGTGGTGGGGGGCCCTGCGGGGGAGGGGGCGGGCGGGCGTCCGTCCGTCGGTCCTGCGCTCGCACAGCCCCCCCGCTGGTCGCCGCCTGTACCCTGTAATTATGGGTCTGCCGCCACCGGGGACGGGGGGTTCCCTACAGAGGGGACCTGTCTGAGCCTCTTTGTCGCCGGCGCCCATGGCCGACCCCGGCCAGACCAGAGGTGCCGGCCTGCGGGGCCCGGATGAATGATGGAGATTCAGGCGGGAGTGGGGGCTGTGGTTTAGGAGGGGCCTGGGGTTTCGGGAGGGTTCGCAGCCCCACCCGGGAGGGCGCCCCGGGCCTGCGCCAGCCACCCACACCCCTGGCCCATTCCCAGGCTGGGGCAGGGGAGGGGCTCCATGGTGCCCTGTCCCCGGGGGGGGGGGGTCCCCCGCCCGCCTGTGGGCGGGCACAGCAGGCACCCTCAGCAAGGGATGGAGGGGGGGTCGGGAGGTCAAGTGCCTGGGGCCGGGGCCGCCCTGGTCGGCAGGTGAGGGAAGGCCTGGGGGAAGGGGACTGGTTTGTGCCAAGACCAGGGAAGCGGGTGTGGGCAGGGGAGGGGCCCCGGAAGCTTCAGGGCTGGGGGTCCGGGAGGGTGGGGAGACCTGGGCCCCAGGAGCAGGTGCCGTGTGTGGCGAGGAGGAGAGTGAGGGGTGGAGGTGGCGGGCAGCCGTGATTCCGAGGGCTCAGCGGGGGCAGGCTGCGCGGGAAGGGGGCCCAGGCCTGGACCCTGGGGACTGGGGGGTGGGGTACGGGCCTCCTGGGCTCACGGTCCCTTCGCTCCCCTCAGAGGCTGCGGCAGTGCTGGCTCGGGGAGACCCCGCGGTGAGCGGCCCTGGGCACCATGACCGACGTGGCCATCGTGAAGGAGGGCTGGCTGCACAAGCGAGGTGAGTGCCGGCCGGCCGGAGCCGAGGGACCCGGCAGCCTGGGTGACCAGGAGCCCACGGCCCCGTCCAGCGTCCGGGGCCCAGCGTCTCCGGGGGGCGGGGGGCGGGCGTGCAGGGCCCGGCCTGGCGGGCCTGGGTCGGGGGAGGTGAGGCGGCTGGCGGGCGGCCGGCGGTGAGTGGCCGGCTGGCGGGGCCCCGGCGGTGGCGGGACAGCCAGGCCGCCTCCCGCCCCACTTTCCTGGAAGGCGGTGCGGACGTTGGGGCCGGTCCAGGGCCTGGCTCGCTGGTGGCCTGGGGCACTGCCCAAGGGCTCCTGAGGGCAGGGCCGGGCGGCGGGGCCTGGCCGGGTGCCCGCCTGGGGCCCGGGCCGGGCAGGGGCGGTGGGAGCGCTCGCACGCGGGGCCCCAGGCGCGGGCATGTTGGGGCTGAGGCCTGGTGCCTGCCCAGCCTCCCCCCTCCCTCCCTTGGCCCCGTGCCCCGGGCCGTGCTGGACAGGAGCTGTGGGACAGGAGCTGAGCCTGGCCCCTCACCTCCAGCCCTGCCCCTGCCCCTGCCCCTGACCCCACCTCTGCTCCCACCCACAACCCACGGTCTCTGCTGCTCAGGGCCAGGCAGGGGTGTGTGTGTGTGTGTGTTTAGGGGGGTCGGTGACAGGCCCGTCATCCCGGTGCCCTGGCGAGTCCCTCCCTCCTGCGTCCTTCTCCCTCCCAAAGTCCCGGTGGCCCCCGCCCCCAGCCCCCAGCCACCTCTCCTGCCAGCTCTCGCACAGATGGGGCGAGGGGTCCCTCCGGCCGTTGTGGGGGCGGAACCTCAGGCTCCGATGGGCAGACAGGGAGAACTCGCTCGATCAAGGCCAGGTTGGGGCCAGAGCGTGTGCAGTGGGAGGGGTTTGGGGGGGCGCCTAGGAGCTCCCCGATATCGCAGGGAGGCTGCAGCCCGGGGCGGAGGCACAGAGGCATGGCGGCCGTGCTGGGGCTGCTGAGCTAGGAGTGGGGGTGGAGGATGTGGTCAGCGCGAGCGAGCGCTCCCTGGGGCAGCTGCGGGGGGCACAGGCCTCGCTGGGCCTGGAGAGGGAGGCCGAGGAGCCTGTGGTCTGTGGGGAGACCTCTGCCTGGCCCCCCCCCAAGGCCCCTGACGCCCACCTGCCTTCCTGGCCCCCACTCCTCGTTCCTGGGAGTCCCGCCCCCTATGCAGAGCCCCGGTCTGGTCCTGCCTTTCGCCCCCCACTCCCTGCCCCTCCCCTCCCGGACCAGAGCCTCTGGACCTCGGCAAACGTTTGTTGACTGAATGTCACCCTGTTCCCCCGAAAATAAGACAGGGTCTTCTATTCACGTTCGCTCCCAAAGAGGCGCCAGGTCTTATGTTTAGGGGGTGTCTTATTTTTTTATGAAGAAGAAGACGGTACACATTTATTGTTGAACAAAAAAAAAAGGAAATTTATTACCTGCAAACCAGCGATTCTCAACCTGTGGGTCGCGACCCCGTTGGGGGTAGAACGACCCTTCACCGGGGTCGCCTAAGACCCTTGGAAAATGCAGATATTGACATCACGAGGCATCACAGGAGCTACATTTCATGGTTGGGGGTCACCACCCCATGAGGAGCTGGATGCGAGGGTCTCGGCCTGAGGAAGGTGGAGAACCACTGCTGTAGACGGTCCGGTAGTCGTTGTCATCACCAACCAGCTCGCGGATGGGCTGCAGCGCAGCCGGAGCTGGTCAGGCCGGGCGAGGTCTCTTTAAATCTGGAGCCAGATGCCTGACGGTAGCTTCGGGGGCCGTCTATTCTGGAGAGGCCTGATGTTTGGGGGAGGCCTGATGTTTGGGGGAGGCCTTATGTTTGGGGGAGGCCTGATGTTTGGGGAGGCCTGATGTTTGGGGGAGGCCTTATGTTTGGGGGAGGTCTTATTATCGGCGGGGATGCCTTCTATGACAGCGAGAGGCAGAACGGGAAGTAGGTCTTATTTTCAGGGGATGCCTGACTTTTCTGGAAACAGGGTCGATCCGGAGCTGGCCCAGGAGGTGCTGGGAGGCCTGTCCCCACGGGCCGGGTGCGCCCGCTGTGTCCGTCAGGGTGGTGCCTTCTGCAGGGCCGGGGGCCGAGCCAGCCCAGAGAGGCGTCCGATCCCGGCGCCGCCCTGTGTCCCTCTCCGAGGCCTCGGTTTCCCCATCTGTGTCCTGGGAGGGTGGCAGGGGAGGCCTGGAGTGGGGCGTGTGGTTTGTGGGGGCCTGACCCGGGGTGCAGCCAGGCCCTTGGCCTCCACGCACGCTTTTCCTCTTTGGATGGGGCGGTGGGCGGTGGGGTGATGAGGTGGTAGGGCCCTGCCTGCCCTGCTTACGGAGGAAGGTCTGTAACACGGGTGCCCCCATCCCCCTCAGCTCCCCGTTCCTGGGGACCCCGGGACCTCGGATGTTCCCCAGCTCACCCCCCAAAAGCTCTCGCTGTCATATTCTCTGCGTCGCTCTGTCCTTTTGCTGGTCTGCTCCCCACCAGCGTTTGGGCGCTTCCTGGGTGCTGGGCTGTGGGGTGACCCGGTGAGAGGACCTGGAGGACTTGGGGTGACTTTTCGGTGGGTTGGGGGAATCGAGACCCCAGTGTGGGGCTGAGGGACAGGGAGCCGTTGGACGGGGAGGGTCCGGGTTGGTCCTGGCTGTGACGGAGGCGGAGGCCGGTCCCGTACAGGTGTGATGGCGGGTGGGGGCGTGGGCACCGGCCATGTTTCCTCGTCTCACCCAGCAGCCGCTCACGAAGGGCCCGCTCCCTGCCACCTCCCTCCTCCCCCCCCTCGAGAAGCCTCCAGGCTTCCTCCTCCCGCTGCTGGCTGACCCTCTGCCCTGCCTGCTCCTCTGGGGGAGGGTGGGGGAGGGGGGCGGGGAGGCTCTGGGTGGACGGGGGCCTCGGCTGGGAGAGGTCCCAGATCTGGCCTGGGGTGGGTGGAGGGCCCCCTGCAAGGCCTGGCCAGGGGGAGATTCAGACATGGCAGGGGGAGGGAGAGGGGAGGAGCCACTGTCCCCAGGCCCCGCCCCTCCTGGCCCGCAGGTGAGGAAGCTGCTGAGGGTGCAGTCAGCACCTGTCCTTCCTGCGTCCTGCCGGGCTGGGCACAGGGCAGACGCCACCCCTGACCCTGGGCTGTGGGCCTGGCAGGGGGCAGGTGGCTGGCTGGGCCGGGCAGACCCGTGGGGGCGGTGGGCGGTGGGCGGTGGGCGCCCATCGGTGGCGGGGGGGCCCTGGGCTGTGTTCCGGGGTCTGACTCTGCTTTAGCCGGAGCCGCTGTGGGCAGAGCCCTGTCCTGGGCCTGCACGGACGTGGGTCCGGGCGCCCCCTCGGCCTCCGGTCGGAGTGTCCCGTGGGGAGCTGGTCCCCCAGAAGGAGCTCCCTCTGCGAAGGCGGCTCAGGCCGCTGTGGGGCTGGCGGGGAGGCGTCCCTGGTGGGGAGGGGACCTTCTGAGCCCTGAGGGGGTGTCCCCAGGGACCGGCCCACTTCCTGAGCACGAGCTGGACATCCCGAGTGACCGCGACCCCCGAGTGGTGGGCAGACACCCAGCCGTCCATGCTGTGCCCCGGCTTCGGGGGGCTGAGGTTGCCCTGCGTCAGGAGGGGCCTGGCTGAGCTCGGGATGGGGGACCTCGGCCTTGGCTGGACTGTGCGCTGCGCTAAGGCCTCGGCCGGGTCCGCGCCCTGAGGCTGCCCTCCTGCCCGCTGTCCCTGATGCCCCCGGTCCCTGCCCTCAGAGCCCATGGGGTGTGCCCAGCCCAGGGACGGGCCGCCCGGACCAGGGGCGCCAGGAAGGGGCCGGGGCAGCAAGGTGGGGGACCCGGGGTGAAGGGAGAGGCCTGGCTGGAGCGGACAGGCCTGGGGGGCGGGCTGCTGGCCGCTGACCCAGGGGAGGCTTGGCCGGGGTGACCTCACGGGCCACCGTCCTGCTAGCCCGGGTGGCGGGCGGCGCGAGGGGAGGTTCCTGCGGGAGGTGGTCACCGTGCGGCTGCCGTGTTTCCGTGCCTCCGTGCGCCTCCACCCGGGGGGCGGGGGGGGGGTGGGGGGGGGCGGGGGGGGGGGACGGCGGGGAGGGGCCTGCGTGCGCCGGCTCTGGGGTGGGTCCCTGGTGGGTCTCGGGCCTTGAGGAGCCCATTCCTGGCCTGGCCGCCCCAGCTCCCGGCCAGAGAAGGGCACCCTCGCCTCCTGCCGCGGGTCCCGGCACCGGGGGCAGTGCATCCTGGGTCCCCTCTCCCTCCCTCGGTCTGGTTGGCCCGCATCTCGCCGTGGAGTAGGCATCACTGCCCCTGGCGTGGCCCTGCGGTGGGAGGTGGAGGCTCCGTGTTTCTGACACAGCCCCGCTCCGTCCGGTCCTGGGGTTCCGGGGGGTGGAGAGCAGCCAGGCCCCTGTAGAGCAGCCGCCAGGGGCCAAGGGCCAGGGGCCAAGCTGAGGGCGGACGTGTAACCCACTTCTGCGCGCCGGAGCCTCCTGCGTGTGGGCTCCGCGTGGCCGTGGGGGGCTGCTGTCTGAACCCAGCTGCCAGGTCGGGCAGCCCAGTCACTTCGGGCCCGCAGTGCCCGCGTCTGCTGTCCGGCCCTGGCCCCGGAGCAGATGCAGCAGGTGCGGGGCTTGGCTCTAGGGCCGGGCTGGGGGCGGCTCCCGGGCCGGCTGGCAGTGGCCGAGGTTGGGCCCGGCCGGCTACACGGGCTGAGCTTCCTGTTTTGTGAGTGTGTGGAGATCTCCCTTCAAAACAACAAAAGAGGAAGCTGGGCCCCGGCCGGTGTGGCCCAGTGGGCAGCGTGTCGGCTGTGGACTGAGGGGTTCCAGGTTCCATTCGGGCCAAAGGCCCGGGTTGCGGGCTTGACCCCCCAGTGGGGGGCGGGCAGGAGGCGGCAGGAGGCAGCGGGTCCATGTGTCTCTCTCATCACAGAGGCCTCTCTCTCTCTCTCTCTCTCTCTCCCTCTGAACTAAAACAACAACAACAGCGGATCTAGATGTGAAAAAAGAGGAACCCTGGGCCTGGCCGGGTAGGGAGTGTGGGTGGGGGGCAGGGACACTGTCTCCTGGCTCCTCCCAGGTGCCCCGAACCCCGAGTGGGCTGTGCCCTGCCTCCTTCCTGGGTGCCGGGTGCTGTCAGCCCGGCTGCCCTGCGCGGGGCCAGGCTGGAGGGGGCACAGGAGGGCGGCCAGGCCCCAGGACAGCCTCTGCCCCACCCCCACCTCGGGCGGCAGCAGGGCGTGTGGTGTGCAGAGGGAAACTGAGGCCTCGGCCGGGAAGGGGCGGCTCGGTGGGCGGGCCCGGCTGCCTCGGGCCGGTTCCTGGAAGTGCTGGGAGGAGGCGAGGGCAGGGCCGGGCGCTCTGGGTCCCGCTGGCGGCCCCTCTGCCGGGCACACCCAGTGGGTGCCAGCCTGCATCTCCCGGGGGCCTGCCTGTCCCCCGAGCCCCTGCTGCCGACCGGCCCACTCCCCCCGGTCACCCGCGAGGGCCCCCGCGGTCTCTCCCACGCCCGCCCCTGCTGTGCCCGCCCCGGCTGGCCCCCGACAGGCTGGCCGAGGGGCTGGGGCTGCAGGCTGGCGTGGCCGCTCCTGAGGGCACCCCGGCCCTCTCTCCGCCCTCAGACTTGGGAGATAGAACGAGGAGAGGTGGTTATGGGGCTCTGGGTGGGGGCCCAGGTGGTCCCCTCACTCCACTCCCCTGGGGAGCCCCCAGCTGGAGAGGGGCTGGCGCAATGGCAGGCGGCCAGTCTGGGTTTGGGGGCGTGAGGGATGGCAAGAGTAGGTGTGGCCAGAGACTTGGGGTGCTGCGGCTGGGGATGGGGGCGCACGGCCAGCCGTGTCACCAGGGGAGAGCGGGCGGGGAGAGAGCGCCCCGTGGTGGGTGAGGCTCCGCTTTAGAGCAGAAATCACGAGGACGCAGGCCCTGCGAGATGGGGGTCCTGTGAGGAGGACAGGGTCCCCCCTGGCCCGGCCCCCGCACTCCCCCACGCAGGCGTCTTTTTCCCGGGGGTGTTGAGGAGGAAGGTCCTGCGGAGACAGGCTGGGCGCTAATGCAGGGCGTGGTTCCGCCTCCGAGGGTTTGCCGGGAAGGATGGGTGTGGCCGGCCCCAACGGGGATGGACTGTCACTGTCCCGGGGATGGACTGTCACTGTCCCATGGCTCATGAGGGCCAGGGCTCGGGACGGAGGGGCGTGGATGAGGGCGGGGAGTCTGCAGGACGGATGGAGCCGCTCGGAGCCCCTCTCCTCTCTGGGCCAGAGGCTGCCGTCCGTCCGTCCTCTCTTCCCTCCCTCCCGGGGGGGGGGGGGGGGCAGGGGGCTCCCGGAGGTGACCCCCGCGGCGGCAGCGATGGATGGGCGCTGTCAGCCCGGCCGCGTGCTCGCTGCGCCGGGGAAGGTAAATGGGCGCCGGCAGCTGTGGGGGTGGATGGCGGTCGGCGGGGGACCGCGCGGTCGTCTCCGTCAGCTGGCGGCGCGCCCCGGGCCCGCTGGGGTGCACTTGGCTGTGGAGAAGCCGCCCGGCCCGCCTGGCGCCCCGCCAGCCCGCGCTCCCGCCGGCACGGCACGCTGGCACGGCACTGCGGCAGAGCGCGAGCCAGCGGCGGCCTGGCCGGGCCCGTGCCCTCCGCCGTGTGCCAGGAGCTGCCCCTGGCTGCCCCCAGGCTGCCCTCTGGCCCAGGGCGCCCCCCTACCCCCCAGCCCTGGCCGAGGGGCCGTGGTGGTGGCTGTGGCAGGTCAGGGCTGTCAGCCAGGAGTCCTTCCCCCAGGAGTCCTGCAGCCCCGGGGCATCGTGGGATCCAGCTGGCTCCCCAGATAGTGGGGGGGGACCTCTGGTGGGGACCCCGAGAGAGCTGAGACTGCGGGGCCTCGGGGCAGGAAGAGGTGGCAGGACGGGTCTGGGCCCGGGCCTGGCTGAGCCACCCAGGCAGCTGCCCCCTGGGCCTGGCACCCTGGCTGCTGGGGGTCGGCAGAGGCCGGGCACAGTCCCCCTGGTGGCTGGGCGGGACCCGGTGGTCTCTGAGCTGTGCTGCCCGCCTGCCCACCCGCCCGGGGCTGGGCTTCTGAGAGAGCCCGCGGAGGGGGGACTGCAAGGTACCCCATCCTGCCTGCCTGCCGCCAGCTGGCAGGCCGTGGGTCGGGTGGCACCCCAGCCCCAGCCCCGGCCCAGCTCCGTCCCGGGCAGCCAGGCCCCGGTTGGTCGGGCAGTGGGCGGGGAGCTGAGCTGGGGCACGGGGCCCGTGGTGGTCCCAGGGTTGTGCCCAGGCCGTGTGGGCCGCAGGGCGTCGGGGTGTTTGCACGGTGGGAATGGGGGCGGGCCTCCTGTGTCCAGGCTGAGTACCGGGTGCGAGCGGCAGGACAGTGCGGGCCAGTCTGACCGCCCACCGAGGGCCCGAGGTCACCCTGCTGTGGGCAGGCGCGTGGCCCGGGGAGCTGGGAGCAAGGACCCCGCTCTGGGAGCTGCGTCCTGAGGGCCGACTCGGCTTCCTGTGTGTGACCTGCCTGTGTCTGTGCTGGAGCGGGGGCTCCCTGTGGGGTGACCACAGCCGCTGTTCCCGGGGCTCGGAGGGGGGACTGGCTGGAGAGGCCGCTGTGTGCCGTGGGGACGGGATGGGGTGTCTGGGCCGGTGGAGACCCTCCTGGAACCGGGGACACGTGTGTCTGGCTCCCGGCCCCGGGGCCTCGGACAGGGGCCGGCCCACAGGCATCCTGGGGTCCGGAGGACAGCAGTGACCGGGGGAACCTCTCCTGCACCCCCCGCTCCGTGTCACCGCTCCCCCCGTCTGTCCGGGCAGCCGCCTGCCCGCCGTCCGCTCTGATCTGGGCTCCTTCACACTCGGCCACGGCCTGGCCCCTGGGTGGCCGCCGGCTAGACTCGAGGTGGAGAAGGGCCCTGTGTGCCTGGCGCCTCAGCCTGGCCTCTCGAGGCCCCGGGGTCCCCACTCCTGGAGGGTGTCTGGGCTGCATGGGGTGCCGCCTGGCTTTGAGCTCGGCCGGGTGGGGTGTGGGTGGGCCTGGCTCCGGGCCCATCTCCCTGGACCCCTCCCCATGGCTCAGCCGGGTTAGGTGTCCCTCCTGTCAGCCTCCCTCCCCTAGCTCTGGGTTCCAGAACCCTCCCTGCCCTGGGGGTGGCTGGAGGACAGGGGCAAGGGCACGTGGCTGGGGTGGGCTGGGTGCCGCACCATGGGGAAACTGAGGCCCGGCCGCCGCGTGGGCCGTGGAGCGTGGGGGGGGGGCACGTGCCCGCTGCACACGTGGGTGGCGCCGGGTGCGGTGGGGGCCGGCACAGTTGGCACCTCAAGATGGATTCCGGGCCGCTCGGCGCGGGCTCATCACTCTCGGCGCGCAGCGAGCGTCCCGCGCAGCCACGTCCCGGGGAGCGGCAGCTGGCGGCGGGCGAGGCTCTCCATCAGGGGCCGACAGCTCCAGACGGGCGCGCAGGCGGGTGGGAGCGCGCCGCGGGGGGCGCCCGGCATGGGCGGTGCTGGTGCGCACCCCGAGCCCGCTCTGCTGGCTGTCCACCCCGGCCCCGTGGGGAGGGGGGAGGCCTGTGAGGCTGGGCAGCTCGTGGGGTGACCACGGCCGCTGTCCCTGGGGCTCGGAGGGGGGACTGGCTGGAGAGGCCGCTCACTGTCGTGGGGGTGGGGCAGGGGGCCGGCCGGCCAGCCGGGGTGTCTGGGCTGGGGGAGACCCTCCTGGAGCCAGGGACACAGCCTGTGGGGGGCTGGCTCCCTGGGAAAGGCCCGGGTGGCTAGAGCCCCATCTCCCCAGCAGCCCAGGGTCCGGGAGGGGAGGGGCCTCGGAAGCCACAGCTGGCGGCCCATGGGTCACCGCCTGGCCGGCCGGGGTGTCTGGGCTGGGGGAGACCCTCCTGGATCCAGGGACACAGCCTGCAGGGGCGACTAGAGCCCCATCTCTCCCCAGCAGCCCAGGGTCTGGGAGGGGAGGGGCCTCGGAGGTCACAGCTGGCGGCCCCTGAGTGACCGCCCGGCCGACCTGGGTGCCTGGGCACGTGGAGATCCTCCTGGAGCCAGGGACACAGCCTGCGGGGGGCAGCTGGCTCCCTGGGAAAGGCCTGGGGTGAATCGAGCCCCATCTCCCCAGCAGCCCAGGCCCCCACACCCAAGACCACAGCTGGTGGCCCCTGGGTGACCGCCCTCCGCCTGCCCGGACCTCACCCGGGATGGGAAGTGGGTGGCGGGCGGCGGGGAGGAGGGTCCGGCCTCTGCTCTTGTCCTGGACTCGCCGGCCCTGCGCTCAGGGACCGGCCGCCCGCCCGCCCGCCCGCCACCCGCAGAACGGCTGCCTCATTAGCGAGTCCCTCGCGCGGCCCAAACCCCTTGCTCTGCAGAATGGAAATGAGCCGCTTCCCGTGTCAGCATGACAAATGGCGGTCGCCGGCACAGCGCGAGGACATCTGCTCGCCTCTGCGCGCGGGGCCCGTGCTCGGCGGATGTCGCCACGCTCGGGGGAGCCTGTCCGTCCGTGCTCCGTGGCGGCGGGAGGTGGGCCCCGGGCCTCGGAGTCCCGGCGGGCGGTGCCGTCAGCTCGTGGGCGGTGGGGGCTCGGTCCCCAGGACCCGGTCCGCGGGCTCCCTGCGTGGGGTGTGCGGAGGGGGGGCCGCCCTGCCTCCTCGCTGCCCCGTGCCCGCTGCAGGGGCCGGGCCGGGCCAGGGCGCCCACCGAGGGCCTCGGGGGTGGGGGAGCCGAGCTGCCGCCTCCTGAGTCTCCCCTGTGGGCAGAGGAGGGGACCCCAGTGTGGGGAGACCCAGGAGGCAGACATCCCACCTGCGGTGACTGTTTCGGCCAACACATGGCCGGACCCGGGCCGAGGGGTGGGGGGGACAGTGCTGAACTGTGTGGCCAGTGGCTGCTGGATACGCCGGTGTAATGCCACCTCCTCCAGGAAGGCCCTCTAGATTGGACCGGCCTCCCCCCGCCGCCGGGCCCTGCCCCCAGGTCCAGGAGCCACCCACCCGGCCCCTTCCCGCCCGCTCCTGTGGGGAGCAGGGCCAGGCGCCCATGTCCGGGGGTCCCGGGTGCAGGGGGCTGGGCCCCGGGGGGGGGGGAGCGGGCAGGGAGCGGGCGGGCGCAGCCTCACGGCCCCGTGTCCCAGGGGAGTACATCAAGACCTGGCGGCCTCGCTACTTCCTGCTCAAGAACGACGGCACCTTCATCGGCTACAAGGAGCGGCCGCAGGACGTGGAGCAGCGCGAGTCGCCCCTCAACAACTTCTCTGTGGCACGTGAGTGACCCTGCGCCCCCGGCGCGCCACCCCCCCCCCCCCCGGCGGCCCCGCTGGCTGCAGGTCCTGTCTGCGGCCGGCTCTAGCCCGTGGGTATCTCCGTGCCAAGTTCAAGGCCGTGACCCTGGAGCGGTCCCGGGCTGTCCTCTGCAGGTCCAAGGCCTGGCTGAGTCGGGGCAGGTGCTGGTTTTGGAGGGGCCTGGGGGGGGGGGGGCGGGGGTGGGGACCAGGGGGAGATCAACAGGGTGGGGGGCAGGAGGAGAGTGCGCGAGGGGCACCAGCTCTGGGGACCCCTGCCACCCCCAGGGAGAGCCGGTGGCTGCTCCCCCTCAAAGGCTGCCAGGGCCCTGGACCCCCGCGGTGCTGCTTTGGGGGGCTGGGGGGGAGGAGAGGGGGTGTGGCTGGCCCAGGAAAGCTCGCAAAGCAGGGCAAACGGGCCTCATTCCATGGGGGGGGGAGCAGGTGGAGGAGGCAGGTGTGACCCCGACCCCTGGGGCTGGGGAAGCGGAGGTGGGGGTGGAGGCTGAGTCAGGGGGACCTTCTGGCCGGCCCCCCTTCCCTGTGCTCGGCCCAGAAGCCGGCCCCCAACAGTCAGGTGGGTGGGTGGGTGAGGGATGGGCTCATTAACTGAGCCCCAAGTTCGTCTCGGGCTGCTGGCTGGCTTCGGGGTGCAGTGCCTGCTGTGGGGGTCCCAGATTCACCCCGGGTTTCTCTGTACACGTTTCCACCCAGCCACCAGCCTCACCGACCCCGGGTTCTGGCCCAGGGTCTCGGGGGGACGAGGCTCTGGCGGGCTCCCTGCGTGGGGTGTGCGGAGGTGGGGCCGCCTGCCTCCTCGCTGCCCCGCGCCTGCTGCAGGGGCCGGGCAGGGCCAGGGTGCCCACTGAGGGCCTCTGGGGTGGGGGAGCAGAGCTGCCACCTCCTGAGTTTCCCCAGTGGGCAGAGGAGGGGGCCCGGTGAGGGGAGACCCAGGAGGCAGACATCCCACCTTGGCGTCCCTGTGGCTGGGCGGGTGGCCTGGCCGGGGATGAGACCCCCCCAGGAGTGCTCCCCAGGCTGAGCGCACGAGGGTGGGGTGACCTGGGAGGCACATGGAGGGGACACTGGCCGGAGGGGCTGCCTGAGTGGGGGCGGGGCTGGGGCTCTGGGCCAGGAGGAGGCGGTGCTGGGCCTCTGGGGATGGAGTCGGGAGTGGGGACAAGAAGCCGGGCTGGGTGGGCCCAGGTGCTGGGCCAGTGAGCGGGAGGCCCAGGGGCCTCTGTCCCGGCCCACGGTGAAGGTAGCCAGCCCGGAGCCCAGCCCGATCCCGAGCCCTAGCCTGGCAGACCGCTCGCTGCCCAGCTCGGCTGAGCCCTCTGTCGCCAGGGCCAGGTGCTGGGATGGTAGAGCCCCCCCGCTCCAGCCTCACAGGCTGAGCCGGGATCTGTCCCAGGAGGCCTCAGCGACCCCCACACTCACTCACGCCCCTCTCGGCCTGACCGTGTGCACAGTTCTGCACAGCAGGTGTGCCTGCTCCCGTGTGTGATGCTGGAGTGAGCTCTCCAGCTGTGCGTGCAGTGCTGGGGTGTGCACAGTCCAGGTGTGTGTGTGAACCTGGGGTGTGCACGGTCCAGGTGTGTGTGTGATCCTGGGGTGTGCACGATCCAGGTGTGTGTGTGATATCCTGGGGTATGCACGGTCCAGGTGTGTGATCCCCAGCTGTGCTGGGGTGCTGGGGGTGTGGCTGTGCTCCCGCCCTGCCAGCCTGTCTGCACCCCTGTGTGGGTCCAGCCCCCCAGCCCCATCCTCCGCCCGCACCTCCCCGGTGGAATGAGGCCAGCTGGCCCGGCTTTGCGAGCTTTCTTTTCCTGGGCCAGCCGCACCCCCTCTCCCGCCAGAGCTGGGCAGCGGCACATGTCCAGGGTGATGTCCCCCAGCGGCCTTCAGGACGACAGCCTCCCCCCTGGGCTGGCCATGGGGAGGGGGAGAGAGGGCCGGCCGTGGGCAGGCACTCTCCCCAGTTCCCACCTTGCGGCCCCGCCCTGGGACCCCGACCCCTCTCGCTGCGGCAGTCAGGGCCCAGGGCCGTGGCCTAACAGGCAGGCGCTCCGAGACCGGAGGAGGGACTGTGGGGCGGGCAGCTCCAGAGCCCTCTGAGTGGGAGGGGAGCTGAGGCACCGAGAGGGCAGGGGACGGAGCTTCCCAGGGCTTGGGGGGAGGGCGGGGGTCCGGGCTCACCTGCCACCCCTCACCCCCATTCCCCCAGAATGCCAGCTGATGAAGACCGAGCGGCCCCGGCCCAACACCTTCATCATCCGATGCCTGCAGTGGACCACGGTCATCGAGCGCACCTTCCACGTGGAGACCCCCGAGGAGCGGTAGGGG
>JAAGEH010000451.1:317722-328997 GCA_011751065.1 Lasiurus cinereus | reverse complement strand
GAACCTGATGCTGGACAAGGACGGGCACATCAAGATCACGGACTTCGGGCTGTGCAAGGAGGGCATCAAGGACGGGGCCACCATGAAGACCTTCTGCGGGACCCCCGAGTACCTGGCCCCCGAGGTGCGCGCGCCCCCGCCCCTCCCCTCCCAAGCCCCGCCCATCCTGCACAAGCCCCGCCCCTCCTGCTGAAGCCCCGCCCCTCCTGCACAAGCCCCGCCCCCTCCCATCCCCGCTCCTCATCTCCTGCCCAAGCCCCTCCCCTCCTGCACAAGCCCCGCCCACTCCGGCCCAAGTCCCGCCCCCTACTGCCCCAGCCCCGCCCCTCCTGCTGAAGCCCCGCCCCCTCCTGCCCCCACTCCTCCCCTCCTGTCCCCAGCCCCGCCCCTCCTGCACAAGCCCCTCCCCCTCCTGTCCCTGCCCCTCCTCTCCTGCCCAAACCACGCCCCCTCCTGAGCCCCAGCCCCCTCCTGCCCAAGCCCCTCCCCTCCTGCACAAGCCCCGCCCACGCCGGCCCAAGTCCCGCCCCCTCTGGCCCCAGCCCCGCGCACTCCCGCTGAAGCCCCGCCCCCTCCTGCCCAAGCCCCGCTCCTTCTGCCCAAGCCCCGCCCCTTCTGCCCCAGCCCCGCCCCCTCCTGCCCCAGCCCCGCTGGTGCCTTCCGGGCGCCCGTGCCCCTGACCCTGACCTTGACCCTGACCGTGACCCCCGCGGCCGGCAGGTGCTGGAGGACAACGACTACGGTCGCGCCGTGGACTGGTGGGGGCTGGGCGTGGTCATGTACGAGATGCTGTGCGGCCGCCTGCCCTTCTACAACCAGGACCACGAGAAGCTCTTCGAGCTCATCCTCATGGAGGAGATCCGCTTCCCGCGCACGCTCAGCCCCGAGGCCAAGGCGCTGCTGTCGGGGCTGCTCAGGAAGGACCCCAAGCAGAGGTGCGGCCCGGGGCCCTGCGTGTCCTCCCGGGCCCGGCTGGGCAGCGGGCAGGTGGGGTGGGGGAAAGGGGGGGGCACAGAGGCCGGCGGGGTCCCTGGGCCCCAACCTGGGGCCCTCACTCACCCCTGCTCGGGAAGACCCCGCCCTGCACCCCGGCAGCTCTTGTCCCCCCGCATCCTGTCCCCACCGGGGCTCGGCCAGAGACCTGCGTCCCTCTCTTCCCCACCCCATCCTCCCAGGTCCCCGCCCGGGGGTGTCCCAGCCCGCACGGCCCCGTGCTGTCTGGCAGCCCGGCCTCACTCCCGGGAGAGGGCCTGGCGGGTGCCGGCCCCGGGGGGAGAGGCGGGCGGTGCCCTCACCCTGGCCCGTGTGCCCGCAGGCTTGGCGGGGGCTCCGAGGACGCCAAGGAGATCATGCAGCACCGCTTCTTTGCCAGCATCGTGTGGCAGGACGTGTACGAGAAGAAGGTGCACGCCCACCCCGGCCATGTCCACCTGCTCACACGCTTGCTCACCCGGGCGCCCTCACTCCTGCTCTCAGCCCAGGCCTCCGGGGGGGTGGGGGGCAGGTGGCCGCACTCGCTCCCTGACCGCTGGGCACCCCGTGTCCCTCCCGGGGAGCGTGTGCCCATGCTCCTGCGGGGGACGTGGCAGGTCTGGGCACCGGTTCCGCCCTGGGCCCCGCTGCGGGTCACCCTGGGGACTGGGAGACGCACTGCCCTCTGGACCTGGGGCAGGCAAGGCCCCCTGCACGGGAAGGCCTCTCCCCGGCCCCAGTGGGTCAGGGACCCCGGGATGTGACTGTCCCTCCGTCCTGAACTCTCCCAGGGGGAGCCCCCGGCCGCGGGGCCGAGCAGGCCCGCCCCTGCACCCCTTCTCCAGGTGCCCTTACCCCTTCCCGGTTTATAAGACAGCCAGGCAGGCAGGAAGGAGGTTAGGAAAAAGGAAAGTGGACGGGTCTTCTCTCCCCTGAGAGCCTGGGGAATGTGTGTGTGTGTGTGTGTGCGGGGGGCGGGGGGACAGCCTGTCGCCTGCAGGGGCCGCTGTGAGCAGTCTCACCCTAGCCTGGGCCTAACCCTCCCCAGTTCCCCTCCCACAGTCCTGCTGTGGGTGCCGGCAGTTGACACCCCTGCAGACAGTGCGTGGGCTCGGCTCCCCCTGGGGTGGCGGTGGGGTGCAGGGCCAGCCTGTGACCTGCCCGCCGCCCCGCCTGTCCCCGCAGCTCATTCCGCCCTTCAAGCCCCAGGTCACCTCGGAGACGGACACCCGGTATTTTGACGAGGAATTCACAGCCCAGATGATCACTATCACGCCCCCGGACCAAGGTGAGGGCCGCCCCCCCTCCCAAAGCAACAGACCAGGGTCCCCCGCCCGGGCCTGGGCTTTGACCGGGAAAGGTCCCCTTTGGAGCAGTGGTTCTCAACCTTCCTTTAATACAGTTGCTCACGTTGTGGTGACCCCCAACCATAAAATTATTTCCGTGGCTACTTCATCACTGTCATCTTGCTACTGTGATGAACTGTCATGTAAATATCTGATAGGCAGGATGTATTTTCGTTGTTGCAAATTGACCATAAAGCATAGTGATTAATCACAAAAACAATATGTAATTATGTATTGTGAAATGCTTATTTCTAATGACAAATAAGTGAAATTTTGTCTTGAATCGTGGTGTAGCATGGGCAACAGTCTTCCTAGGACAACAGTAAACGACATGGCTACACTTGGCTACACCGAGGAGCGGTGTGTTGGTTCCTAAGACCATGGGAAATAGGTGTTTTCTGCTGGTCTTAGGCGACCCCTGTGAAAGGGTCGTTTGACCCCAAAGGGGTCGAGACCCACAGGTTGAGAACCGCTGCTTTGGAGGGTGCTGATCAGGGCAGGAGGGAGGGCCCCGGTCCCCTGTGCCCGGCATTGGAGGGGTGGGGTCAGCGAGTCTGCAGCCTTCGGGGGCCGGCCTCAGTTTCCCTGTCCTCCCTGCCCGCAGACGACAACATGGAGTGCGTGGACAGCGAGCGGAGGCCCCACTTCCCGCAGTTCTCCTACTCGGCCAGCGGCACGGCCTGAGGAGGGCCAGCCCGGTGCTGTGGACCCGTGCGGGCGCTGCAGACTGGCCGCCGCCTCCGGGGTCGGGAGGAGGGAGCCCGCGCCCCAATCCTCAGCGGCTGTCTTCTCTCCAGAGGCGACCGAGGACCCCGCTGCCCCCAGCACGCGGGGCAGACCTCCTGCCGCGGGCAGGGCTGGCCGCTCGCGGAGGGAGGGAGGGAGGAGGGGGGTCGTCCTGCGGTTTTTAATTTATTTCATCCAGTTCCCCCAGGCAATGCCTGGCCTCCGGGCGAGCTTCACGGAGGAGACGCCGAGGACGGCAGCGGCCACGTGCCCTGCGGGGTCCGATGGCCCCTGCCCGCGCCCCGCGGCCCCCTCGCCTCTGTCCCCGGCTGCCCGCTGTCCCCGCCCGCCGGCCCGGAGGCACCAGGATGGGCCGGGGCAGCCCCGCGGCGACGGCCAGGAGTGCCGAGCGGGCTCGCTGTGTTGCTGTTCCTGCGCGTGGGGGCTCATCTTAGAGAAGAGCCTCCCCCGTCCCCCCCACCCCACCTGCACCCCACCTCCCGGACGGCCCACCCCCTGCTCCCCCTGTAGCGCCTGTCCTCCTGTCCTAGAAGCTTCTCTCCCGCCGCCCGCCCGCCCGCCCGCCTGGCCAGACGCCGCGCTGCACCACGGCGTCTTTTTACATCGACTTTAGTATTTTTACTATTCTGAGACTTTCCCTCCAAACTCCTCAATAAAATCGGCTTTTCAACTCGGGGGCTATTGTTCTGCTGGTGAGGCAGGAGCGCCATCCTGGCCCTGACGCCCAGGCCAGCGTCTGAGGGGAGTGACCGTCCCGCTCACACAGACCTGCTGGCCCTGGCCCCCTGGCCCCCTGGACGGCAGGAAGGACCCTGCAGGACCCAGACCTGGCAGAGGTCCTGCGGGCTGCGGGGGCGATGGGCTTCGGGCACCACCTGGTGGTGAGGAGAGGAACTGCCACCCAGCCCTCAACACTGGTCAGCGCTTGGCAGGGCCCAGAGGACCTGGCTCCTCATCTTTTAAGTGGGTGGGTGCCCCCTGCAGGAGTGCTGGGGTGCCCGGACGGGTACGGGACTTGGCACCGTCCCTCCTCTCTACGGCGCCCTGGATAGGGGCATGCCAGCCGGGGCCTGTGCCACGGAGAACAGCGAGGACCTCAGGCAGGTGCCACAAGGACCATCCGCCCAGCAGTCCCACCTCTGGCCACGCCCCCCCCGCCTCTACCTGAAGAACGCAGGGGGCTCCCAGAGACACGGCAGCAGCTGGGAGTGGATGCAGCTCGGGGTCCAGGATGAGACGGGATAACGGAACGGGCCCACTGCACCGTGGACAGTGCTCAGCCTCAGGGCGGACACGCGGACAGCTGCTGCCACAGATGGGCCGTGTGTGCTCAGTGAAATAAGCCGGACACGGAAGGACAGGCCTGCCCTGTGGGACCCACTGAGGGGGTCCCGGAGGAGTCAGAGCCATTGGGACACAGCAGGTGGTGGCGCTGGGCTGGGCGGGGGGTGGGGGGGTAATGGGGACAGGCCAGCTGTGCAGGACGGGAGCTCGGGGTGGGGTGGTGACGGGAGCAGGACCGTGAGCGTGCTCAGGCCCCGAGCTGGGCGCTGACACATGGTGAGATGGCCCTTCGTACTGTCACACCACGAGACGGACACAGCACGCCGCAGACACAGGAAACACTGCTTCGCCTTCCGTGAGCTTCAGGCTCTGGCAAGTGGCCACCGAGGGCAGGTGAGGTGTGCGAGGGGGAGGGGCCTTCAGGGCTGGTGCGGGGTGCCGGGTGGGGGCTCCGGCCAGGCCAAGGGTGCGACCGGCTCCCCCCCACAGGACCCCTTTGGTGATGGGCGGAGAGATGCCTTCGGGATATCCCTACGGCCTGGAGGCTTCCGGTCACAGGCAAGGACACAAGCAAGACCTGACCTTGTGCCCCCTCCCAGGCAGGAGCCTCCCGCAGCCCTGAGTGGGGAGAGCAGTTTGGGGGGCAGGAGGCAGGCAGCTGGGGGAGAACTCCTGGGCACTGTCCTGCCAGGGCCAGGCCTGCGGGGCTGTTGGGCAGTGAGGGCCAGCAGGTGCGTCCCTCCTGTGTCCCCACCCAAGACTTCCCTCCCCAAGGCTGGCCCTGAGGGGCAGGGAGTGGGACAGATGGTCTTCCGCACCGGACTGCCCACGCTGGGGCGGGTGTGGGTCAACGCGGCCCCCAGGGGCTGTCACGGTGACATCTCAGGAGAAGTCGACGTTACCCCTCCCCTCCCCGGCTGTGCTGGCACACCGTCACCCGCTCTGGAGTCGGAAGACCTGGGTTCAAAGCTTTCCTCCCCAGGACTGGCAGGCGGGGGGCCTGGGGGCTGGTAGGTGATGCACTTGGACCTCCATTTCCCCGTCATATCGTGACCAGGCACGCAGCTTGCTTGAAGCTCAGCGGGCACTGAGCGAGCTGGCAGAGCGGCCTGGAGGCCCTGCCTCCTCCGTGGGCGCCTCCAGCACCTGCTGCTCCCAGGGCCAGGGGGCGCACCCCAGGACCGTTAACACAAGCGAGTCCTCTCGTGCAAATATATAGGATTTATTCAGTCATCGGTATAAAACGTCAAACAGGAAGCTGCCCCAGGTCCCGCTGCGGTGACACGGGGCCCCGTCGGTGCGGCCTCAGGCCTCGAACACGGCACAGCTGGCGCAGAGCACTTTCTCGTGGACGTCACTGCAGCTGCAGCATCGCAGGGAGAGAGAAGAGCTGGTTAGGGGCTACGTTGTGTCCCCCAAGTTTACATATGGGGGTGCTACCCCCAGGCCAGAGACCTGGCTGCAGAGGGGGCCGTTGGCTGCAGATGTAGGGTGAGGACATGCAGAGGGGAATGCGCCAGGACGCGGGGGGCCTCAGTGTGCGGCAGCCCCAGGAGGGGGGACAGGTCCTTCCCACGGCCTCTGAAGGAACCACCCACCAGTGGCCTCCTCGCAGGAGGAAGGAGCCCAGCAGAAGGGGTTGCCCATCCCAGACTTCGCGCCCAGAGTGTGAGGACGAAGACTGGGCAGGATGTGGACCGAGACAGCCAATGAGCTGCCGGGGTCCAACCTGAGGGTCTAATGGGAATGGAGCCACAGAGCCTCCAGGAGTCCAGTGAGGGTTACTGGCCTCCATGGCTCACGTCAGTCAAGCAAGGTGACGGCGAGGCCACCAGGGATTCGCGGGGAGACTCATCCAAGAGCCCCGAAAGGCCGGGAGGCTGGCCGCGCTCCAGGACACCAAGGAGGGCCGTGGAGCCCAAGACATCACCGAGAGCTCGGAGCCGCGAGTTGGCTGGTTCTCGCTGGGCAGCCACGCAGCGGCCCCCAGCCCAGCACCGCCCACAGCCGAGCTGTGAGCCCCAGAACAGCCACTCGGAGGTGTGGGCGGGACACACCAGCCCCCAGCACCAGGGCCAGGCCCGAGCGGCTGGCGAGGGGCAGAGGCCCACGGTCCGGCTCCCCAGCCTGGAGGCGGCAGTCGGCCTCACGGCCCAGAGCAGAGCCCCGTCCTGGTTGTGGCTGCGAGGCCCGAGGCCCGCTGACCGGCAGCGTGATCCTGCGGCAATGGGAAGGGCAGTGGAGGCTGGCAAGGACGCTGCAGGCCGGAGGAAGGTTCCAACCCAGGGCTCGCCCTCTGGTGCCTTCTGCTGGGCTCCTTCCTCACGCGAGGAGGCCACTGGCCTCGAGGCCTGCCCTTGGCTCACCCACAGGCAGGAGCAGCGGTGCACTCGGTTGCGTGCGTAACTGCCCGCACAGCCTCCAGACTGGGCAGCGCAAGGGTCCCCCGTCTCTCTTTTTAAACACATTTTATTGGTTTCAGAGAGAAAGGGAGAGAAACATCAATGACGAATCACTGATTGGCTGCCTCCTGCACACCCCTACTGGGGATCGAGCCCACAACCAGGCATGTGCCCTTGACCGGAATCGATCCCGGGAACCTTCAGTCCACAGGCCGACGCTCTATCCACTGAGCACACTGTCTTGGTCCCCGTCCCTGGGAGCCGCCTTGGGACCTGGGTCCTCCCTGGGCGCCCCCGGCTTTCTGAGCCATTGGCCAGCCCCTGACTGCCCGAGGCTGGCTGCAAGGCCGAGGGGTCGAAGCTACTCATAGGTCTTCGGATCTGCTCCGAGACCGGGGGACGAGTCTTCCTACGGCACAGCCTCGGGGGAGGGACTCACTCACTCACTCACTCAAGTGACGGGCCGAGCACACACTCCACGTCCTCCTCTGCAGCCCACGCCCACAGAGGTGGCGATGAGCACCGCGCTCCTGCCAGGGTGCTCGCCAGGGGAGACCCTGGGTGGGAGCCGAGGCCTGATGCCGGGCTGGCAGGGCTGACTGCGGCTGCCTCAGACCCGGCCGGAGCCGGCCACCGTGACTTGGGTCTCCCGATGACGGACTCTCACCCCTGGCTGTGCATCCCCCTCCCCCCCCCTGCCCCATCCAACACCCACCACTTACTCCACGAGCGCGCACAGGGTGCAGGCCACGGCCCCGCAGCTGCCGCAGGTGCGCACGCAGTGCCCGCACAGGGCGCGCTCGCACTGGCCGCAGGCCGCCGTCCCATCCGCCGCTCGCACGCACGAGGAGCAGGCTCTGCACGCCGCCCCGGGCGCGTCTGTGAGGAAGAAACGCCAGCGGTCAGCGGCCGGGGGCTGCGGGCACTGCTTCCCCGGGGACAGGCTGACCGCCTCACGCGCCTGACCGCCTGGATCCTCACGGCCACCCGCGCACACAGACAGCGCTGCCCCGCGAGAGAGCGCCCGGGGTCTGGGACTCCTGCTCCCGAACCCCCACCTCTGGGTGCCCGTGCTGAAGGGCCGGCTTTCCCCTGCGTGTGCTCAGGGTCCCGGCCTTCGTCCTGAGCAGTGGTTCTCCACCTTCCTCAGGCCGCGACCCTTGCATACAGTTCCTCATGGGGTGGTGACCCCCAACCATGAAATGTTGCTACTGTGATGCATCGTGATGTCAATATCTGCATTTTCCGGTGGTCTTAGGCGACCCCTGTGAAAGGGTCATTCGACCCCCAGAGAGGTCGCGACCCACAGGTTGAGAACCGCTGGTCCCGAGCGTCTCAATGTGTGACCCATGTCATAGATGAACAGAGTCCTAGGTCCCGCCCAGACCCAGGGGTGGGCTGGGGACGATGAGCAGCCACACAGGTGACAGCCTGAGACGCACAGGACACGCGACCGACCAGGCTCGGTCCCACTCAGGTCAGACGTGGAGCTGCAGGTGGACGGGCATGCGGGCCCTGGGGGGAGGGGGGGCGTGCCCCTTCCCCCTGCCGTTAGCAGCTGGTCACTGCTCCCCAGCTTGAGTGTCAGCAGGGCAGACTCCATACAGGGGGCCTCCCAGGGTCGCCCAGCGCCAGCCCCTGCTGGGCAGACAGTGTCCCCGATGCGGGACGGCCCCAGCCGTGTCCAGCCCCAGCGCGCCACTCACCGGCTTCGAAGGCCTGGGCTCCCCTCCTGGTCAGCCGGCCGTCTGGTCCGATGAGCATCTGCCCGCGCGTGGCTCGGGGGGCCTCCATGGGGCCCGGCTTCGGGGACTCGGGCAGGTCCACCACGGCGCAGCCTTCCTCCCACCCGTGGTCCATGTAGGCCTTGGCCCCGCGGAACAGGAGCCGCCTGGTCTTCTCTGGGGGGACAAAGCCATCCTGTGACACCTTCGCAGCCTGGGGCCTTCGCACAGCCTCCCGTCCCCCCGCCCCCCCCCGCCGTCCTGCAGGCCAGGGGTGGAGGCACCGCCGTGCTCTCATCCCCCCAGCCCCACTGCTCCCGTGAACGGGGCCCGCTCTGCCTCCCGCCCTTCCTCCCCCAGGCTCAGCCGCCTTCTCCCACAGGGAGGTTTCCGATCTGCAGCCCCTCCCCTCCCGCCCCAGGCTCCTTCTCGGTCCCTCTGCTCATGGTCCTCCTCCTCCTCTCGAGGTGACCTCGCCTCGCTGCTGCCCCCTCCTCCCAGCGCCCACCAGCCAGCCTGCCTGGCAGTGGCAGAGCTGCGTGCTCTGGAGGCTCCGAGCTGGCCACCCACCCAGCCGTGGGCACCCCCTTCACTCGCTGCAGAGCGGCTGGCAAAGACCTGGCAGCCGCCGCTCCCGCCAGAGGCCTCAGAACTTTCCGGGCCTCGGGGAGCCCTGGACACCCCGGAGCTGAGGTGGCTGCTCTGCACCCCGAGCAGCGGCTTCCCATCAGGACACACGCCACTCACCCAGGGGCCAGCCCCCCCCCGACAGGCTGCGTCCTCCCTCCGTGTCCCAACACAGCCGGGTGGAGCTGGGGACGCGGGCGGCTCTGCGTGGAAGGGGCCACAATGACCCGGGCGCTCAGACGCAGGGGCTGCTGACAGCTGGTCGGCTCTCCTCCTCCCCGCTCCCCTGCGACCCCTGCCCGCACACGGGGAGGCCTCGGCCTCGGGAAGCAGCGGTGCTCTGCGCACAGCCGGCGCACGGGAAGCCAGGCCAGAGCTGCTGCGGAAGCTGGGGAGACTGGGGGGACGTCTCCCCACTCAATCACAAACACCGGGGCCACTTCCCAACTGCTCGGCGGGGACCAACGTGCGCCCCCGACCCCTCGGGACCCCTCGGTAAGGGAGCGCCCCGTGGTAGCTGCGCCACGCCCTCCACCTCCCCAAACGGATGGTCCACAGCGGCGGTTCTCAACCTTCCTGATGCCGCCGCGACCCTTTAAGACGGCTCCCCATGGAGCGGTGACCCCCAACCCTAAAATTATTTCCGTGGCTCCTTCATCGCTGTCATCTTGCTGCTGTGATGAACTGTCATGTCAACATCTGATAGGCAGGATGCATTTTCGTTGTTACACATGGAACAGCATGAAAGCATAGGGATTCATCACAAAAACAATATGCAATTATATATGGTGAAATATTTATTTCTAATGACAAATAAATAAAATTATGTCTTGAATCGTGGTGCAGCACGGGCAACAATCTTAATATAACAACAGCCAACTCCATGGCTACCCTTGGCGACACCGAGGAGCGGTCTGTTGGCCCCTCAGACACTGGGAAACAGGTGTTTTTTCCCCGCTGGTCCTAGGCGACCCCTGTGCAAGGGCCGTTCCACCCCCCAAATGGGGTCGCGACCCCCAGGTTGAGAACCGCTGCTGCTGCACAGCATCATCTGCACCAGCGCCCGGGGGTAGAGGGGGAGGGGGACACCTCCGAAGGCTCGCGGCCCCCGCAGCCCACCCTGCGCTGGACCGTCCCTGCCACGCGGAGCCCTCCCGACCTCGGGCTTCCGGGCCGTGGCCGCGCCCCTCCCCTCCCCGCGCCTGCCCACCGCTCCCCTCCTGCAGGTCCCAGCTCAGCTCCTCCCCCGCGGGACCCGGATGCCCGCAGGGGGGGGGGGGCCTGCGGGGACCAGCGCCGGCCGGGCCAGCTGCACCCCACACCTCCCCTCCCCCCAGAGCCCGCGCTCCGGGGGCGGCGCCTCGTGCAGCAGGTGCAGCAGGTGCAGCAGGTGCAGCAGCAGCAGCAGGAGGGCGGGCGCGCTCCGCCAATGCCTTCCGGTCCGCACGGGCACTTCCGGTCGCTAAGCCCCGCCCCCGGTCGCTAAGCCCCGCCCCCGGTCGCTAAGCCCCGCCCCCCGCACGCAGGACGTCCCGCTCCCTGACCCCTCGCTGGGCCTCCGGGACCCCCGGGGCCAGGCCGACCTGCGAGGGCGGAGCCGGGACGCGGCCCCGCGCGGAGGCCGCTCGTGCCGTACGAGCTGGGGGTCCCCGCAGGTGGGCGTGGGGGTGCACTCCCGTTCCGCTTCCCCGCGGCAACTTCCGGTGCCCCCTGACCCCGCCGGTGGCAGCGCCGCGTCGCCGGGAGGAAGGGAGGGAGGGAGCCCCTCCCCCCGCGCACTCACCGTACACCTCCCGCGCGTAGCGCTCCGAGCCCACGCCGCGGCCCAGCTCCTTCCAGCCCACGTGGACCTTGAGCTGCAGCGGGGCCGCGACCCCGAAGGGGCAGCCCCGCTTGGGCATCGCCGCAGGCCGGGGCGTCCGCGTCCGCGTCCGCGTCCGCGCCGGGCTCTGACGTCACAGGCGCGCGCCGGCGGCGCGGCAGGGCCATAGGCCCAGCGCGAGGGGAGGGGCGGGGCTCCGAGGCAGCGCGGCGCGGGATAGGCCGGGGAGGCGCCGCGGGGGCGGGGCTGGCGCGCGGCGCGGGAAATCGGAGGGCAGGGGGGCGCGCCGGGGCTGGGAGGGGGCGGAGTCGGGAGCACGCGGCGCGGGATAGGCCGGTTGGGGGGGGGGGG
>JAAGEH010000451.1:282782-311542 GCA_011751065.1 Lasiurus cinereus | reverse complement strand
GGTTCCATGGGGTCTGGAGTTTGGGGTTCCATGGGGTCTGGAGTCTGGGGTTCCATGGGGTCTGTAGTCTGGGGTCTGGTGGGGTCTGTAGTCCGGGGTTCCGGTGGGGTCTGGGAGTTTGGGGTCCAGTGGGGTCTGGAGTCTGGGGTCTAGGTGGGGTCTGGGAGTCTGGAGCCTGGGGTCCAGGTGGGGTCTGTAGTCCGGGGCTCCGGTGGGGTCTGGGGGTCCGGGGCCCGTGGGGTGCCCGCGGGACAGGCACTCACGCGGTGAAGCCGTTGACCATGTGGGCGTATCGCAGGATCACCAGGTCCAGCCAGCCGCAGCGCCGCTTCCTGCCGGTGGTCACCCCCCACTCGTGCCCGCGGTTCTGCAGCAGGTCACCGATCTCCTGCGGGGACGGATCCGCCGCCTCTGGGACTCCCCTCTGCCCATCTCCCCCGCTCCCTCCGCCCAGGCCTCCTGCCCCCCACGGCTCCCTCCCCCCCGGAGGCGCCCTGCAGGCAGCAGTCAGGGGGCTCTGTCCCTCTGTCCGAGGCCAGGCCCGTGCACCCCCTCCCCGCAGCGCTCGGGGGCAGGCGGGAGGGCAGAGGGGCCTGCGGTCTGAGGTGACCTCTCCTGGGGTCCGCTCCCTACCCCCCCCACCCCGGGCCCTAGCCCATCAACGCTGCCAGATTCTTTCGGACACAGCCCCCCATCCCCCACTCACACACCAGCTGGGGACAAGGGCCTCCTCGGACCCCTCTCTGAGCCACGGGGGGCCCTGACCCCACTCGCCTGCCCGCAGCACCCCGGGGGGCAGGGCTGCGCGGACACGCGTGTGCACCGCACGTGCTCAGCGCCGGGCCACGGCCTCCCACGCCTCGCGCGCCCAGGGCCCGGCCTCCCCGCCCGCCTGCGCGGGGACTCACGTTGATCTGCTCGGTGGGGAAGGCGCCGATGCCCACGCGTGTGGTGTAGGCCTTCACCACGCCGTACACGTCGCCCACGTTCTGGGGCGGGATGCCCAGCCCCGTGCACACGCCGCCCACCGTGCAGTTGGAGGAGGTCACAAACGGGTAGGTCCCTGCGAGACACACTGGTCAGGACTCCCCCATTCATCCTGCCCAGGGCCCTCCCCCTGATCACCCCCACCCGACCCTCCCCCCCAATCACCCCCACCTAACCCTCCCTCCAGATCACCCCTCCAGGGACCCTCTCCCTGCAGGTCACCCCAGCCTGGACCCTCCCCCAGATCACCCCTACCCAACCCTCCCCCCCATTCACCCCTCCGGGACCCTTCCCCATTCACCCCAGCCCGGGGCCCTCCCCCCCAGATCACCCAGTCCAGGCCCTCCCCCCAATTCACCTCAGCCTGAAGCCCTCCCCATCACCCCAGCCCAGACCCATCCCCCAGATCACTCCAGCCGGGCAGAGGGCATGGTGACTAAGTTTCCTCCCTCCCCCAAGCCCTCCCCCCCCACAGCCCTCAGGGGGTCTCAGAGACCGCCCATCCTGGGGGAGTGGCCCCCCGCAGGGTCTGGGGGACAGAGGGGAAGGTCCCTCTGCAGCAGGTGCCTCTGTGCTGTGTTCCCGGGGCGGGGGAGGGAGGGGCAGTCAGGGGTGCGGCTCTAACCATCCCGCCCCGTAACCTCTCCTCTCCATCCAGCCCGGCTCCCCCTCTCCGCTAGGCAGAAGGAGGACGCTGGGAGGCGGGATGAGGCCAGGCCCTGTCCCCCGAAAACAGGAGGGAGGAGGGAGCGGAGCTGGGGCCGCACCGAAGTCGATGTCCAGCAGGGCGGCATTGGCGCCCTCCACCAGGATCTTCTTAGGAGGCCCGTGCAGCGCCTCGTACATGAAGTGCACGCCGTCGCGGACCATGGGCCGGATCCGCTCCGCAAAGCCCTGCAGTGGGGGGGTGGGGGGTGGGTGCAGGAGGGGGCAGCTGAGGGCCCGGGCAGCCCCAGCTCCCAGCCTCCCACCGCCTGGCTCACCCAGACACCCCACCCCCGCTGGGGCCTGGCCTCAAGCCTGACCCCCAGGGGCGTCTGCAAGACTCAGGCCTCCTCGGTGACAGGTAAGGGGGTGGGGGGTAGGGGCGTCCCCCAGTTCATCCGCTGGAGCCCGACCCCAGGTCCTCAGGAAGGGGCTGGGCTGGGTAATTAAGGCTCCAGCGAGGTCCTGGTGGCCCTGATCCGCCGTTCTGTGTCCCTACCCGCTCCGTCCTGTCCCCATCCACAGCCCAGATACAGGGGTGGGGGTGGGGGGGAGGGCGCGGGATCCCCACCTCCCGTCCCAGCACGTCCTGGGCAGGTCCCCGGCGAGGCCGTGGGCCCGGCCGGGGTGAGCCCACCTCCCCCCACCCCAGGCGGTGGCCCCCAGAAGGCCCGCCACCCCGTGATCACCCCAAAACGGGGCACCCCACGAGGGAGCCCGGCCTCCCTCACCTTGAGCTTCTTGAGCTGGCCGTCCACGTCGATCTCCAAGGAGGGGAACATGGACTGGTGCTGGTGGGCCAGGTTCTTGAACCTGCAGAGGCACAGCGCCGGGTCGGGGTCCTGCTGGGTCCCGGGACCCCCTAACCAGTCCCCCTTCCCCTCCCCCATCCCCCGGGGCGGGCGGCCGGGTACCTGGTGGAAAACTCGTCGAAGTCGGCCAGCAGATCGCAGATGCGCAGGCCGGTGCGGGCCGCCTTGGACGAGTAGGCGGGTCCGATGCCCTTCCGGGTGGTGCCGATGCTTTGGGCGGGGGGGGGGGGGGGGGGGCGTGAGCATGGGGAGCCGCCTGGCATGGGGGTCCCCCAGCACCCAGGCCCATCCCACCCCAGTGCCATGGAAAGACCCCTCCCGTGGCCCCGTGCAGGGATGGGGAAGTGATGGGGCTGGGCCGGGGCCACTGAGCCACGCTCCAAGGCGGGGCCTGGCGTTTCCCCAGCCCGCCTGCACCCCGCCAGGCCCAGGCTCAGCCCCCCCGCCGCCCGGCCAAGCTGGGGGCGCACTTGTGCCTGTGCGTGTGTACGCACGTCAGCACGTGTGTGCGAGTGCGTGTTCCGTGTGAGTGCACGTGAGAACCCGTGCCGCCTACTGCTCGTACCCAGCCCATGGGCGGGGTGCAGGCCGCGGGGCCCAGGGACATGGCGGACGAGCAGCAGGCGCCCGCCTGGGGCGGCAGCACCCGTGAGGGGTCCCCGAGAGGGGCCGGTGAACGAGGGGGCCGCACCCCAGGGCTCCGGGTCCAGGTCCCCCCCCCCCCGCCTCAGGCCGAGCCCCCGGCAGCGCCTCACTCACTTCTTGCCCTCCTGCGCCTGCCGCTGCACCTCCTGCAGCCCGTCCACCGCCTGGTGGAAGTCGAACACTGCGGGCGCCAGGAGACAGAGGCAGGCCTGAGTCACGCCGCGCCCGCTGCCCCCCAGACCCCACGGCACCCCCAAAGGCCCCACTGCCCCCAAAGGCCCCACTGCAACCCCAAAGGCCCCACTGCCCCCCACAGGCCCCGCTGGACCCCAAAGGCCGCACTGCCCCCAAAGGCCCCACTTCACTCCCAAAGGCTCCACTGCCCCCAAAGGCCCCACTTCACTCCCAAAAGCCCCACTGCACCCCACAGACCCCACTGCCGCCCACAGCGCCGCCTCCATGGGAAGGGGCACACGGACCCGGCTGGGGCGGCGCAGGCGGCTGGAGCGGCACCCAGGCCCCGAAGGTCATGGGCTCAGGTCGGGCACACCCCCAGGTGCGGGCTCGGTCCCCGGAGGGGCGTGTCTGGGAGTAACCCGCCGCTGAGTCTCTCTCTCATGTCCGTAACCACAGACCCTCGGGGTCAGCCTGGAATCGCTCCACTCCTAACTCACGTGGGACCATGGCCTCCCCGCCCCCACCCCCCCCCCCCCCCCCCCCCCCGGGGCCCGGGGCCCCCCCCCCCCCCCCCCCCCCCCCCCCGCCGCCCTGGGACCGGGAGCCGCCGCCCTGGGCTCCGGGCAGGGCACTCACCGAGGTGGGCCCGGTCGGAGATGATGAGCCTCTTCTCCCAGTCCCTGAGGCCTGCGGGTGCAGAGGGGGCTGAGGGCTGGCTCCCCGGCGCACCCCCTCCTGTCCAAGCCACCCGGATCGTCCCCGGTGCTCAGCAGGTGACAGGCCCTCCCCTCAGGGCCTCCCCGCCAGCCGGGGTCCCAGGCCCGCACTCCGAGGGGCGCCCACCCACCGCTGCCCAGCACCCATCTCCCTGCAGGGCTTCCTTCGGCACCTCTTCTCGCCCGTGTCCCGGGGTCAGGCTCCCAGAAACCCATGTGGCACCCAGGGTCAGGCTCCCACGAGCCCGTGTGGCACCTGCCCCGACCTCGAGGCCTGAGCTGCAGCCGGAGGTCCCGGCTCTGCTTCCTTCCTTCGGGCCTCAGGGTGGCGGCCGCCCTGGTCACCCTCACGAGGCTCCCTCGCCAGATGCCCTGGCTGTGGCCTCGGACCCCAGGGGCCCCCGGGAACCACAACTCTCCCCGAAGGCGTGGCCGGCCACCAGAGAAAACCCACAGGGGGTGCCAGCCAGCACGGTCGCGAGGGACCCTCGGGCGTCGGACCGGGCAGGGCTGCGGGAGCGGACCTACCTTTCTTCTCATTCTTCTCGGCTTCTTCGAACAAGCCCGGTAGGTGGACCACCACGCCGTTGCCTGCAACACACGGACAGGAGGCTGAGCCGGACCCGGGACTCGGGATACCACGGCATGAAATTGGCACCGCCACCTGCCCCGCCCGGCTCAGTGGTCGACTGCCAACCTACGAACCAGGAGGCTGATGCCCACTCAGGGCCCAGGCCCAGGTTGGGGGCTCCATCCCCAGCAGGAGGCCTGCAGGAGGCAGCCGATCAATGAGTCCCTCATCATTGATGTTTCTCTCTCTCCCCGATTCTCTGAAATCAATCCTATACAGGGAGTGGCCAGATGATGATGACCTCTGAACGCATAATAATCTGGCCACTCAGTGTGTGTGTATATATTTATTAGGGGCCCGGTGCATGAATTCCTGCATGGGTGGGGTCCAGCTAGCCTGGCCAGGGGGAGGGGGACATGGGCATTTGGTCGGCCTACCTGCGGGTCCAACTCCTGGTTGGGGGGACAATTTGCATATTAGCCTTTAATTATATAGGATAGACACTGAGTGACCACATTATGATGGGTTCAGAGATCATCATAATCTGGCCACTCAGTGTGTGTGTGCGTGTGCGTGTGCATGTGTGTGTGTGTATTAGAGGCCTGGTGCATGAATTCGTGCATGGGTGGGGTCTGGCCAGCCTGGCCAGGGGGAGGGGACAATTTCCATATTAGCCTTTATGATATAGGCTATACACTGAGTGGCCAGATTATGGGTTCAGAGATCATCATCATCTGGCCACTCTGTATAATTAAAGGCTAATATGCAAATCGACCAAACAGTGGAACAACCGGTCGCTATGACACACACTGACCAGCAGGGGGCAGATGCTCAACGCAGGAGCTGCCTGCCGGTGGTCAGTGCGCTCCCACAGGGGGAACGCTCCCAGCCAGAAGCCGGCTCATGGCAGGCGAGAACAGCAGTAGGGGGTCGGGGAGGAGCCTCTCCCGCCTCTGCAGCAGCTGAGGATGTCTGGCGGAGGGCCGAAGCCGTCAGTCAGACAACCCCCGAGGCTCCTGGACTTCAAGGGGGCGCAGGCCAGGCTGAGGGACCCCCTCCCCAGTGCACGAATTTCGTGCACCGGCCTCTAGGACAAACATATTTTTTTAAAGAAAAGAGAGGGCCCAAACCGGTGTGGCTCAGTGGATAGAGCGTCGGCCTGCACACTGAAGGCTTCCAGGTTGGATTCTGGTCAAGGGCATGTATCCTGGTGGCGGGCACATCCCCAGGAGGGGGCGTGCAGGAGGCGGCTGATCGATGTCTCTCTCTCATCGATGTTTCTAACTTTCTATCCCTCTCCTCCCTTCCTCTCTGTAAAAAATCAATAAAATATATTAAAAAAAAAAAAAAACTTAGCCAAGACCGGTTTGGCTCCGTGGATAGAGCGTCAGCCTGCGGACTGCAAGGTCCCGGGTTCGATTCCGGTCAAGGGCAGGTACCTTGGTTGCGGGCACATCCCCTGTGGGGGGTGTGCAGAAGGCAGTTGATCGATGTTTCTCTCTTATCAATGTTTCTAGCTGTCTGTCCCTCTCCCTTCCTCTCTGTAAAAAAATCAATAAAATGTATTTTTAAAAAATTAAAAAAAAACTCTTAATGTATAAAAAACACACACAAACAAATCAAAACAAGGCCAGCCTGGAGCGTGTGCAGGGACAGCAGAGTGTGTGTGTGTGGGGGGGGGGAGGGCCTGGGCTGTAGTGGGGAGTGGAGGGGCAGACGCACGGGAACTTCTGGGGTGACAGTGTTCCTGATTGGGGTGATGCTGTGGGCACACCTCTCCGCACGCACATTACGCCTGGAGAAGGCTGCGGGTCATTTAACACCTAACGGCCTGGAAACAGGACGGGGGCCCGAGCCCGCCCGGGTCGGCTGGTGCCCGGAACCGGCTTCCCCCACGGGCGGGCGGCCAGGTCACAGGGTCCCCTGGGGTCCAGGTGACGCCGGACGCTGGCCCCTCTTCCTCCGGGACCCCAGGCCCTGGGCCAGGGCCCCCTATCTCGGGGCACCCCTCCCCCAGGTGGGCAGTGGGGGCTCCGCGAGGAGGTGGGGTCGATGCAGGTGGGGGTGACTCAGACGCTCGGCCAGCCACACCGAGCACCAAAGGTCACTAAATGCCAGGCGTCCCGAGCGGACCAGGTGGCAGGCCCCGAGTGTCGCAAGCGGAGGGCACAGTCTGACCTCTCTGCGCCCAGGGCCCTGGCGGGTGTGAGTCTGGGTGCCAGCGGACTGACAGCTGTCCCGGCGGACACCGCCCTGCCCCCTCCCCGACCGACCGGGCAGCCTGGGCCGAGGCCCTGACCCAGCGCCCCGCCCTGCCCTTCCCGGGGCGCCTCCTTGGCCTTGCTTCCTGCCGAGGGCGTGGGGGGGTTGGGGGAGGGCAGGCTGGTGCTGAGAGGGCTTCCTGCAGGGCCCCCTCCAGGCCAGGCCAGGCTGGGGCGCAGACTGGGGCGACCATGGTCCTGAGCCATGGCTGGGCCTGGGTCTGCTCCCCGGTGAGGGGTGCTGGGACTTCCTGCTCCTCCCCCTGCTCCTCGCAGCCCCACCCCGGGCCCCCCCGCTTCCCTTCCAGGGGCCACCCGTGGGCACACGCTGGCTGGGCACGGCCGGTGGCTGCTCCCCCGCTTCCTGCCCGGGGAGGATGGGAGCGGGTGAGTCACGAGTGAGGCTCCGTCACAGAGAGAGCCGGAAGGAAAAGTACTGGGAGCTCAGAGCCTGTCCCTCCCGGGAGCCGCCTGGCGGGAGCGGGGGAGGGGGAAGAGAGAGGGAGGGAGACCGAGGGGGAGGGGAGATCCCAGGGCCCTGGAGGTGGCTCCACTCTCGGGGGCACTGAGAGGGCAGGTGCCTACGGGAGGGCAAGGGCTGGGGGGGGGGGTGGGCAGGAGACTGCAGGAGAGCGAGGAGGGAGCCGGGCAAAGCTCAGCCTTCCCTCGGGCTCAGCTCCACCACAGCAGGACGCCAGGCCTGTACACGCGCATGAGTGCACACACACACACATGCTCTCTCTCTCACACAGGCACACACATGCTCTCCCTCTCACACAGGCACACAATGCTCTCTCACACACATGCTGTCTCACACGTACACACATGCTCTCTCACATGCACACACATGCTCTCTCACACACATGCACACACATGCTCTCTCAAACACACACATGCTCTCTCACACATGTACACACACATGCTCTCTCAAACACACATGCACACACGCACACATGCTCTCTCACATGCACACACATGCTCTCTCTTACACAATGTTCTCTCACACATGCACACACATGCTGTATCTCACACATGCGCTCTCACGCACATGCTCTCTCACATGCACACACATGCTCTCTTCACACACATGTACACACACACGCTCTCTCAAACACACATGCACACATACGCGCACCTGAGCAGGCATGCTCCATCACGGGCGTGCACACGCACAGCACACCCGCCCACGCGTGCACACGGGCTTGCTCGGCACGGGGGGAGGGGAGCTCGGGGAGCCGGCACCTCGCTCCCTCTGGCCAGGCTGGCCAGTCCCGGTGGCCCGACCCTCAGGCTGCAGGCAGGCTCCCAGGTCGGACGGTCGGGTCGGGACTCCCGGGGATGACGGGGCTCCGGGAGGTGACAGGCCGAGCAGGCGGTGGGCTCAGGGACAGCGAGGCCCAGCCCCCGGCCGGGGGGCGGCGGGCACTCACCGATGAAGGACACGGCCTTGGTGTTGATGATGCCGCTGGGCAGCAGGTGGAAGTCGTACTCCTTGCCGTCCACCACCACCGTGTGGCCCGCGTTGTTGCCCCCCTGGGGACGGAGACCCGCTGAGTGCCAGGGCCGGGGCTCGGACGCCCAGAGAGCCGGCCTTCCCCCGCCCCGCCCGCCCCCCGGGGGGAGGGGCCGTCCACACCGGCCTCCGGGAGCGGGCTCTGAGTGTCTCCCCCCAGGAGGCGGGGCCCACACCCGCACTATCTCAGGGGCACCCCATGCCCCCATGGGGCGTCTCAGTGCAGCCCTTGATGCTGGGGCCTCCTCTCATGAGCTACGAGGGCACAGGCTCAGCCCCCAGGACCAAACGGTGGTGGACGGGGGTTAGGGGTTGAGGGTGGCGGGACAAGTACCCCCTGAGGTCCACGCCTTCCACTTAAGAAGGAAAAGGAAAAGGCAGTTTGGAGCCAGCCCTGTTCTGGGGGCGCAGGCAGGGATCCCTCCTTTCTGGAGGTCTTGCTGACCCGGGCGGGGGCTGGCAGGGAGTCATCTCCCGGGGGAGGTCCGCCCGCAGCCCCCTGTCCTGCCGCTGGAGGGCCCCATGGTCCCCAGGGCCTGGTGGGGGTCCGTCCCGCTGCCCCTCCCTCCTGGGTCCCCCAGGGAGGAGCAGAGCCACACGCCCATTGGTGGCAGCTCTGACCGGTCCCTTGGTCCACTCTGTCCCCAGGACCCTGAGCCCAGCTGGCACCCCTGCTTTCTGCCTCCATCTCCCCGAGACAGGCTTACCGGGGGCCCCGCTCCACGTGCTATCTGACCACGGGGGTCATGGGCTGAGGCTGTGATGCCCCCCATACCCCTCAATCCTGGTCCCTCCCCCCACAGGGCCCAGCTCAGGGGAGCCTCACTGGCTTTCCTGGCCCGTCTCAAAGTTCCTGCAACATTGGGGGGCTGGGGGGGGGCTGGGGGCCGCGAAGGGCAGACGGGCGACTTCCCTGGCCCTCAACCCGCCCAGAGCCCACCCAGCAGGGGTCCCGGGCACAGCCTCCCGCTCACAAGCCGACCCCACGCCCCGGCCCCAGGTGTGGAGGCCTGGCCACCCAGCCCAGGTCAGCAGCCATCCAGCATGCACCCGGGGCCCTGCCTGTCCCACAGCTCAACTGAGGAAGGGGTGCCGGGGGCCGGGACCTAGGAGGGTCTGAGGGAGCGGGGATGGGGCACCCAGCCGTGGGGCCTGGGGGGGGAGGGGAACTGGGGGAGCCTCCTGGCGGACCGGGGAGGGAGATGCAGATGCCAGGAGGGGGGGGGTCTGGGGTGAGATGGGCTTTGACGCTCAGAACCCGCTGAGGGCGCAGGGGGGCGGGGGAATGGGCCTTCCAGCGGCCGGGGGTCCAGGCCTGGGTGCTGGGTCAGTCCCTCAGGAGGAGTGGCTGGCAGTTCAGACCGGCCCACACTTGACGGACAGACCCGGGTTGTGGGGTCCCGCTACCTTCCAGGGTGGGTACGTCCTGGCTCTGCCCTGTCTCCCCACGGGGACAGTCACCCCCTCGGTGGGCTTCTCTGTACCCGAGGCCTCACCCACAGCCGGAGGGGCAGCCTGGGGGAGGGGCAGCCTGGGGGAGGGGCGTGGTCCCCAGAGGAGGGAGCTGGCAGCCGGGGCCTGGCCAGTGCCCAAATGAGGGACCCTCGGAGCCCCGCCCCTTTGCTTGGGGCAAACACAGGCACGGGAACAGACGCCCACTGCCCTGTCCCCCCAGCCCCGCCCTCCTAGGAGCCAGGGCCCTGGCTGCAGGGGCATCGGCCAGCCGAGGAGAAGGGGCCCAGGCTGCTCGGTCGGATGGGTGAACAGACGGACAGACAGGTGACAGCCTGGCTTCGAAAGCCACTGGAGCAGGTGGCCTGCCCAGGTCCGCAGGAGAGACAGGCGGTGGCCTGCCCGGCCCAGCCCGGCCTCCAGGCCTCGGTCCTGGCCTCCTGGCTGCTCCCCGCCCCCCTGTCCCAGCCGCGGGAGCTGGACTGTCCTGGGGCCTGGGCATTCCCACACCTGAGGACCCCCACCGCCCAGCAGCTCCCTGGATCCTATGGCCTCCACCCCGCCCTGGGCACTGGCAGCCAGCCGGACCCTCAGGCTCCGCCTCCTCCCGGCTCCCGGGTGCTGGGGCCACGCCCCCGTCCCTGCCGCTCAAAGTCCCCTGGGGACGCAGCTGTCTCCCTGGCGTCAGGGAGCTAAGAAAAGGGGCCACCTCACGCGCAGGCCCGGGGACCAGACCGGGCCGGCCGCGCCGGAACCTGACCAGCCTGACCTTTGCCGGGCCTGCAGCTTCCAGCCGGCAGGACGCCACGGCACAGCCTGTCCCCGGAGCGGCCGTGGTGGCCCGGGCCCGGCCACAGGCCCCCCTGCCGGCATCTGCCCGCCAGCCCTGACCACCAGCCCCATGTCCCTGCTTGGGGCACTTCGCCACCCCCCTCCCCACCCCATGTCCCACATTGTGGGGGGCAGTCCCCGGAGGGAGCGGCACTGAGTCTTGTCACCCTTGCTCTCTCGTGTCTGTCCTGGCCCTGCGACCCCACTATTGGCGTGGAGGCCTCTTCTGATCGACCAGGCCCCCCGCCTCTCCCACCCACTCAGTCCCCGTCACCCCATCCCTCCTCTGACCCACACCGGTCTCCTCGATCGGGGATGGCAGCTTAGGTCACCAAGTGCCCACGTGGCCCCGGTGGCCTGGAGCAGGACGAGTGGACCCAGGGAGGGGTGAGGTGCCCGTGGGGCAGGGAGCGTGCCGCCAGCTACCGTCTGTGCAGCCGGCTGGCGTGGCTGCGCCGTGACCTGGGCCTGAGAGCTGCTGGGCGGGGGCAGCCGCGGGGTTTATGAGATGGCAAACAGCACGCGGCCGGGCGGCCCTCAGGGTGGGGACAGGTGACCTGGGTCCGGGAGAAGCAGGGAACCCCCCCCCCCCCACCTGTGCAGGGCTTCTCTCCTGTGGGACCCGCAGATTCTATCCATCCATCTATTCACTCAGCCCCACCGAGGCCCACTCTCCTCCCGCCGGCCCTGGAACACAGCCTGGGGCAAAGGTGGTTGGGGACCAGGCCACTAGGCCTTGGGGGGTGGGAGGAGGGAGGCCCCCCCGGAAACTATCCCGGAGGCGAGGAAACAGCGGGAGGAACCCAGCCCCAGACAGGACCAGGGACCCAGACGACTGAGGAGAGCAAAGCACCCGCAGGTGTGGGAACCCAGCTGTGGAGGATGCAGCTGTGGGGACCCAGGTATGGGATGCAGCTGTGGAGGATGCAGCGGTGGAGGATGCAGCTGTGGGGGACCCAGATATGGGATGCAGCTATGGGTACAGGTGTAGAGTGTAGCTGTGGGGACCCAGCTGTGGGTGCAGCTGTGGGGTGCAGCTATGGGTACAGGTGTAGAGTGTAGCTGTGCGGGACCCAGATATGGGATGCAGCTGTGGGGTGCAGCTATGGGTACAGGTGTAGAGTGTATCTGTGGGGGACCCAGCTGTGGGTGCAGCTGTGGGGTGCAGCTGTAGATGCAGCTGTGGGTATAGTTTTGTGGTGTAGCTGTGGGGACCCAGCTGTGGGTGTAGTTGTGGATGCAGCTGTGGGTATAGCTGTGGGGGACACAGCAGTGGGGACACAGCTGCCTCGAGGGAAGGCCCAGCGGGGACAGGCCGGGACCTGGCCGCGGTCATCGGGGCTGGCCTGCCGCCCAGAGGGACTCGGGCCCCGCCTGGAGGCCGTGCTGTGTCCGAGGCCCCGGGAGGCGCGGGGCGTGGGTGGGCTCGGCCTGCAGACCCCGCTTCTCCAGCGCCATCTCTGCAGCCCACGCCGCTCCAGGAGGGGGTGTCCACATGACTGCAAAGGCATTCGCAGAGGCAGAGGCCCCCGGGGGCCACGGGAGTCCCTGGAGCAGACAGCAGGGCAGGAGGAGGGGTGCCCTGGAGGGTGGCCCCTGCTGGGGCGGGCGGGAGGAGCAGCCCTCAGGCCACACCCCCGGCTGCAGGGGGCAGGAACTGGGGAGGTGGGTGGGGCTGCTCCCCCCGGGCCCAGGGCAGAGAGAGGGGGCGTGGAGGGGGCTTCCAGGCGTCCAGGGTCAGCGTCTGCTGCGGAGGGAGGCCCCTGATCCCAGGCCCCAGGCCGCCCACTCGGAGCAGCCCAGCTCCAGGCGGGAACTCAGGAAGGCGGGCACCCAGGAGCAGGGCGCAGGGGTGACAGGGCGCCGGTGCCTCTGGGTGCTCAGGAGAGGCCCAGGCCTCGAGGAGCGGGCACCCCTTCCCTTCTGCGACAGCATCCTGGCGGTGGCTCCAACCCCGGCAGCGGCCGCGGGCACCCCTCTGCGCCCCGACCTGCCCCTCTCCTCCTCCTCCTCCTTCTCCTCCTCCTCCTCCTCCTTCTCCACAGGGGCGCGGTGCTCCCAGGCCGGGCAGTGCCCCATGGGGGGCCCCGAGCCCTCCCCCGGGGAGCTCCCCCAGGCCCCACCCCGGGCCCCCGGGGGCAAAGACTGCGCCCGTCAGGCCTCCGGGTGGCACCGCCAGCCGCCAGCGCTTGGGCACCCAGGCCAGAGGTCTGGTCCCGCCCCCTCCAGCCTGGGCCCTGCCCGCCCGCCCTCTGCCTCCTCCTGGCCCAGGGTCACCCCCTCCTGCTGGCTCCCCCCTCCCTGGGGCTCCCCAGCCCCCCTCCAGCTCACAACCCCGGGGAGGGGTCAGCCAGCCCCATCCCAGCCCCAGACAGAAGGAGCAAGGGGGGGGGTGTCCTCCCAGCGCCCCACAGCTGGGGTCCCCTCCTCCTCCCCTTTCCTCCCCCCCCAGAGGGCTAGCGGCAGGCCCCCGGCACACACACACACACCCCACCCCACCCCGAGGATCCGGTGTCCCCAACTCAGCAGGGCTAGTATTTATAGCTCGGGCCCCGGGGCTCGGCGGGGTGGGGCGGGGTGGCGAAGGCGGGGTGCCTGGGTGGGGAAGGGGTGTCCGGCGCGGGCAGGGGAGCGCGCTGGGGGGCGGGGGAGGGAGAGGGGTGTCCCTGGGCGGAGGAGGAGGAGGAGGAGGAGGAGGAGGAGGAGGAGTCGGGGCGCCCCAGCCGGGGAGGGGAGCGCGCGCGCACCTGGCAGCGGCTGACGATGTCGGCGTCCGTGGCCAGCAGGTCCACCACCTTGCCTTTGCCCTCGTCCCCCCACTGCGCGCCCAGCACCACGGTCACGCGCGAGCCGCCGGCCGCCGCCTCCTGCTGCTGCCGCGCGCGCTTGACGCCGCCGGCGCCCGGGGGCCGGTCGTTGGAGGCGCGGGTCGCAGCCATGCCGCTGGCGCCCTGTGCGCCCCGAGCCCGCCCGGGGCGCCCGCCCGCCCGCCGTTAAAAGGCGCCGGGGGCGGGCCCCGTGACGCTGTGACCTCCGGCCCCGGTCCCGCCCCGCCGCCGCCAACGCCAGGAGCCGGGCTGGTCCCCGCGGGCGCATCAGGGGCGCACGGGGCGCGCAGGGCGCACAGGGCGCACGGACCGGCGGCGGCGGCGCGCTGCGGGGGTCCCTCCCGCGGGGTCGTGGGGCGCCCCGGGATGTCCGGGGGGGTGTCTTCTTCCTCCCCAATCCCCACCCCAGCCCGGCCCGGCCCCCCGCAGGCCCTGGGCGCGGCGAACCCTCCCCTTGGAGCCGGATCGCGGGGGGAACCCAGGCACAGCGGGGTCCCCTGCAGCGCGGGGTGCGGCTGCCAAAGGAGAGCCTGGTCTGGAGGGTCCGCCTTCCCCGGGCTGGGGGTTGGGGGGGGCGCGCACCTGCCCGCCGTGGGGAGCCCTGGCCCCGGGACTGGGGCGTGTTCTCTGGTGTCCGTGGAGAGGGCAGAGGCCCCTCCACGCGCGCGCGCGCGCTGCGGCCAGGCGTCCAGCGCAGGACACGCTGCGGGTGTCACACGTGGGCTCCATCCCGGAGAGGATCCGGCTGGCAGGGCTCGCAGGGCAACTTGGCGGGGCAGGGGGTGGGGGGGTTCGGGGCATCCGGGATGCGCAGGGCCAGGGACTCGGGGAGGCCCCACGCCAGGCCCCTGTCCCCGCCGGCTTGTGGAGGGGCTGGGTGCGCGGACAAGGCAGTGTGGCGGCCATCAGCCGAGTTCCGAGCTGGGTGCCCTGCCTGGGCCACCCCTCAACGTACCCCCCGCTCCCCAAGGGACTTTTTTTTTTGGGGGGGGGTGTTAGTTCCGAAATTGCTCTTCTTATTCGCCACGGTTACTGACCCTGGGAGCACGCAAACCCACTGACAACGAATCTGACTCTGAGTTAGTTGTGGCTTCCAGTTAATATCCCCAAATTAAAAAGTTAATGCAAGTTGGGTTTGCAGGCTTTGAAACAATCTGAAGAAATGGATCCTCTCACGGAACCCCCATTGCACACCATTAGTCCTCTCCTCAGCCCACTTCGACCCGTCCAAGGCTGACAAGAGTTGCACGGACGGTCGAATGGGGTTCGAATCCAGTCCGAGCCGGGCTTGGCTGAGCCCGGGGAATTTGCTCTCTCTTTGGACCCCAAATGCGTCACGCTGGCCCCCGACTCGGGAGAAATAGGTTCTGCGCCCACCTTGGGGCTGGGGTCCGGATCCGAGCAACAACCGAGGGCAGCCTGGTCGGTAAGACCTCCAGACGCGGGCTGCGGTTCTGCCATGGCGGCACTGCTGTATCACGGACCAACTTTTTAAAAAATATATATATTTTATTGATTTTTTACAGAGAGGAAGGGAGAGGGATAGAAGGTTAGAAACATGGGTGAGAGAAACACATCGATCAGCCGCCTCCTGCACGCCCCCCACTGGGGATGTGCCCGCCACCAAGACACATGCCCTTGCTCAGAATCGAACCTGGGACCTTTCAGTCCCCAGGCTGACGACGCTCTATCCGTTGAGCCAACCGGTTTTGGCTCAAGGGACTCTTTTAAAAATACATGTTTTTACTAGTACTGAGGTCAGAGAGGAAGGGAGAGGGAGAGAGAGTAACATCGGTGGTGAGAGAGAATCATCCACCGGCTGCCTCCAGCACAGCCCACAGTGGGGACTGAGCCCACAGCCATGGGGGAAGCCAGCATGGGCCCTGCCTGGGGATGGAACCGTGACCTCCCGGTTTACAGGTCGTGGCTCAACCCCTGAGCCGCACGGCCGGGCCCCAAATGGACTCTTGCCTGAGTATGGAGACCGGGCCAGCAATGGGCCCCTGGAGACACCCTGAGCCCTGTCCCATCCCTGGCTCTGTCTCTGCAGAGGGGCCCAGAGCCCGTCCACCTACTCACCCCTGGCCAGGGCTGGGAGAGCCGAGGGCTGGGGGCTCCTGGTGCTCCAGGCTGGACGGGGGACGGCACTCCCAGGAAGAAGGGCGAGGACCCGGCTGGTCACACAGGGTCACTCATGGGGTGTAAGGTCAGCCCCGCCGAGGGCTGCACTGCCCAGCGCCTCCCCCGTCCCTGCCGTCCTCCAGGTGGGAGCGGGCTCTGACCCTCGGGGCCCAGCCCTCTGCTCGCACGGGACGCCGAGGGTTCCCGTGCTCAGCACGTCGGGGATAAACACCACCGTGTGTGGTCAGGCCTCATGTCCACAGCTTCCTGGTGATGGTGACGGGTAGGGGGTCCCAGACCAGCCCTGGGGCGGTGGAGCAGGGCCGGAGGGCCGGCGTGAGGTTCTGAACGCCACCAGAGGCGGAGCAGAGAGGAGGGATGGGCTGGGGGGGGCTGTGCCAGGGCTTGGGGATTCGGGGCGACATAGCTGGCTGTGTGGCCGGAAAGGGGCTGGGTGTGCAGGAGGGACCCAGGGTTCCTGCCTGCTGGTCTCCGGACGGAGAAGCCTGGCTTTGCCTGCCCACCGGGGCCGCAGAGGGATTGGCTGGGCCACGGTGGCTGAGCTGAGTGTGCTCCCCTCTGCCACTCCTGGGGCCCTGGCTCCGAGCCTCCCTGAGGAAGACCCAGGCGGGGACCCGGGACGGGACGTGGGGTTTGACGGGCTCAGCAGGGCCCGCGTGTGGCAGCCGGCCCGGTGGGGCTATAAATAGCGGCCGAGCCTGGCGCCCGTAAACAGTGCTGGCGCCAGCCCCGGGCGGTCACACGCGCAGCCCAAATTAGACCCTCCCCTGCCCCCCTCCTCCCTCTCCCCTGCCCCCCCTCCCCTGCCCCTCACACCCCCTGCTATTCCCCTACTCCGGCCCTGCGCAGGGGGCAGGCTCTACAGGTCACCGAGCCTGGGGCCTGGAGTGACTCCCAGCTTGGCAGTATGACCCCCACCTGGCCGTGTGACTCCCTCACCTGGCCGTGTGACCCAGCACCTGGCCGTGTGACCCCACACCTGGCTGTGACCCCCCCGCACCTGGCCATGTGACCCCGCACCTGGCCGTGTGACCCCACACCCACCTGGCCACGTGACTCCCTCACCTGGCCGTGTGACCCCGCACCTGGCTGTGTGACCCCCACCTGGCCGTGTGACCCCCTCCCTGGCCGTGTGACCCCCTCCCTGGCCATGTGACCTCCCCCCCCACTGCCATCAGGGACAGTGGGCCCGGGCACTGGGGGGCCATGGCTCAGGTGGGGCATTGCACCCGGCGGCCCGCCCGCCTCACCTGGAGCTCGGAAGTGCGCGCAGGAATGAGAAGTGCAGCCGCTTTGAAAGCCAGTTTGGAGTTTCTTAAAAAGTTAACCGTAGCCCCGGCCGGTGTGGCTCAGTGGGCAGAGCGCCGGCCAGCGAACGGAAGGGTCCCAGGTTCGATTCCCCGTTAGGGCACAGGCTCAGGTTGCGGGCTCGATCCCCAGTGTGGGGCGGGCAGGAGGCAGCCCATCTGTGATTCTCTCTCATCCCTGACGTTTCTATCTCCCTCTCCTTTCCTCTCTGAAAGCAATAAAAAAAAACAATAAAAGAAAGTTAAAGGTAAACGTGGCCTCTGACCCCGGCTGGGATCCCCGCGAACCGCCCACCGGTGCCCGCGAAGGCCAGCGGGCAGCGCCTCTCCCCGAGCCTCACGGAGCGGCCGCTCGCAGGCCAGGCAGCAGGGCATCTGGGAAACAGGTGGCATGAAGGGTGATGAGGGCCACGGAAAGTTCCAGAAAGCAGAGGGGCAGACAGGCGGGGGGTGGTGGTGGTGGTAGTGGTGGTGAGCTGGGAATGGCCACTTGGCGGAGGACGACGTACTTTTTGTTTTTGTTGTTAAGCCTCACCTGAGGGAACCTTCCCGTTGGTTTTCAGAGAGAGAGAGAGGGACAGAGAGAGGAACATCCATCGGTTGCCTCCCACACCCACTGCGAGGTGGGCAGTCCAGGAGGCCCGGATGGAGCCTGCAACCGAGGTACATGCTCGACAAGCATCACACCCGGGGCCCTTCAGTCTGCAGGCCGATGCTCTGTCCACCGAGCCTGTCCAGCCAGGGCTGATGGGAATATCTCACAACTGGACCACGGTTAGAGTTTCATGACCTTGTACATCTGCTGAGGTCACACGGGGCTTATGATGGGCACCGTGCCCACAGGGGGACGAGGTGGGCCGGTGCCATCTGCTCTGCCCAACCCTCTGTCCCTCCCTCCCTCCCCCACCTGCTGACACAGCCTCTCACCCTCTGCCTGTCTATCATCCAGGCACCCAGGGCCAGGCCGAGCATCGCAGGCCCACGCCCACGCCAGGCCAGCTCTGGGATGTCCCGGTCCCCCAAACCCCACCCCCTGCTAGCCTCAGCGGGCAGCCAGCACAGGCAGCAGGCCCCCGCCCCTGGCTGCGTCCTCCCTGTCCCCTTGGCCTCCTCTGTCCAGAGGGTCGGCAGCTCCATGGACAAGGCGCCAGGTCCCAGCTGCGGGTGGCCAGGCCCCTCCCACCCTCAGGCCTAGACCCACGGGGGGGCCTCCAGGGGGCCCCCTCCCCTCCGCTGAGCAAGGGGACCCTGTCCTGCCCCAGCAGTGCCTGCTAGCCTGCTCCCCCCAGGGCCCCAGAGCCCTCCCCCTCCCCCCTCCACGAGGCACTCGAATGGAAGAAACGCACCCATCATCGCGTTTTTGTAAAATCTCTCTGTTCCGGCCCCGCTGGGCACGCAGAGGCTGGGCTGGGGAGCAAGCAGGGAGCATCGGGGGCTCCAGCCCGCCCAGCTCCCGCAGGCGGAGGGGTCTGAGATGGGCCGTCTCCCGGGGAATCTGGGTGCCAGGTCACTGGAAGGTCGGTACCAGCGGAGGTGCCTGGGGATGCGCCAGTTCCCCTCCCCGGGGGGTGCCAGGTGCATGTGGGGGCGGCACTAGCGTTAGAGCTGGACCACGAGGCGTGCAGGCAGTCCAGGTGCCAGGCGGGCAGTCCAGGTGCCAGGCGGACAGTCCAGGGGTGCAATGCAGACAGACCAGGTGCTAAACAGGCAGTCCAGGATGCCAGATGGGCAGACCAGGGGTGCGATGTGGGCAGTCCAGGTGCGATGCGGGCAGTCGAGGGTGCGATGCGGGCAGTCGAGGATGCCAGGCGGGCAGTCGAGGTGCCAGGCGGGCAGTCGAGGTGCCAGGCGGTCCCCTCGCCCCTGAGCTTTGGGAATCACGCCCCTGGCTGGGCCCGGCACAGGCTCCGGGGTCCAGGCCCAGCCCCAGTACGGCCCTGGCGCTCCGGGCTCGGCAGCACGCCTCAGGGCTCGCAGCTGCTGGAGGCCTGCCGGTCACTTGGCTCTGGGCCTGGGCCTGAGGCCTGCGGAGGGACAGGAGGGAGGTGAGGAGAGGCCTGCGGGGCAGTGCGGGGCCCGAGGGGGGTCCCAGGCCCCAGCTCCTCCTGCTGCCTCTGCTTCTGCCCTGCGTCCCATCCGGGCAGCCCGGCTTCCCTGAGGGCGGGGCTGGCGCCGTCCACCTGTCCCGGCTGCGTCTCCCTGAGGGGCGGATCCCGTGTCCTGCTCTCCACTGCCGCGTCCATGCCCCCCGGTCCCGTGTCACCTCCGCCCCGGCTCCCGCAGGCCCTCGGCCCGGCCGGATGCCTCCCGCCCCTTCTCCCTCCGCTGGGGCCTGAGAGTCCCAGGCCCTGCCACCTGCCCCCCACCTCCCGCCCACCGGTGCCCCTGCCCATCAATGCCTGTGGCCCTCTCTGGTCCAGGGGACACGGCTTGTGCTTGGGAGACACACGGGGGCAGCTGCATGCCGCCCACAAGTAACGCTGAGGACGCCCAGTAAAGGGGGAGGGGGCACCAAAAAGGAACGATTTGCTGTCTTTTGCGAGTTTGGGCCGTTCGGGGTGAAAGGCAGGGGGTGGTCCTCTCAGTCTCCTTGCACATGTCCTGCCAGGCCCAAGTTCTTCCACATAAAAAGTGGGATTTGCCGAAACCGGTGTGGCTCAGTGGAGAGAGTGTCGGCCTGCGGACCGAAAGGTCCCAGGTTGGATTCCGGTCGAGGGCATGTATCCTGGTGGCGGGCACATCCCCAGTGGGGATTGTGCAGGAGGCGGCTGATCGATGTCTCTCTCTCATCGATGTTTCTAACTCTCTGTCCCTCTCCCTTCCTCTCTGTAAGAAATCAATAAAATATATATATTAAAAAAAAAAAAGTGGGACTCTGGCCGGGATGGCTCAGTGGTTAGGCGTTGACCTATGCACGGGGAGGTCACGGTTTTCGGGCTCGACCCCCGGTGGGGGGCGTCTCTCTCATCATGGATGTTTCCATTGCTCTCTCCCTCTGCCTTCCTCTCTGGCATCAATAAGGATATGCTTTTGGCTTTTTAAAAAAAGTGGGGTTCCCTCCCCCTGCCCTCACCACAGGGGATGGCAGGCGGGGAGGCACAGCTGACCTTTGCACCTGCAGCCCCGGCCTCCAGGCCACACCCCGGCCCCCCAGGGACACTCCCAGGGCTGCCGGAAAGGGCACCGGGCGTGTGGCCTGGAGCCACGTCGGGCAGAGGTGTGCACGCCTCGCTCCTGCTCCCGTTCCCACACCCTGGCACTCGAGGGACCTCACCTCTGCGCCCGGGGCCCCTCGCCTGGAGGCGGATGGGGCACAGACGGGCCTGAGCTCAGGTGGGAAGGAGACAGGGTTCCCTGCACTGGGTCCCCACCTGGCTGTGCCAGACACAGCAGGGACCAGCCCGTCTGTGGGGCTGCATGTGGGAGCTTCTAAGGCCCTGCCTGTTGGGGTGGGAGGGTGGGGGGCGGGGAGGAGAGGAAGGGGAGGAGGAGGGGGCGTCTGGGGAGGCCCCTGCTCTCAGCAGACAACCGGCCTGCAGGGAGAGGGTGCTGCAGACCCCACCGAGGTGCCTGGCAGCCTGTCCTTGCCCCCCACTGCCTCCCCGCGGCCAGGAGTGGCCAGCTCAGGGCCAAGGAAGGCAGGGTGTGCATTACAGAGGGTGCGGCGATCGGGAGAACGGCTGTGCCTAGATGGAGGAGGAGTCCAACGACGAAAGATAGTTTGGAAAGGCATTGGGGGGTCAGAGGAGCTAGAGTTCCTCCTTGTCTCGAGACCCCATGCTTTTTATTAGCACAATTTGTCCGAAGGCCAGGTGGCGATACTACGGTGTCACCTGGGGGGTGGGGACAGGGGGCGGGGGCGGGGGGTCAGTAACGCCCAGGATTAGGAAGGTTAGGCACAGGGCACCCTCAGCCTGTCCGCCCGGCCCAGGAGCCCGGCTCCCACGGGCACCCAGGAAGCTCCCGCCAGCGGGCAGCTCTGAGGCCGCGCCAGCCACAGCAGAGGGGCGCCAGCCACGCGGCCCGGCCCTGCCCTCCTCCTGTGGACGGTGGGGCGATGCCCCCCCGCAAGCGGCCCAGGAGGGGGTGCGGGAGGGGGGGAGGATGCTGCCGAGGGGCTAAGCGGGTTAGTTAGTGTCTGGGCGGCCACCACCACCACCACCAGCAGCGCCACCAGCGTTAGTGCGAGGCAGGCGCTGACCTACCTTACTGGACCACACAGAACCTTTTGGGCTTATTATCGTCAGGGTCAGGGGCAACCTCTGCTTTCAAATAAAAGAGACACTCTCATGGCCCGTCCCTCCCGTGGAGCCGGGTGGTGTGGGCGCCGAGCTGAGGCGTGGCTGTGCCCTCCCCCGCCGCCGGGCAGCCTCCCTGGCGCGGGCGGTGTGGCTGGCTCAGTGTGGGTGAGGGTGCAGCGAGCAGGCGGTGCCCCACACCTGCCCCTTCCCGGGGCGGAGGCGCCGCGGACCCCTCACCTGCAGGGCTGGGGGGCCGGGGGATCCCCCTCCTCGGGGGCAGGGGGACCTCGGGCTGCAGGGAGAGGCGGGGTCCTGGCATGAAGGGTGCAGCGAACCCCACGCCGGAACCCGGAGCCCCAGGAACCCGCCCGCCTGCCCGCCCGCCCGCCCGGTCCTGCTCGGGGAAGAGCCGGAGACCTCCCCCCCTCACCTTCCTGAATCCGCGACGGCCGCTTCTTTCGCCGCCTGCTCGACCCCTTGGAGGCCCGGCCCTGGGCCCTGGGGAGGGTGCCGGAGCCCGAGGAGTTGGCCACCGAGTCCTCGGAGAAGGACCTGTCCAGCGAGGTGTCCAGCGCGGAATCTGGGGCGGCGTCCTCCTGGTCCTCCTCCCCCGGCCTGGCAGGTGCTGAGGCGGCGGGCGGAGGGCCGTCTCCTCCACCGAGGGCGGCCGTGGTCTCGGGCCCCTCTCCCGTGCTGTCAGCTTCGGCCCGGGTGACGCCCCGGGGGGCGGTGGGGGCCTCAGCCTCCCCGCTCGAACCCAGGGCCCCCGGGGGCTTCTCACTGGAGAACGGGAGGGGCTCCAGGGCCCGGGCGTCCCCCAGCACCACGGGCCATGCTGCGGCCGGGGGCTGCGAGCTCAGGGGGTCCTCCGTGGGCAGGACGTCGCTGGCGTCCACGTACCAGGAGGACCGCCGCTCCCGGGGGCCGGGGCCGGCCTCCTCCGCCTCCTCCTCCTCCTCCTCCGATAGGTCTGCAGCAGGTTTCGGGGCGGGGGCCGCGGCGTCCGCCAGGTCCCAGTCTGGGGGCGGCCTGGCTGCCTCCACGTCGAGGTCAGGCCCGGAGGCCGAGCCGCTGGCGCCGTCCCTGGGGCCTCCTGGGGGGCCGTTGGAGGCCGCTGTGGACGAAGCACCTGTAGGCGGAGGGCAGGGCGCACCCAGCGTCTGAGGGCACCCTTCTCGGGAACAGTCTGAGCGGGGGGGCCCCCCTCCAGCTCAGCTTCCCTGGTGGCCTCCCAGCCTGGGCCCCACAGGGCAGGTCCGGCCTCAGCACCCTCGGCCTGTCCACCAGGCCCGTGGCACTGTCTCTCCTGCCCACCCCGGGGCTGGGCAAGCGGCCTCTAGCCCTACCTCCCGCCCTCCCCTTCTCAGGGCGGCCAGGAGAGAGGAGGGCTCCCTCGTGAAGTCAGGGAGGGCTCCCCAGAGGAAAGGGGTGCTGGAAGCCAGTTCCAGCTTGTCGTCATTACAAGAGTTTCATCAAAAGGTCGATGAAACTTGGGGGCTCAACAAGAGCTGAGTCACATATGTAATCACCTGTGGGAATGGCTGAAAGGCACTTCCCCCTCATCTGAATAGGATGACTGCTTGCTGCCAGACAGCTCAGGGCCTCTCAATCTACACGGTATTGCCTCCTGTGGGCCCAACACCTGAACTGCTGTAGTCTATTCCCCAATCTGACAAAGCTTCTGTAAACCCGCCCTTTGAAGTGTACAGTGGTACCTCGAGATACGAGTGCCCTAACATATGAGATTTTTGAGATACGAGCCCTGGAGCGAGCGATTTTTGCTTTGAAAGACGAGCGACATTTGAGACAGAAGTCATCTCGCGGACCGGCCGGTGGCACACACCCCACCCGTTTACCGAGACTCGAGCGTCTCATCGTTTCCCACGCCTCAAGGTTACGGAACGAATTAGACTCATATCTCGAGGTGCCACCGTAGTATCTCCACCTGGCCTGAGGACAAATTGTGCTAATAAAAAGCACGGGGTCTTGAGACAAGGAGGAAGTCTAGCTCCTTTAGCTGCAGCTCCTCTGACCCCCCAATGCCTTTCCAAACTATCTTTCGTCTTTGGACTTCCCCTCCCTCTAGGTACAGCCGTTCTCCCGATCGCCGCACCCTCTGTAACACTGGGACAAGACCCTGGCAAGGGAGGTGTGGGCTGAAGGATGGCACAGACGGGATGGCAGGAAGCCAGCAGAAGAGGGAGACGAGGTGAGGGGGGGCTCTCACCACCAGGCGCGGTGTCCCTCGGGGGGCCTGCAGCGGCCGCCCGGCCGCCCCCTTCCCCGTCGCCTCGGCCGCGCGCCGTCTTCCGCAGCTGGAAGCCCTTCCTGATGTCGGCCAGCAGGGCGTCGATGACACACACCTCCTCCTGCTTCTTGCCTCCCTTCCTGACTGAGAACCCAGGACCCTCAGGCTCGGGCTCGCAGGGCCAGAGCCCTCCGCCCCCTGCCCCCCTGGGGGGCCGCAGAGACGCCACGGCGGTTGGAGGAAGGAGGGTCCCGGCCCCACGCCCGCCCGGCCTCACCAGGCTTCCCATCCTCGCCCCTGGGCCTCCGCGCCTCCTCCTCCGCCAGCTGCCGCTTCCTCCTCTCGGCTTTGGCAGCCTGCTCCTGCCGGTCCTTGTTCTCCTGCGGGGCAGACACGGAGCCGTGACCCCCCCACCCCCACCCATCACCCCGCGGGCCCTCCCGCCCGCCCGCCAGGCCGCCGAGCGGGGCCCACCTTCAGGGCACGGAGGAAGAGGTCCCGGAAAGTCTTCATGGTGCTGAAGGTGTCCTCCAGGCTCAGCTGCTGGGCGTCCTCGCACAGGTAGTGGGCCAGCGCCAGCTTCTTCCGCTCCACGGCCTCGAACACCTGCTCCAGAGCCTGCGAGGCCTCGACGCTGGCCTAGAACGTGGGCACCGAGCGGTCAGGGCCTGGACGCCCACAGGGTGACAGCCCCGGCCCCTGGCTGCGGGACGGCGAGGGCCAGGCCTGCAGAAGAAGGCAGTCCCTGGACAGGACCGGGGCTCTGGGGTGCTGGGCCTGGGGTTCAGGGGGGCTCCTGGCAGGACCCCCTCTAGGACCAGGACCTGCTGCAGGGTCCCCGCCTAGGACTCTCCTTCCCCACCCTCACCTGCCCTGCCCGGCCTCTCCTCTCCCTAAGGCACCCCAGGGGGACAGACAGCAGCCTGGAGACCACACTCAGTGCAAGGCTGAGGCCTCCCCCCACCCCCTGCACCCCTCTTTCTCCCCACTCCTTCCCCTCCACCCCCCAGCTGGCGGTGCACTTGCCTGCAGGCGCTGGGCGTACTGCTCCCGCACCTCGGGCTCCGAGCCGGCCACCTTCCGCTCCATCTCCAGCAGCCTCTTCAGGTTGCCGCTGGACTCGGAGCGGATGATCTCCAGGTTGATCCTGAGGGGCCGGGCGGCGGGGGCGGGTGACAGCTGAGGTCCGGCCTCGCTGGGCAGAGGGGCCCTCGCCCTGCACCCCGAGGCCGCCAGAAGCACATGGGAGCTCTGGGCCGGGTGGGGATGGGTGGGCGGGCGGGGCGCCGGCCACAGCAGGTGCTGGGCCTGCAGGCTAGGACCAGAGGACCTGCCGCTGTGGTGGGCGCGGAGCTGGACAGCCTGCTGCTCCCAGAGCTGCCCCTGCAGGAGGTGGGACCCCACGAATGCACCCCCTTCCTGGCCTCCATCTGGACAGCGGTGGTGGCAGGGATGCGGCCGCTCCGGGGTTAGCTAGCCTTTAGAGCAGCGGTTCTCAACCTTCCTAAGGCTGCAGCCCTTTAAAACAGTTCGTCATGGGGTGGTGACCCCCAACCATAAAATTATTTCCGTGGCTGCTTCATCGCTGTCATCTTGCTGCTGTTATGAACTGTCATGTCAATATCTGATAGGCAGGATGTATTTTCGTTGTTACAAATGGAGCATCATGAAAGCATAGGGATTAATCATAAAAACAATATGTAATTATATATTGCAAAATATTTATTTCTAATGACAAATAAGTGAAATGTTGTCTTGAATCGTGGTGTAGCATGGGCAACCGTCCTCCTAGGACAACAGTCAACGACATGGCTATCCTTTGCGACACCGAGGAGCGGTGTGTTGGTTCCTAAGACCATGGTAAATAGGTGTTTTCCGGTGGTCTTAGGCGACCCCCAAAGGGGTCGCGACCCACAGGTTGAGAACCGCTGCTGTAGAGGCTTTGTGAGCCTGGCCTCCAGCGTGGCCAGCCTGGTCATTCCCTGCCTCTCTCGGGCCTCAGTTTCCCTCCAGGTCATGGGGGACAGGTGTGGGGGGCAGGCGCTCCTGGGGGTCCCGGCCTGGTCCAGCCCCTCACTGGTGGGACCAGGCAGGGCCTGGCTCGCGAGGGGCGCAGGGCAGAAGACACCTACCCTGCGGCCTGCGCGGGCAGCTCCAGGTCTTGCGGCAGCTGCAGGAGGTCCGGGTGGCTCTCCTCCACCTCCTGGAACAGCGGGATCCGGGGAGCTGGCTGAGGCCGCCGGGCCTGGGGCTGCCCGCGCCCGTGTCTCCCACCCTCCCCCTGGGCCTGGACCTGGGACCGGAGGAGGAGGAAAGGGGGCGGGGAGGCAGGGCCTGGGTGGGAGGTGCCCGAGGGTCCTGGGGCGCGAGGCCGGGCGTGCCCACCTCCAGCACGTGGTGCAGCAGCGTCACTCGGCTCTGCTGGGACTTGGTCTCGGTGAGCTTGAGCAGCGTGCTGATCTTGAAGCCATCGGCGTTGCCCGTGTGGCTGCCCTGGAGGGGGGAGGCGGGGTGAGTCTTCCTGCCTCCGGGGGGCGGGTGGGGTGAGGCAGGGGCAGGGGGCACAGCCGCTCACGTAGTTGAGGAAGTTCCCGATCCTCAGGATCAGCTGGCAGAAGATGGGAAGCCGGCGGCTGGAGAGCAGGCCTGAGGGGCGGGGTGAGGGGTGGGAGGTGAGGTGGGGGTGCTCAGGGAGGTGGGGGCTCGGGAGGCGGGTCCCCTAGTGCTCCCCCACCTCACAGCCCACAGCCACGGGGGAGGATGGGGAGCTAAACCTTCCAGAACCTGTGGCTTCCCTGGTTCTCAGACAACCATCCCAGCCCCAGGGGAGGGGGGACCCTGCCAGAGGGCGTCCCTTATGCCCTGTCCCCGAGATAGAGTGGGCGTCCACTGCCGAGTCCCCGGCAGGCGAGAGCGGCACCCACCCGGGGCCAGGGCTACAGCGGGACCCGCCGGCTCCTCCCTCAGAGAGGAGGTGTGTGCACGTGCGGGTGTGTGTGTGCGAGTCTGCGTGCCCACACCTGTGTCTGCTGCATGCGTGAGTCTGTGTGCACACGCATGTACCTGTGTGTGCCCGCGTGTACATGCAGAGTCTGCCTCGGGGGTGGGGGGTGGTCTGTGACATGAGGAGGCTCAGTACCCACGGGCGCTCTCAGGACAGTCTGGAGGCTGGGGGGTGGGGGCTGGTGTTCCACCTCTGTGCCCCCAACCCGGGGCCCCCGCCCCCCGGCTCCGGGCCCACTCACTCTCGCAGGCGCCGAGCATCAGCTGGGCCTTGGGCCGCACCATGTCCAGCACCACGGCCGTGCCCTCACACAGCAGCATGCACTCCACCCGCAGCTGGTAGCTGGGCGCAGAGCGGGTGGTCAGGCCCCGGCCTGGCACACCCCGGCCCTGGCCCGCCGTGCAAGGGCCGAAGCCCGCAGTCCGCTGGGCGCAGAACTGGGGTCCCCGCCACCCCCACTCCAGGTCACCCTCAGCCGGGCCTCAGCAGGTCCAACCAGCACCCTGGGGTCATCCCTCCTCTTAGAATGGCTGGGGCCCTATCCCCCACCCCCACCCTATCCCTGTGCTGCCAAGCCCTCAGGTCCCCGGGAGGCCCCAGGCCGGGGTGCAGCAGTGAGGGGGCACGGGGCCGGGAGGTGCCCGCTCACCAGGGGATGCCCAGCAGCAGGAGGTAGAACTGGTCGGCGCTGGCCAGTTTGGCGCGGTCCTCGGAGAAGGAGCGCAGGTTTTCGATCTGCGGGGAGGCCCACGTGGGTGGGGTGCCAGGGGGGCGGCCGCAGCCCCCTCCTTCTCCCTGCAACACCCTCCCCCTCCCAGCAGCCCCTGCAGGCGGCACCCCCTGACCTCGTGCTTCTCAGGGAGGAGCTTGAGCAGCTGCTTGAGCACCTCCACGTCAAACTTGGCCGTGTTCCCCGCGCGGATCATGGCGGCCACCTCCTCGTTGGAGCTGGAGGGCGAGAGGTGGGGTGGGCGGGGTCGGAGGGGGAAGGGAGACCCAGCCGGGCACGGGGGGGGGGGGGGGGAGGCAGCCTGCGGCCTAGGACACCCCTGGTCCCACCGGGCTCCTCCCACCCCCGTGAGGTGGGGCACAGAGAAGTGAGCCACACGCCCGGGCACTCAGCCACGAGGCTGGGCTGAACGACCGGGCACCCTGTCTTCCCTCCCAGCAGCTGCTCAGGACCCGGGGGCGGCCGGGGGCTCCTGTAGGAACAGGGGGCTCCTGCAGGCTTCTTCTTTTTTTTTTTTTTAAATATATATTTTATTGATTTTTCACAGAGAGGAAGGGAGAAGGATAGAAAGTCAGAAACACCGATGAGAGAGAGACATCGATCAGCTGCCTCCTGCATGCCCCCATTGGGGATGTGCCCGCAACCCAGGCACATGCCCTTGACCGGAATCGAACCTGGGACCCTTCAGTCCGCAGGCCGACGCTCCATCCACTGAGCCAAATTGGTTTCGGCTCCTGCAGATTTCTGGGTCTGCCTCCCCGGGAGCCTGGCCTGGGGTCCCCCGGGGCCCAGCTGGGCAGTCTGGCTGGGATCCCACTGACCGGCCAGAGCTGGGATGGGCACCGCCCCGGGCGGCCTGCAGAGGGCACTGCCGAGCCCAGGGGAGCAGCGGGGAGGCGGGGCCCAGGTCGGGGGTCACCCCTGAGCTCACCACTTGAACTGCTTCAGGAAGATGTTGAGGTTCAGACTCTTCTTGGCGTCCAGGAAGGTGATCTGGGAAACACGCCCCCCCACACCATCAGCGGGTCCCCGAGGCAGCGGGCGGGCAGCAGAGGGGGCCCTCCCAGGTCCCGGCTCCCGGCCCCCAGGCCCCGGCCCACCTCCTTGGGCTCCCTCCGGGCGGGGGCGGCCGCCGGCTCCTTGGGCTTGGCCGCGGGGAAGGAGAAGAGCTGCTCGATGCTGGAGAAGTTGGGCTCCACGGCCTCGGCGCCCAGGCTGCCCAGCGAGGCCCACATGGAGCTGTTCTCTGCGGGGAGGCCCGCCCGTCAGTGCCCGCCCTGCCCCAGCCCTGTCCCCGCAGCCCGACCTCTGGCCGACCTTGGCGTGACCTCTGAGCACACCGCACCGGGGGGCCTGAGCCGGGCAGGGCAGGGGCATCAGACACACACACACACACCAGCTTCAAAGATGTATGTGGGAGGGCAGGTCGGCACTGCTGACCTCTGACCTGCCCCCTGCCCCCTGCCCCCCGCCCCGGACCACCCAGGGGCTGAGCCCAGCGCAGGGACAGACCGCCCGGGCCCCACCTTGCGCCACGTGGGACGGCAGCTTCTGCCAGTTGAGCTTCTTCATGCGCAGGGTCGGGGGGCT
>JAAGEH010000451.1:224019-235119 GCA_011751065.1 Lasiurus cinereus | reverse complement strand
TCTTGAATCTCCCTTCCCCCCACTTCTAGCCCCCCTTCCTCCCCGTCTCCAGCCCCCCCCTCCTCTCCTCCAGCCTCCTCCTCACAGCCTCCAGCCTCCCTGCCTCCCCACCTCCAGCCTCCTCCTGCGAGCACTGTGCTGGAGTCAGGTTGGGATGCAGTTCGCCTGGGGTGGGGGTTCAGCTGGAGGAGGGGTGGAACCAGCAGCCCTGCCTGGTTCCCGGGGCGGCGGGGACAGAGGCCACCGGCTCTTACGGTCCTGAGGCCGGAAGTCCACAGTCGAGGTCAGGGCCGGCTCCCTCAGAGGGAGAACTCCGGCTCTGGCGGCCGGCCCTCGGCCCAGGGCTGCTCACTCCAGGCCCGGGTCTGTCTATGCCCGGCCTCCCTCTGTCTCGATGGTCTCAGAGCGACGCCCCTCCCTGGGCTCAGAGCCCCCCTAAACCCCGGACGCCCCCGTGGGGAGGTCTGTAGCTTAATGACAGCAGCGAGACCCTACTTCCAGTTAAGGTCACATTCGCAGGTGCCGGGTGAGGACGGGGCACATGATGTTGGGGACACGGTTCGGCCCTCGACACAAAGGTTCTGGGTTTGGGGGTGTGCAGGGAGTCCCAGGTCAGCCCGGGGAGGCCTCCGGGGGCTGTGGGGCTGGGGCTCTGCCAGGGGGGGTGTCTTGCCCTGGGGACACGTTTGAGGCATCACCTGCACCCCCACCGCCAGGCTCAGGTTCACCCCGGTGGGTCCCCTGAGGTGGGTCTGAGGAGGACGGCACATCAGCAGGGGGCGGGTGGAGGCCCCTTCAGCCTGAAGCTGAGGGCAGTGGGCACAGCCATGTGGGGGCCACCGATTGGCCCTCAGCTCCCGCCCATCATTCCAGCGTGTCCCTCCAAGACACGTGGCCTTAGGCATTCAGGGTCCAGCTGACAAGGACACAGCAGCTCTCTGGGGGTGCCCGGCGTGTGGCTCGGAGTGAGGGGTTCAGGGGTTCCGTGGGGGCAGGTGGGGAGCGAGGAGCCGGCGGACAGGAGTCGGGGTCACAGGAGCTGCCCTCCTCAGGCAGACTGGCAGCAATCCGGGGGGATTCAGAACAGCAGCTCCGTGTTTGGCCATGTTTTTAAAAAGTATTTTTTCTTCTTTTTAAACTATATTTTTATTGATGTCAGAGAGGAAGGGAGAGGGAGGGGGAGAGGAACATCAATGATGAGAAGAAATCACGGATCGGCTGCCTCCTGCAGGCCCCACACTGGCGATCCAGCCCGCTACCCAGGCCTGTGCCCCAACCGGGAATGAACCCTGACCTCCTGGATCCTAGGTCAACGCTCCACCATGGAGCCAGCAGTGGGCCGTCAGCCTTTCCATCTTGTAGAAAGGGGCGGTTGGCTCTGTGCAGCCGCCATCCCCACCCCCACGATGAAGACGGAAAGTGGGGGGTCTGTGCTCCTCACACTCTGTCACTGCACTCCTCTGCCCAGGCCCTGGGTGCTCGTCTCTTCTGTCAGTCCTGGGGGCTCCCCTGTCCTCCCAGTGACCTCTGTCCAGGCCTGGAGCGTGGAGCCAGGGCTGGCTGCTCTCTCTTGTCCAGAGCATCTGGGCAGCGTCATCCGAGGCCTCAGGAGTTGTTGTCTGAGGCCCCGTGGCCGTGCAGCCGCCTGCCCCATGTCGCCCACCGTGGGTTCGGTCCAGTCCGCAGGCAGTGCGCCGTGTGGCCACGCCCGGGCCAGCTCTCCCTCTTCGTTGGGGCTGTGGGACCTGCTGGGCTCTCCTGGCGTCCAGGCTGTGGCTGCCCCTCTGAGGGGCCGGGCTGGGCCGAGCCCAAGGGGCTGTTGTTGCTCAATCTGTGAGCTCCGGGCCGAGCGCAGGGCCGGGCGCCCCGTCACCACGTCAGTGTCTGTGGAGGAACCACAGAGCCGCCTGCATCCGAGGCTGCCGCTCACCACGCACCGGCCGGTGCCGCCAGCTCACAGGCCGGCTCGGGCCATGCCTCCAGGCTTGCTGGGTGCAAGCCCTGCACCCCCGGGAAGGGGGGTCGGCTTCGTCCTCCAGCCACAGCGAGCCGGTCGAACAGAGGAGCCCTGTCCTGCCCCGTGGCTGGTTCATCTAAGCTTGACCGGTCAGAGTGAGCTCATGGGACGGGCATGGCTCTTGGGCTGTCGGCAGCCTGGCACGGCTGCCCACCACACTCAGGTCGGAGAGGCCCGTGTGCTCAGGGTCAGGGCGCACGTGTTTCTACCGAGGCCCAGCCTCACAGACACCCCGGGGCCCCCCGAGACCTAGGGCAGAGCCCACTTTCTGGACCAAGGCTGGGCCCCTGGCCAGCTGCTGCGCGTGGGGGGCAGGTGGTGTCCCCCGTGCCAGCTGCCACCGCCTGCAGGGTGTGTCCGTCAGGGCGGGGCCTGGCCGCTCGGGCCCAGGACTATAGGGGCAGCTTCGGCCCGGGACACCCTGGCTGGGACCGGAGGAATGGGCGTGTGGTCTGGCACCTGTGGCTCCCGGCGTCTCGTGCTGTTCCGGGCAGATGGACGGCCGGGACGGGGAGGGGGGGGGGGCCGGGCAGCTCTGCCGAGCGGAGCCCCCGAGAGCGTCCAGGTGGCCGCGGCTGGTGATTGACGGCTGGGGAGCGCCGGGTTAAAGCGACCCATCTGCCTGCCGTGGCCTCCCAGGGCTTCCCAGGATGCGGTCACCATGGAGACGGCACATCCAGGCAGGGCACCCGGAGAAGCTCCGGGAGAGAGACAGCGGCGTTAACCCTGTGTGTGCGGGCGCCCGTCCCCACCGCTGCCCTGGCCGGCCGGCGGGGCCCGTGTTCGAGGAGGGGGGTCTCTCGCCCACCTGGGTGCAGCTCAGCCTCCAGGTTTCCATGGAGATGGCCGAGCAGGGCCTGGGCACACCCCCGCCGTGGTCTGCCGCCTGCACTGGGGGCCACGCGGGTCAGGGCCCAGCACCTGTGCTGCTGGCCCGAGGGCCCGGGCGGCAGGCTGGCCCTGCCCTCTGGGAGGTGGGTGACCGAGGCTCCCGTCCTGGGCCCTGGGGCGGACAGGGTGGGGCCCGGGCCAGCACCGGGACCTGTTGGCAAGGGCGTGGCCCCTGGGCCCCGACGTGGCCCGACTGGAAACCTGAGGGCGAGGGTGCCCTCTCCCGCCCGTGGCTGCCCCCGTGGCTGGTGGCCGAACCCGGGGGTGCAGTGACCCCTCCGGTCCCTCCCGCAGCTCCTTCCTCTACGCCTTCCTGAACCTGCTGGTCAGCGCCTTCGTCGTCTTCCTCGTCTTCATCGCCAGCACCATCGTCAGCGTGGGCTTCACCATGTGGTGCGACGCCATCACCGAGAAGGGCTCGGTGCCCCACAGGTGCCCGCCGCCCTGCCCCCCTGGCTGGGCTCCTCATGTGCCCGCTCTGCGCACCCTGTCCCTCCTCCCAGGACTGGCCCCGGGGTCCAGGCCCCTTCCCGGGGGGTCCGGGGGAGCCTGTAGGTCCCTCAGAGCAGGGCCCCCACCTGGGGCCACTCGGAGCCTCTCGCTGCCCCCTCCGCTGGCCCGTGGGGGTGACTGACGGGTGGGGTGGGCTCCGGGTCCGGCAGCTGGGTGTCCACCCCCCCGCCCCCTCCAGGCGAGCCTGGGCCTCTGGCTCCCTCTGGGGTGTCGTGCTAGGTCACGTGTCCTGACATCTCAGGAGGCCACGGGACCCTGGAGCCCCACCTGGCTCACTCCGGCTCTGAGGCCCGGCCGGCCCAGTTGCCCCCCAGGGGTTGGTGGCCGCCCGGAGGCCTGGGCTTGACCCCACTGGTCCCTGTTCCTATGGCCTCCTGGACTGCCGAGGTCCCTGCTGCCGAGGAGGGTGAGGCCTGTGTGGCCTGGAGGCGGCCTCTGTCCTGCGGGGCGAGCGGCTGCCTGTGGGCCGGGGCTGACTGTCCCCGTCCCGTGTGGCCCTTTCAGCTGCGAAGAGCTCCAGGCTGTCGACTTGGAGCTGAACGTGGACAACTCTGCCTTCTACGACCAGTTTGCCATTGCCCAGGTGGGCGGGGCTTCCGGGTGGGCGGGGTTTCCAGATGGGTGGGCGGGACCTCCAGGTGGGTGGGGCCTCCAAGTGGGTGGGGCTTCTGGGCAGGCAGGGTTTCCAGGCAGAAGGGGGGCCAGCCCTGCCCACCTGAGGCCAAGGTGGGTTTCAGGGACCGCATTTGGGGAACACAGGCGTCTGGAGACACGGTGGTGGCCGTGGTGGCCCACCCCTCACTACGTGCATCCCTCCCCACGGAGGGCACTGGTGACCCTGACCAGAGTGCCAGGGTGGGGCGGCTCCTTCTGGCACCAAGCAGGCCTCCCCAGCATCCGGGTCCCCTTCGGACCCAGGCTGGCCGCACAGGCTGGAGGGGCCAGCAGCCGACCTGAGGACTCTCTTGGGGGAGGGGCCCGTGAGTAGGTTAAGGGGAAAGGGGGTTCCATGGCAAATCCCTCCAATGAGGTGCCAGGAACTGCTCGGCCTGGCTGCGTCTGTGGCCTCTTCCCGCGGCCTGGCACCCGCCAGGAGGGTGTTGGTTGTGGCGACAGCCGGAGGGACCGGCCGTCCTGGGAGGGGACAGGCTGCCCGGCCACTGCCCGCCTGGGGGACCGCGGGGCCAGCCAGCCAGCCTGCGGGGAGGGGGTCCACAGCGCTGGCCCCCGTGGGGCTGAGAGCCACGGTCGTGAGGAAGGACGCACAGGCCGCCCCCCGCCCCCTGACGCTGCCTCTGCCCCTGTAGTTCGGCCTCTGGGCCTCGTGGCTGGCCTGGCTGGCCATCACCGTGCTGGCCTTCGTCAAGGTCTACCACAACTACCGCCAGGAGGACCTGCTGGACAGCCTGGTCCACGAGAAGGAGCTGCTGCTGGCCCGGCCGGGCGCCCGCACCCTGGCCCAGGAGGAGAAGAGCGCCGTCATCTAGGCGTCTTGGTGTGGGGGGTCGGGCCCGGCACCCCCACGGCTGGGGGAGCACCCCCTGTTTCCCGGGGGGCGGCTGGCGGGTCTGCCTGGGCCCCACCCCGGCCTGCAGCCTTGCATGTCTCCCCTGGGCACCGTGCCTCCTGAGGGACCCTGTTCACCCCCGTGCCCTGACTTCCCCGGCCTGACGGGGTTAGGGGGGCCCTCCAGGGGGCAGCGCCGAGGGCCCGGGGCACCGAGGACCAGCCCAGGGAGCCCTGGCCGGCAAGAGGGTGGGGGAGCACCCAGCTTCTCAGCCCCGTGACCCCAGGCCGGCCCTGTCCCCACCGGGGTGTGATGCTTGCTTCGTGGCAGCCCCTGCGTGACCCACCCGCCTCAACGCCCACCGACGCCCTGGCCGATGGCCCTGATGGCGTGTGGGGCAGGAAGCCGCGACCTGGAGCAGGCGGGGCAGGAAGGAGCTCACCTGTGGCCCCACCCGCTGCCCGCTGGCGGCCCTCCGGGCTGTGTCCCCTCCGTTCCTGCTCCGGGCCCCGGGGGTCCAGGCCGGGCCTCGGCCTCGGCTTAGAAAGTGCAGGGACAGGAGTGTGTCCTGGGCTCAGGTGATGGCCGGGTGTGGGGGGCCCTGTGGCTGCGCCCCAGCGTTTGTCTCACTGCACGGGGGGGTGGGCCTGTGCTGCAGGAGGGGGCGGGGGCAGGTGCCGCTGCACATGTCTGTCTGCGTGTGCACGTGAGGGTGGGCATGCGTGTGATATTAGTGCACAGGTGACATGAGTATGTGCACGTGTGCGTGCGTGTATGAGAGTGTGCCACGCACCACTGTAGAGTGTGTGCAGTGTGAGTGCGCACACGTGTGTGTGAGCGTGCGTGTGCGGAGTATGAGTGTGTGCGTGTGTGCGTGCGCGTGTTGAGAATGTGCCACGCACTACTGCAGAGTCTGTGCAGTGTGAGTGCGCACACGTGTGTGTGAGTGTGCGTGTGCACAGTATGAGTGTATGCCCACGTGCGTGTTCGTGTAAGAGAGTGTGCTACACACTACTGTAGAGCGTGTGAGCGTGCGTGAGCACAGTATGAGTGCGTGCGCGTGTGAGTGTGCATGTATGAGAGTATGCCACGCACCACTGTAGAGTGTGCGCGGTGTAAGTGCGCACACGTGTGTGTGAGCGTGCGTGTGCACAGTATGGGCGTGTGTGTGTGTGAGCAGGCACGGGACGGGGTGGCCAGGACCAGGGCAGGGGTGGACATGGGTGGACAGGAAGCTCCCTGATCTGCACCCACGGGGAGCCCCGGGCCCTGCAGCAGGGGCTGCCTTCCTGTCCGCCACCCGTGCAGGTGCAGTGACTCCCCCGGCCCCTGGCTTCCCCGCCTTTCACCCCTCCCCCCGTGCCCGCCCGGGGGGCACCCGAGGGGGACGAGCACCCCACTCCGGGGCTCCAAGCCCCGCCCGCTTCCTCTGCTGCCCTCTGCCGCCAGCTCGCTGCCTGCGGCTCCCTCCCCGGGAAGGAAGGCCGCTCCCCGCCCGCCTCGCTGCCAGGACTGGGCGGGGGGGCATGGGGCCTGCAGAGCCGTGGGCCTGGGCTGGGGGCGCCAGCTGGAGAGGGGGCGCAGGCCAATGGGGAGGGACGTGAGAGCAGGCTGGTGTCCCGGGGGTGGGGCCAGGTGCCAGAGGGAAGGTCCCGGGGTGGAGCCTGCTGGGGTTCCAGGCAGAGCGGCGGGACTGGAGAGGTGTTTGGGCAGAACCTGAGAGCCCGAGCGGGTCTGGTCTGGCCCTGGCCCAGCCCGGCAGCCCTGGCGCCCTGGCCACGGGGACCCTCCCAGCCCCTGAGGCCTCGTCTGTCCCCCCTCCAGGCAGCGGCCCGCTGAGGAGGAGGGGGAGCCCCAGGGTTCGCCCAGGCTCCGGGGTGCCTGTGGGTCCTGGAGCTGGTCTGGGGCGGCCCCCTCGGTCAGCCCCCTCAATCAGCCCCTCGGTCAGCCTCTGGTCCACTCCCTGCAGGTCCCGCCTCTGGCCGGCTGCATCCGCACCGCCTGGACGGGGAGCCGGCCGGGAGCGGGGACGGGACAGGAGCGGGTGCCTCGCCCCGGGCAGGGAGGCCCTGGTGGGCCCGGGAAGGCCGGGGGGGGGTCCCCCGCTGCGACGTGGGGCCTCCCATCGCTTCCCCTGCTGGGGGACAGCGGGTACCGTGGTTTAATGCTGCTTCCGGCTGAACTCTAGAGTAAAGATCCTCCAACTTCAGTGTGTTTATTTCTGAGTCACAGTGAAGACAGAAATGCCCGCCCTCCGACGGGGGTGGGTTCAGCCCCTGTCAGGGTTTCGTCCACTTGCTCGTCATGTGAGGGCGGAGACCGCCTTCATCATGTGAGGGCTGAGACCGCTTTCGTCATGTGAGGGTGGAGACCGCCTTCATTATGTGAGGGTGGAGACCGCCTTCATCATGTGAAGATGGAGACCGCCTTCGTCATGTGAGGGTGGAGACCGCCTTCATTATGTGAGGGTGGAGACCACCTTCGTCATGTGAGGGTGGAGACCGCCTTCGTCATATGAGGGTGGACACCGCCTTCGTCATGTGAGGGTGGACACCGCCTTCGTCATGTGAGGATGGACACCGCCTTCAACATGTGAGGGTGGAGACCGTCTTCACGGGACTCGGGGTGCTCCCCCCCTCCCCCGCTGGCACGCTCCCGGCGGCTCCCTGCCATGGCACCCAGCGGGCTTCTGGGTGAGCCGGGTGGCATGTTTGTGTCTCCGGCCGACTGTGTCCACCACGGGCAGTTGGGTCCCAATGACCGGTCACCGTCCGTGCCTGCAGAGCCAGCAGGTCGCCTGTGGCCGCCGCGGTGACCAGCCCTCGGTGGGTGGAGAGGCCCACCCGGCCCCTCCTTCAGGTGGGGCTGAGCCTGGGCTGGCTGCAGCCTCAGTTTCCCCATCTGGAAGATGGATGACAATCTGTCCAACCTCTGCCGGGCGCAGGGAGACAAGGTGGCGTCCCGGGGGCTGGGCGGGGGCGCGGTCAGGGGGCGATGATGCCGAGGGTCCCCCAGGACCAGGCTGGCTCCCCCTCAGCGCCAGCCCTGACGTGACTCTGTGGCAGAGGGCCCGTGTCCGCTGCGGCTGCGTGTGTTCTGACGCCATCAGTGTCCCGCGTGCAGGCGGGGACGGGTGACCCACGAAGCAGCGGGCACAGAGTCCAGACATCTGTCTGCAGGCTGCCCGGCGGCTCCGCTGTCCCTCCTGGCGTCTGACCGCGGCCGCCCTGCTTCGCCAGGTCCGAGGGGTCTGCGCCCACACCCGCCCGGGACCACGCGCCCGCGGCCGGGGCGGCACATGCCTACAGGCGGTGGGCGTCCTGCCCGTGGGGTCCCAGCCCCTCACTACACAGCGATGGCCGGGAGGGAGCTGAGGACCCGGTGCCCCTGGGCCCGGGCAGGGTCTGACCTGGGCGCCCCTCACCCTGCGGCTCCAGTGGAGGGGCCTGCGAGGGGCTGGGAGGGACTGCCCACCCCCACCCCCACCTCCACCAGGAACCCAGCTCTCCTGAGGTGTCCAGGCCCCGGCCCTGCACCCCAAAGTGGCTGCCGGCCGTTCCCCTGTCCAGGGGCCCAGACACAGGGGCCCTCTCCCTCCAGGGACCGGGGAGGGGTGAGGGGGCTGGCCCGGGGCCGGGCGGGTGGTCCCGGTGTTAGTTGGGGGTCCTTTTCCTAACAGGCCTCCCAGTGGACCTGGGCTGGGACCCGGGCTGGGAGCTGGGAGGGGTCATGACCCAGGAGGGGTCGTGACCCGGGAGTGGCTGTGACCTGGGAGGGGACATACTGACTCAAGCCCTGGCCCCCCGCCCCCCGGCACCCGCCTTGGTCCCGGGTTCACCGTCGGCCGCTCCGGCCCCTCGGGCGTCAGAGCTGCAGGAGGCAGTGCCAGCCGGTGAGCAGCGCCTGCCGCAGGCGCAGGGCCAGGGCCAGCAGCCGGGCCCTCAGGTCCTGCAGGGCCAGCGCCAGGGGCTTGGAGCGGCCGCAGCACAGGCCCAGCAGCAGCACGAGCAGCGCGCACAGGCCCAGGCGCAGCAGCACGGAGCGGCCCCGGGCCCGGGGGCGGGGGCGGAGCCGGCGGGGCGCTGGGGGCGAGGGGGGTGGCCGTGAGCCCCTTTCCCATCTCCCACGTCCCCGGGGTCCGGGGCTCCTTCCTCCCTGGGGGGCTGGCACCCTGGCTACCATCAGGGCGGGGTCCCCGGTGGGTGGAGGGTTCCCCATCCCAGCCCGGCCTCTGGTGGGAGGGGGGACGGGCTGTCCCAGGTGGGCTGGGGCTGGGGCTGCCCTGGGCACTGTGTGGGGTGCTGGGACCCCAGGGAAGGGGGATCAGAACTCACCCTTGGTGGTGGGCGCCGTCTCCCTGCTGGCGATGTCTGGGAGGAGAGCGAGGGTGGGGCTGGGGCACTGAGCCCGCACGTACGCACCCACCCGGGCTTCCTGCCTCACTGCCCACCCAGAGGCCCAGTGACTGTCCCGCCCCCACCGGCCAGTCTGCCCGGCACCACCCGCTCTGCCCAGCCGCCCGCTCCCCGTCCGGGCCAGAATGTGGGGCCCAGGACAGTGGGTGCTGCTCTCAGACACGTGCAGTTGGGGCGTGGTGACCCCGCAGGCAGCCTGGGCCCCGGGCGGCAGGGGGTGGGCACCTGGGAGGGCCAGGCGAAGGACCCCCACCCCGTCCCACCATCTCAGGCCCAGACCCCGGCTTCCGTCTCTGTGCGCACAGCTCCGAGGACCCCGGGGAGGCCTCTTCTCGGGGGGCTGTGGTGGCAGACTCTAGGGTGACCCCATGATTCTCACCCCCAGGGCCCTGGCCTGGTGGGGTCCCCTCCGCTCCGTGGAGGGGCGGCCACTCCTGTCTAAGCCACAGAGGTGGTCAGAGGGGAAGGGGTCCTGCAGGTGATGAAGGGCACCCCCCCCCCACTGTGACCCTGAGCCAGTGCAGAGGGGAGTGCGGGCGGCCAGGCCCCTCAGGGGAGACGATGGGAAAGGGTTTGCCTCAGAGCTCGGCCGCCAGCCCCGAGGGAGCTGCTGTCAGTCAGTGCTGCACCCACAGTCAGCCCTGCACCCCCGGGGCCTGGAGCGGAGCCCCAGCTGCTGAGGGGACCGCCGGGCACAGTGGGAGGCCCTGAGCAGAGGTCCCCACCGAGCCCCGGCCACTTGCCCCGTGATCCACACACTGCGCCCTGTGCCCTGCACCCCACACCTCATACCCTGAGCCTCACACCCCATGCCTTGCTCTCCACACCCTGTGGCCCACACCCCACACCTCATGCCCCGACCCCCACACCCTGTGTCCTGCACCACGTGCCCCATGACTCGCACCCCGTGCCCTGTACCCCGTGCCCCACACCCCATGCTCCACACCCCGCCCCCACTCCCCGCGCCCCTTACAGTGCACGGCCACCTCCAAGGGCTCATGGAATCGCACCCGCCGTGTGGCCCTCTGCGGCTCTGCCCTGCGGCCCCGGCCCTCGGGCAGCAGCGAGCTTCCTCTCAGAATGGAGGGGGGGCACTTCCTGTCGTCCTCCTGGGAGAGGCGGGAGCAGAGGGAGCAGGCGGTAATGGGGTCCCCCCCGGCCGGAGGCGGGAGACAGCTGTTCCCCAGGTTCCGGGCAGCTCCTCGGACCCACTGTGCGGACCAGACAGGGCCTGGCCGCTGTGCCCATGTTCACCCCCTGCCCCTGTGCCCGCTCAGGACCCGATGGTGCTGGCCGCCACAGGGGTCCGTGACCCCGAAGGGCCACGCTCCTGCGCAGGCTCTGCGCCCCAACCCCGCGAACCCTCATAGCTTCTACGTGTCAGTAGTAATGGCCGCACTGGCAGCGAGGGCACCATCTTCCTGTCCCAGCTGCCCCCGCCCCGACCTGAGATCCTGGAGCCTCTGCCCAGCGGTGGGGGTGGGGATGAGGTAGGGGCTCAGCCTGGTGGGGGGGGCCAGGGAGGAGGCTGGGCCCCAGCCCGCCCGGCCCCAGCTCAGTGCCTGAGGGTCACTGCCCCCTGGAGGGAGGTGAGCACAGGCCACTGGCCAGGGCAGGCACAGCCTGCACCCCGGGCAGAACCAGGGACCAACTCTCTGACACGAGGGTGGGTGGCAGGTGGGTGGCAGGTGGAGTGGCAGGTGGGTGGCAGGTGGAGTGGCAGGTGGGGTGGCAGGTGGAGTGGCAGGTGGGTGGCA
>JAAGEH010000451.1:212971-224009 GCA_011751065.1 Lasiurus cinereus | reverse complement strand
GGTGGAGTGGCAGGTGGGGTGGCAGGTGGAGTGGCAGGTGGGTGGCATGTGGGGTAGCATGTGGGGTGGCAGGTGGAGTGGCAGGTGGGGTGGCAGGTGGGGTGGCAGGTGGAGTGGCAGGTGGATGGCAGGTGGGGTGGCAGGTGGAGGGCAGTGAACAGCCCACCCTGAGCCTGCGTTCCCGTCTGTAAGACGGTGACGACGGGTTATTTGGGGTGTAGCTCCCTGTGAGCGGGCCCTGGCCGCACGGAGCCTCTGCTGGCCCTCCCTCCCGGCGGTGGTCATCGCCCGGTCACCCGTGGCCCGGCTCCCGACGGTGCGTGTTCTGTCTGAGACTTCAGTGCCTACGGCCTGTGCCCCGCCCTGTGCCCTGCCCGGTGCCCCAGCCTGGGGCCTGCCACCTGCTCGCTCTGCCAGGCCGACCCTCCACCGAGTCCCTCCCCGGACCCCGCCCTCCGGCGAGGGCCCTCCCCCAGAGGTCCTGGCCCCCTCAGGACCCGCCTTACCTCCTCCGCCCGGGGCGCCGAGGAGCCTGGAGCGGCCGCCACATGCTTCCTGGTCGGGGGTCGCGTCTCCGGCCTGCAGTCGGGGCTCAGGGCTGGTGCGGCCGCCCTCATCTACGTGACATGGTCCTGAGAGGAGCGAGGGCACGCTGACCGCATGGGCAGCACGGGCGGGGGGGGGGCCACCCCGGTAAGAGATGCTCGCGCAGGCCCCCCCAGTTCCCGCGGCAGGGGGGCCGGGGCCCACCCTTTGGGGTTGGGTGCGGCCCCCAGCTCTGTCCCCCCCGCCCCCCTCCCCCCCCCCCCACCCTCCTCCTGCAGGCCTGCGTTGGCCGGGGTTCCTGGCCGGGCCGGGTAACAGGAGTGCCCTCCGCTCAGGCCAGCTCGTGACCGATGGGTGATAACGGGTGGAAAATAGCTCCCGGCCGGGCCTGCAGAGTGTCACCCCTGCACCCGCCCCCCTGCCGGCCCGGAGGCCCCTCCCCCCGCACCCCCACCTCCGGGGAACAGGGAGCCCTGGCGCCTGACCCTCCCAGGAGCCGAGGGCTGGCCAGCCAGGCGTCCACACCCCGTGGGGTTGGGCCTGGTGCCCCCGCCCTGACCGGGCTCGGAGCCTCGGAGGCCACGGTGCACCCCGGGCCCAGCAGCCCCTGGCTCCCAGCCTGGCTCTCAGTGCCGGCCAGCCCCCCGCCAGCCCCCGGGGGCGCGAGGGAGGGGGTCCTGCCCGGTGCAGCGCCTCGGCCAGGCCAGGCCGGCAGCCGCCCTGCACTGAGGCCGCCCCGGGTCCCTCCCCTCGCAGCGGCACGTCTGTGCCCGGCCACGAGGGCCGGCTGCCCGGCTGCCGTCACCCCCGCTGCCTGTGGCGCTCCCCGTTCCCGCCCACGGACCCCGGGACCCAAGCCCTGCGGGGTGTGTGTGTGTGTGTGTGTGTGTGTCCTCCTCAGCTCTGGCCCTGCGGCTGGCAGCGAGCTCAGCACCCGCACCCCCTCACCCCTCTAACCTGCACTGCGCCACCCCCAGGAGGACCTGGGCAGAGGCTGTGCCAGAGCAGTGGTCTCACCCGCCCCCCGGGCCAGAGCCGCCTCCCCCACCGACCCCTCCCTCCCGCCCCCTCCCCGTGCTGTCCTGCCAGCAGCGACACCTACCCCAGGGCCTGGGCCTGTGAAGGGGGGGATGCGAGTGGGGATCTCGACAGGGAGAGGCTAGAGCTCTGGGACCCCACTCACCCCCACATGCACACACTCGCCCCATGTACACACTCACCCCCACATACACACACTCACCCCCATGTACACACACTCACCCCCATGTACACACACACACTCACCCCCCAAACACTCACCCCACGTGCATACACACACTTACCCCCATGTACACATACACACTCACCCCCACATACACACACATTCACCCCCATGTACACACTCACCCCCACGTGCACACGCACCCCCATGTACACACTCACCCCCACATACACACACACTCATCCCCCCACTCACCCCCATGTGCACACACTCACCCCCTACATGGGCACGCACATCAGACACACATGCCTACACACATGTGTACACACATACATGTAGACGCCCCCACCTGCACACACACTCATCTCCCACATGCACACATATTCATCCCCATGTACACCCCCTCATGCATACACACTCACCCCCATGTGTACACACTCACCCCCACATGCACACATTTACTCCCACATACACCCACTCACCCTCATGTACACACACACTCACCCTCATGTACACACCCCCTATGTACACACACACTCACCCCTACATGGGCACGCACATCAGACACACATGCCTACACACATGTGTACACACACATACACATAGACATACACCCCCTCACCTGCACACACACAAGACGCCTTCCCACACGCATGCACACGCACCACACGCCCCTCACCCACCTGCGCCCGGGCCCCTGGGCTCTCAGGGCCGCGCCTCCGCCTGAGCCGCCCTCCAGCCGCGGTCGGGGATCAGAGCCGGCGGCGGAGGGGACACCAGAGCCGCCGCCGCGCTGGCCGGCCAGCGGGGAGATTCCCTTACAGCCGGGCCCGGCCCGGGGGGGGGCGATGTGTGGGGCCGGGGTCACGGGGTCGGCAGGTGTGCGGGCAGTGGCTGCAGGAGGGTCGGGCCGCCTTCCTTCCCGCCGGAGAGGGGGGCGTGGACACCCCAGGGGCCTCCACGGGAGGAGGGCCAGCGGGAGGGAGAGGCCAGGCCGCGCTGAGTTCGCAGAGGGACCTGGGAGCCCGGCTGACCGCACGCCCCCACCGCCGCCCGGCCAGACCCACCGCAGGCCGGCCCGGTGCCCGAGGCCCCTTCTGTGCCCAGCTGGCGCCCACCGGCTCGGGGTGCAGGGAGGCCGAGGGTGGCTGTGTGGCCGGGGGACAGGGCCCCCCTGTTTGGCCTCGAGAGCCCCAGGCGGCAGGGGTGCGGCAGGCGGGTCCCGCAGAGCAGGGCCGGGCGGAAGTGACGGGCTGACACCGAGGTGCCAGCCACAGCGGGTGCCACGCACGCACCCAGCGGGCCCGGGCTGAGGGCGGCCCCCGCACGCCGGCCGGGACGGGGCTCCTGCCGACGCTCAGCTCACCCAGCGCCGGTTCCGGGGCTCCGGGCCCGAGTCACTGCTAGCGTATCCGCTGGGCTGTGCCTGCGTGGACCGGCCCTCCCTCCGTGGCCCTGAGCCTGCTGGGGGCAGGGGGGGGGGCTGGCTGTCTCCGAGCCTGACCGGGCCTGTCCCCTGAGAGTGCGGCCCTTTCCCACGCCCCTTTCCCACGTCCCTCCCTCTCCCCTGCCCGGCTGCCCCTCTTTCCCAGCGGCTCCGCTCGGAGGGACCGGCCGGGCTTGGGCCGAGGGGTGTGGAGAGACGCAGCTCCAGCTCCTCCGGGTGGGACCCCCGGTGACCCCTCGCCCCAGCCACCAGGCGGCCTCGGGTTCGAGCGAGGCTGGGGGGGCCGGGGTCAGGCTGGCCGCCTGGGAAGGGCTGGGCGCCAGGGTCGGGAGGTCATGGGGCCACGGAAGGCCCACGTCTTGGGTGAAAGGGAGGCTGCCCCTGCACCCCCCGCCCCCCGGGGCCCAAGCATGCCCTCTGCCCAGCCTCTGCCCAGCCTCTGTCCGGCCTCTGCCCAGCCTCTGCCCACCTTCTGCCCAGCCTCTGCCCGGCCTCCCTGCCCGCCCGCCGCCCACGACCTCCCGGAACCTGTTGCTCCACAGCCCCCGCCCAGGGGGAGGGTGCGCCCGCTCTGAGTGGGGGTCCCACCTGGCTCCTTGTTGGGTCTGTGGGGGGCGGGGGGCAGGGTCCAGCGTCCCTCCTGCTGCTGGGAGGGGGGTGCAGGTTGCCCAGTGTCCAGCGCTCGGCCTGGAAGCGCTGCCGCTCACGCAGGCCGGTCCTCGCCGTCCGCCGGCCTCCGTGGGGGGGCGGGGGGGAGCTCGGCCGGCGGGCGCTGCGCTATAATTACCTCCTCCTCCTCCTCCTCCTCCTCCTCCTCCGGCAGAGATAGCAGCCACCCCGGGCCCGGCCCGGCCGGCCGCTGCCTCCGATCCGGGCGGCGGCGATTCCCAGGCCCAGAGCAGGGCGGCCCGGCCAGGGCGAGGGGTCAGGCCTCCAGGCCAATGGCCGCCGCTGAGCCGGCCGGTTCCCAGCCTGCAGTTCCTGGAAAACCCCTCCGGCAGGGGCCAGAGGCAGGGGTGGGAGTGTGTGTGTGTGTGTGTGTGTGTGTGTGCCGAGAGTGGGGTGAGGTGGGGGTCAGAGGCGGGGGTGTGTGCAGAGAGTGGGGGGATGTGGGGGGATGTGGGGACCAGGGGCCGGGGGTATGTGCAGAGAATGGTGTGAGGTGGGGCTGGGCAGGGTGAGGGCAGTAGGAGGGTGGGGTGACCAGACCCCGCCCCAAAGTGGAGCCCCGGGTGGGGGGACCTGCCTGCCCCAGCCCCACCCTGCGGCCTGTTCCCGGGGTAGGAGGCCCCGTGCCCAGCTGTGTGGCTGCTCCAGGAGGAACGGGCTGGGGGTACGGCCCCTCCACGAGTCCCCCAGACCGCCCAGCGCTGGCCGAGGACCCGTCACCGTCCCCTCCTCTGACCAGGGCTGGGGGCAGCGGGCACAGGGCCGGGGGCGAGTCACCGATCGACACTTCTGAGGGTGTCCTTCTCTCCACCTAGCTGCAGGGGGCAGGTTTCGGGGTGCCAGGCGGGGAGCCGGGGTGCACGTCTGGTGGGCACGGCCACAGCGGGGGGGGGGAAGCCCTCCACTGCCGGGGGCAGGCAGGGGACCGATGGCTCTCGCTTTCGGGGGCTCCCCAGGCCGTACACCTCAGGGAGGGGGGGTGAAGGGGGCAGAGGGAGGGACGCTGCCCTGTGAGGTGTCGGTGTCGGTGTCGGCTTCTGCGTCCTCCAGCTCCTGGCGGGCGGCCCCGGGCGGCCTCCGGTTCTGGTTTCTGAGCGGGCGGGGCCTCAGCGGTCACAGCCCCCGGCCGGCCCCCGGCTCGTCCTCGGGGGAGGACAGGCCCTTGGGGTGGGGGTCCTGCCCGGCAGCTCCGCTGTGCAGCCCGAGCTGCGATGCAGAAGCCGGGGCACCGGGCGTGGCTCTCCCCCCCCCAGCGCTGGAAGGAGGAACCCTGGCCAGGGGCGGCCGGCCAGTTCCCGCAGGAGGCCAGGTGTGGGCTGGGGTCCTGGCCGCTGGGCGAACAGGTCCGTTCCCTCCTCCCACGCTCCTCGCGGCTCCGGGGGCTGAGCGAGCTTGGCTCTCCCGGGGCCGCGAGGATGGGATCCGTGTTACTTACAAAGCCAGCGGCCTCTGTAGCATCTCGGGGGCAAGGACGCCGCTCGGGGAGGTCCACCCCCCCTCTGCCCCTCCTGCTGGAGTCCGTTGGGGCTTTAGGGGTCACATGACTCCCGCCTCAGCCTGGGGCTCGGGCCCTGAGGACCCGGGACGGGGACCTGGACCTGTTGGTTGTGCCTCACCAACACGGTGCATGGCCCACAGGAGCGCACACATATGTGTGAGCACGTGCTGGGGCCATGGAAGGGACATGTGTCCACTGACCCTGGCACAGCTTAGTCCCTTCAGCCTCCCCCCGGCCCAGTGGGGGGCCCAGTGGGGGGCCAGTGGCCCGGGAGGACATGCTTTCCTGGCAGCGCCCTGCGTGGCCTGAGACCGGGCAGTGGGTGACCGGCTGGGGGGCCGTGTGGCTGCGTGGACGTGGCCGGGAGCCGGGGGGACCTGGCCCTGAGCCAGCGGCTGGCTGCCCCCCCACCCCACCCGCCCAGCCGCACCCGCGGGAGGTTGAAACCTCAGGGGCCGAGTTGGAGGCACAGGGGGGACGGTGAAGTCCTCTCCTCTCTCCCTCCCCTCCCCTTCCCTCCCCTCCCCTCCCCTCCCATCCCCTTCCATCCCTTTTCCTCTCCCCTCCTCTCCGGAGTTTCCTCTCCATCGCCGCCCTCCGCACAGCTCCTCCATGATCGGCCCAGACCGTGCCCTCCTCGCCATGACCGGGTGGGGGTGGGGGGCTGGGGACCCCCCCGCAGGACCCCCCTGGGGGTCCCTCAAGGTGAAGTCTCCAGTCGCAGCCAGAGGAGCGGGTGAGGCGGGGAGGCCCAGGCTGGCGGACGGTCATGGAATGTCAACGGCCACCAGGTGGCGCCGGAGGACCGGCCAGGATCCCAAGTGTGGCCCCCACTGGGCGGGGGAGGGGGTGGTGGGGGAGGGGGGTGGGGGTGATTGGGCGGGGGAGGGGGTGGCTGGGGAAGGGGTGGCTGGGGTGGGTGTGGGCTGGGGAGTCTGCAGGACCCACCGACCCGCCGACCTTTGTCCACAGAGGGGGTGCCCGTCCCAGAGGCAGCCCGCAGGCTGTGGCTCAGCCGGGGGAGGACGCGCCCTCACATGCCGGGGTGCCCGGGCCTCGGGTTCCTGTGTGACCTCCTGGGGGGTGGGGGGGACCCTGCTGCTCAGACCTGAAGAGCCTTGCTGGCTGGGCCCTGGGGGACGGGGTGCAGGGGGGCCCCCGGGAAACCCCACGGGCACAGAGGGCTGCCGGCGGGAGGCCTGGCCATTGGCGGGCAGTGCCCAGGTGGCCGGGCCCTGGCCTCTGGGGCCACACGCATTTCTTGCTGGGTCAGGACCTCGGACCCCGGGGAAGGGCCAGCCCTCCGCACGGTGGGTGCTGGGTCCCCCGGCCCCCAGGAGCTGCGGGGGCCACTAGGAGTCAGGGTGCCCAGGGAGCTGCCTGGAGTCCACGCTGAACCCCGCTTCCTAAGACCCCCCCATCCCCCCCCGGGACAGCCCGGCCGGGGCACGGAGACAGTCCTCCCCTGGGTGTGGGGGTCCTGTCTGGAGGGGGGAGGGTTTAGGGGGCGGCTGCAGCCTCTGGGGTCCTTCTAGAACCCTCTGTGAGAGCTCCGGCTGAGCCGGCCGGCTGCCGGTGTGTGTGTGTCTGTGTGTGTGTGTGTGTCCTCTGCCCGCCTCATGGTCTGTTGTCGTCGTCGCAGAGACCGGGCCGGGCCGGGGTGAGCGTGGACCTGTGAACAGAAGGTCGGGGCTCAGTGCCCAGTCCTCCTCGCTGCTCCTGGCCCTGCTGGTGGGACCGACGTCCTGTGACTCGTGTCGGGCGAAAGGGGGGCCGGGGTCTGGGCACAGGTGCTGGTGCCACGTCCCCGCGCAGGGCCCGGCCCCTCAGCCTGGCCGCCCCGGCAAGCCTTCCTGCCGCCCACGAGGACGTCCGAGGAGGAGCCGGGCACCGCCCTCTGAGGTGGGCGGCCAGCTGTGGGCGGGCACCACTGGGAAGGACACCAGTGGGGAGGACACCAGTGGGCAGGCGCCGGGCGGAAGAGGAGGGGTGGGCGGCCGGCCCAGCCCAGTGGCCGTCACGCCCTGGCCCCGGGTGGCCGGCAGCAGCCCGGCTGAGCTCCCGGTGAGGCTGTGCCACGCTCCGGCCTCTCAGTCGTCTCCTCCCTCCTCCCCCCGCCCGCCCCGGGAGGCTCACCTCTCGCTGGGCACGTGGTGGACACGGCGGGTGGGGTGGGCGGGCGTGAAAACCGCTGCTCAGCGCTTACTGCGATCGGGATTTACGAGCACCGACAGGTTTAAGGCCCCGCGAGCGAGCGAGCCGACTGCTGAGCCGGCAGTTTCTGAGTGAGCGCCTGCCCGCCTCCCCGACCGGCCCGCCCACGCCCCCCCCACGCCATCCCCCCATGCCATCCCCCACTGTCCCTCCCCACCCCCTGGCTGTCTCCTCCCGGCCCCACGCTGCCCCTCTGGGGACAATCCTGCGTCCCGTGGGGAGAGCTGAGGGCTCCCTGACTCGGAGTCTCGGGCCCTCAGGGCTGCCCGGGCCGGTGGCCGTGGGCCTCGGGACACAGGGTGGGGTGTAAAGCGAGGGGACAGGGGGTGAAGGGGGGGAACGGGGCCCAGGGCACAGGGCTTGCTGCTCAGAGCGGCTGCAGGTGTCGGGGGACGGCGGGGAGGGGGCGCAGAGGGCGGGAGGGACCGGAGGCTGGGGTCCTGCAGGGGCCGCCCAGACTCCCAGGCGCTGCCTCGGGCGGGAGGAGGGCCCGGCCAGCAGCTCCCAGCGGCCCGTGGGGAGGACCAGGCTGCCTGCCTCTGAGGCTGCGGGGCCTCCGGGTGCAGGTGTGCCCGTGTGTGTGCATGGATGTGCGTGTACACGGATGTGCGTTACACAGATGTGTGTATACGGATGTGCATGTACATGGATGTGCTTGCACATGGATGTGTAGGTACACGGATGTGTGTGTACATGGATGTGCATGTATATGTGCATGGATGTACATAGACACACGTATACATGGATGTGCATGTACATGGATTGTGCGTGTGTACATGAATGTGCGTGTACGTGGATTGCGTGTATATGGCAGTGCGGCTGGCGGGTCCTCGAGGGCCAGGCTGGGCGTGGCCTGGTCCCTGGCCAGGTCTCTGCCTCTGTCCATCAGGGGGTCTGGGCGGGTGCAGCTGGGGGCGCCCCCAGCCCTGAAGGTCGGTGATTCTGGTTCTCGGGAGCGGGCACCAGCCGGGGACCCTCCGGCAGAGGACGGCGCTGCTTCTCAGACGCCAGATGCCCGGTCTGTCTGTGCCCCGCGTGCCTGGCACTGAGAGGGGCTGAGGGTGGAGAGACGCCGTGTGGGGCCGGAGCGGCCGTGCCCTCTGTGGGTGAGGGAGGGGTCCGGTGCCAGGAGCAAGGGTTGGCCTGGGCGGCCGCGGGCGGCAGGGGCGGGCGGACCCTCGCTGTCAGCAGCTACACTGGGGTCCCCAGGGGAGGGGGGTAGCCTAGGAGGGAGGGGGCCCTGGAGCCGGGGAGCCCGCACGGCCCTCACCCAGGAGGTGGCGCGGGGCGGCTGGCCCCTCGAATTCCAGGGCGAGGACGGCTGCCGCTGCTCAGGGAGGATGGTGGGGGTGGGTGGGTGGGCACGTTGGGCCCGGTCAGGGAGGCGGTGACACCAGGGGCCTGAGGGGACGGCCTGGGGGTCCCGGACACCGGGGGGCCCGCTGGTCCCACACAAACACGCCGCAGGCCGGAGGGCGAGCCCAGCACGCGGGTGAAGGCGCCGAGGAAGCGCCTCAGAGCTGACCACGTGCCCGTCCTCTCCCGGCCGCCGCGCTCTCAGCTCTAAAGCAGTTTCTGAGCCCCGGCTGGTGCGGCCCAGTGGGTAGAGCGTCGGCCTGCGGACGGAAGGGTCCCGGGTTCGATCCCCGGTCAGGGCACAGGCCTAGGTTGCGGCTCCATCCCCAGTGGGGGGCGTGCAGGAGGAGGGCGATCCACGATTCTCTCTCATCATGATGGTTTCCTCTCTCTCTCTCCCTCTCCCTGCCTCTCTGAAACCAATAAAAACATTTAAAAAATAAATAAAAGCCGAAACCGGTGTGGCTCAGTGGACAGAGCATCGGCCTGTAGACTGAAGCGTCCCAGGTTCGATTCCCGGTCAAGGGCACTGACCTGGGTGGCGGGCGCATCCCCAGTGGGGGGTGTGCAGGAAGCGGATGATCAATGTCTCTCTCTCATCGATGTTTCTGACTTTCTATCCCTCTCCCTTCCTCTCTGTAAAAAATCAATAAAACATATTTTAAAAAATAAATAAAAAGTAAATAAAAACACGGTGACTTCTGTGGCTGAGGAAGTGGGACTCGGTGTGGCCCTCGGTCCTGGGCCCCGGCTCCCGGTTCCTCGTGTTTGCCGACCGACCCCTCGATGGAGAGAGTCCTGCCTCCCTGAGCCCCACCTATCGCCCCTGGGTGGGCCCCGTCCTCCGCGCTGGGCCCGGTGCTGGGTGAACCCCACTTAACCGCGTGCTGGGGGCCCCTCTCGGCTGACCCCCGAGTGCCCGGCTGCGGCGGGCACTGCCCCAGTCTTGTTCTGACTGACTGACTGAGCATATGGTTCCGGGACAGACAGGAGGCTGGAGCCCGGTCAGGGAGGGGCTGTGGGGGCCGTGGGGGACGGTCAACGCCGGCGCCTCAGGAGGGAGCAGAGGGGCCTGGGGGTCCCGGCTCCCAGGTCGTCCTCCCGGGCTCCGAGGGCACCCGCTCACCAGCCCGCCCCCTGCAGGCGGGGAAACCGAGGCGCAGAGCGGCCTGGCTGCCCAGCTCCACCCCGCCCTCCTCCCCCTCCCTACACCCCTCTACCCCCCCGCCTCTCCAGCCACTCACGTCCCTGGTTTTCGGCTGAAGGTCTCCGCCTGGTGACTCCCTCCCGAGCCCCGACCAGCCCAGGGGGTCCCCTCCCCTCAGGGCCCCCCACTCCAGGGGGCTCCTCAGAGGGGCTCTCTGTCCCCAGCGAGGCCCCCCACCACGCCCGGGTGCGGCCCGAGCCCTCTCCATGAAAAACAAACGCCTGTGTTGTCTGCCGATCGGCTCCGCTCCGACATCCCCGCTGTACAGGGCGAGCGGTGACCCTAGCAGCCTCTAGCCCCGGCTGCTCCGGCCGATTCCTGTTAAATGCCATGCTCCGTCGCCTGCGGGCTACGGCGAGGAGGAGCCTCCGGTGGGTCCGAGGGCCGGGCCTGGGGATGGAGACACAGGGGTGGGAAGGGGGGTCAGGGCGTGGCCTGCGGGGAGAGGGACCCAGGCGCCCGCCAGACAGTCGTCTTGGGCTCCCGCTCCCGGGCCAGGATGGCCTCAGGAGGGCCGGGTGCGGACGAGGATCCCTATATCCCATCCCTATACCCCACCCCTATAACCCATCCCTATACCCCACCCCTATAACCCACCCCTATAACCCGTCCCTATAACCCATCACTATACCCTACCCCCTATAACCCACCCCCATAACCCACCCCTATAACCCATCCCTATAACCCACCCCTATACCCTACCCCCTATAACCCATCCCTATAACCCATCCCTATACCCTACCCCCTATAACCCATCCCTATACCCTACCCCCTATAACTCATCCCTATAACCCATCCCCTGTAACCCTCCCCTACCCCCACCCCTATATCCCATCCCTATAACCCACCCCTCTACCCCACCCCTATAACTGATCTCCTATAACCCAGCCCTGTAACCCA
>JAAGEH010000451.1:172865-184382 GCA_011751065.1 Lasiurus cinereus | reverse complement strand
GGGGGGAACTCCCGTCCTAATTAAATAGCCCGGGATGTTGGTGGCCGCGGGGGGAGGGGCGCGGGGCGGGGGGGGGTGGCGGCAGGTGCTGGCCTTGGGAGCGAGCTAGCGGGATTAGCGGGCTCCCCTTTGATGCCCCAGCTCTCGGGCTCGGAGGAGGCAGCCAGCCGCGCTAATTAGGGCGCAGTCTGCCACCTCCTTTCCGGAGGCACAAATCCATATTCACACTCGGTGGGGTGGGGAGATGGGGGGGGCAGGAGGCTGGGGGGAGGGGAGGGGACGGAGAGGGGGGCCCACACTTCCACCCTCCCAGTCCTGTCACTGTCCTCCACACCCTCTGCCTCTACGGGGAGGCCTGGCTCCCGGTGGCTAAGGGGCAGGGGACCTGGGCCCAGGAGGGGAGGGGGTGCTGGGGCCGGCTCTGGGGGAGGAGGATAGGGGGGCATGGCCTCGGGACGGGGGCTCCTGCTCTCCCTGTGGGGCGGGGCGGCTCCTGGGTGAGCACTTGGGCCTGCAGCTGGGCGGGGCCCGGAGTGTGTCAGGCCCTGGGGTTCGGCCTAATTGGCAGGCGTCCCAGAGGCCGAAGGAAGGCCGGTCCAGGCCCGGCTGAGCACGGAGAAGGGCGGGTGCTGACAGGCAGGTTCTAGGCACGCGGTTCTCCGCCTCCCTCCGGCTGCGGCCTTTCACGCCGCTCCTCATGCTGTGGGGACCCCTGTTATGCCCAGAGTCTGGGGTCCCAAATCATCCACCACTAAGGAGCCTTTTCCGATGCAAAAGCAAAGAGTCTTTATTTGAACCCGGGTTGGGCTCTCAGCCTCTTTGTGGCGCAGCAGCGAGGCGAGAGGGCGAGCCGGGCGGGAACAATGAGTTCTATGGGGTAGGATATTGGGGGGGCTTAGGGAAGTGACAAGGGTGACAGAGACTGGTCACTTGAATTGGGGTCTTTCTGTGGTTCAGCATCATGAGGACCCTCGCTGTGTTCCTGGAGCTTCATTGGTCCATTCGGTCGGTGGTCGGGGAAGTTAGGACATGGCTGGCACCCCTGTGGCCCCTCCCAGCAAAGGGAGGGGGTTGAGGCAGGGGGCCCAGCCCTAGAGGACAAGATGGAGGGGAGTCCGTTTCCTTTCACCCCCAGCCACACAGTCGTGTGCGTTGCTGCTTCATCGCGGTCACGGTGCGGCTGTGGTGAATCCTGATGTAAATGTCTGTGTTTTCCACGGTCTGAGGCGCCCGTCCTGTGGGACGGGGACCGAATGGCTGCTGGCGGAGACCAGGACCCACCTCCAGCCCCAGCGCCGGCCGGGGAGTGAGCCAGGACGGCGGGCGCGGGCGCCGACCCGGGACGCGGAGGCTGGAAAGGCCAGGCCTGGGGTCCGAGAGCCTCTTCCTCCGCCTGCTCGTCCCCGGCCCCCGGCTCCGGCCCCGTCTCTCTGGCTCGATGTAATGGGGCGACCCGAGACAGACGACCACCAGACAGTCAGTTGGAAAATGTAGGAAGCCTTTATTACGAACTCGAGTCCGGGCTCCCGGTCCCACTGACACAGCAGGGAAGCACGAGAGGCCCGAACCTCTGCAGCAAAAAGTGCCTTTTATCCTCCGCGCGGGAGGACCTGGCAAACTTTAATTGGCTCAGCATGACTAAATTTCATATACTGACTCTTTGTTTAAGCCTTTTAATTAGGCAAGTAAGCAGTCTAGAGAGCGGTTGTCCTTGCAGGAGTTGTTTGTCAGACTTCATGGCTTCTCAAGGCCGGGGGTGCCTTCAAGCACCTGGTGTTCTGTTTTATGTCACAGGATGTCTAGCTGAGAAACCCCCCATTCCTTCTCTCCCCCAGGCTTGAGGTCACCCTGACCCTGACTCACTCTTTGTGGGGAAACGCAGTCTGGGCCTTGCCCCTCCACATCCCGACCCCACGCCCGGGGCCCCCGTGCCCTGTCGACGCGGGGCCTCCTCCTCCTCAGCGGCTGCCTCCTCTGGGAGCTGCTGCCCGAGGACGGCGGCGTGAGCAGTTCCAGGGAGCAGCCTGGTGCCGGCTCTGGATGGGTGCTCAGCCCTGGCCGTCCGGGGGGCGGCGGGCACAGATGGGGAACCGGGCCTCCACTCCCTGCCCCTCCCCCGGATCTAGCCGGCCCCGCGCCCCTCAGCCCCCCCCCAGCTGGACCATGACCATCATTATCCTGTGTCCCTCACGCCTGCCCAGTCCAGATCCACCTCCTTCTGGGGGACAGCCTGTGGCCAGGTGAGTGAGCACTGGCCCTCCCCCGCCCTCCGGTCCCTGCGCCCTCCACCCCCCCCACGGGCTCCCTCCCGCCCTCTCAGTACCCTTCCTGCGGCCCAGGGGGGTGGGGGCCTCCTGCCAGGACTGCTGTTCCGTTAACTGATGACAGAAAACACGCATGTGCTCTGGTGATCGGGGGGCGAGGCGTCTCCGGGCCCCTTTAATTCGGCCGCTGGTGGCTGCTGTCAGGGAAGCAGCCGCTGCGAACTCAGGGGGACAAACAGAAACAGCGGCGGGAGGCCGTGTTGGGGGCAGGAGGGGGCTGAGGGAGGGAGGGGGCCGCAGAGAGACCGGGCTGGGCCTGGGTGACGGGCCCGCTGCAAGGTGCCCGCCCGCAGGGCACTGTGGGGCCAGACCCGGGGCCGTGCCTCCCACCCTCTGAGTCGGGCACCTGTGCCAGGGTGCAGGGTGCAGGGTGCAGGGGCCCGGCCCTTCCTGAGGGGGAGGCTCCACCCGCCAGAACTCAGGGCCTCGCTCGCAGCCTCATCACCATCGCCCCCTCGGCCACAGGAGCGGCTCAGGGCGCCCGCTGAGAGGGAGCCACACCCGGTGGGGGTGGGGGGATGGGGGATGGGAAGCGGACGCCTGGCCTGCGCTGGGACCAGCTCAGCATTGCCTCGGGTGACCCGGGTCCCTGGGACGGGCCACCGTGGGTTCCTGAGCCAGGGTGGCGGGTGGGGGTGTAGGGGGGAGGGCTGTTGCAGTCGCTGGCGGAACCTGGCACCGGGACCTGTTGCCTCAGATCCCGCTCCCCCGGGCAGTCACAGACGCCGGCCGTCTGTCGCTGCAGCCGCTGCGCCGGCCCGTCTCCTTGCGTGTGGTTCCACAGCCCACAGACGTGTGAACGCGGCCGTATGTCAGCTCCGCTCCACGCGGGCGGTGGCCGTAACCAGGAGTTTCCCGGCTCCGCCTGGCACAGGCCCTGCCCGGCCGGCACTCATTCCCGGGAGCTCCCGGGAGGGACCCTGAGCCACGGGGGGGAGGAGGGTGGGACGTAGGCCTGGCCCCCCACCCCGAGCTGACCGCTGACCCAGGCCAGCACTTCCTGGGGGAGGGATGGCAGCTGCGGGGAGGGCGGTCCTGGCTGCCTGGACGCGGGCGGCTGCAGGCCTCACCACAGTCCTTGGCTGCGTCCACACACCAGGCCCTTTGCCTCTGCCCAGTGCCAGGCCGGGTTTCAGCAGAAAAGGACAAGGTGGCAGGAGGCAGAGACTCAGCCGTGACACAGGGGTCGGGGGTGGGGGTGAGGGTGGGGGGAGGATGCTCCGTGGGGGCGTCTGTGGGCCCTACGCCCCCCGGCGACCCAAGCAGAGGGTCTGGTATCCGGGCGCGGCTACTGCGGGTGCGGAGGGCCCGGTGTGGCCTGCCTTCGCCGAGGGCGCGCTGGGCGACCTCCGCTCTCCAATGAGAAGGCCGTCCGTTCCCGGCCCACCGCCTCCTCCTGGGTTCGGGCGGCGGCAGTGGCCACGCTGAGCCCACGAGCTGGACGGAGCGGAGTCCCGAGTTTGCTCCCGACGAGGACGTGTCCCGAGCGCAGCGCTGCGGCCTGCCCACAGCGGGCACGGAGGGGGCTGCGGCCTGGCCGACCACCTGCTAAAACGCCAGCTTTTGTCCCATAAAAGCCGTCTCCAACCTGGCCGGCGGGGCTCCGTGGCTGAGCATCGACCTGTGGACCAGGTCAGGGTTCCATTCCCGGTCAGGGCACAGGCCCGGGGTGCAGGCTCGATCCCTAGTGTGGGGCGTGCAGGAGGCAGCGGATCCGTGATTCTCTCTCCTCACTGATGTGTCTCTCTTTCTCCCTCTCCCTCTTTCTCTCTCTCCCTCTCTCCTCTCCCTCTCCCTTCCTCTCTGAAATCAATAAAAGTACTTAAAACACTTCCAGGTTGACCCCACCCTGGGGCCCTGGAGGCAGGGCTGGGTGGGGTCCAAGGTGACAGGTGTGTGGGTGAGAGAGGGAGCCCCTGACTCACGGGGGCCTGAGGACTGTCCCGCCTGCAGCCTGAGGAAGAGGCCTGGGGGTAGGGGTGGGGGTGGGCGTGGGGGTGGGGGGGCAGGCATAGCCCAGGTCGGGGTGAGCCGGGCAGGCCAGGCAGGTCCAGCCCCACCAGATGGTCATTCACATGACCACTTGCCTCCGCCGGGTGCGAGCCTGGCCAGCTCCTCGGGGATCTCAGGCCGGCACAGCAGCGGGCGTGGAGCACGGGTGCCAGAAGTGGGTGTGTGGCGAGTGTACATCCACCCGTGGCCCTGGGGCCCCTGCACGGGCTCCGTGGGGCTGGGGACTCTGGGAAAAGAAGGCTGGAGGAGACAGAAGAGAGTCACCCCTTTGAAGGACTCCTCCCACCCCCGTGCCCCTCAACTCCCAGACCACCCAGCCTGCCCGGCCCCTGAAGGGCAGAGCGGGAGACCCCGGCCATGCCGCCAGAGGACACTTGGCTCAGAGGTGGGGGGCTCTCTCTGCGGTCACCCAGCGGGGGGGCCTGTCTGGACACCAGCTCCATTTGCTCTGGGGGCTGGAGGCTGAGGCCGAGCGGCCCCCCTTCAGCCTCTGCTGAGCCCCCAGGGGAGGGGGAGGGGTGGGGGGAGGGAAGGGAAGGGGCCGGGGAGCCACCACGGCCGGACCAGAGGCTGGGGAAGGGCGTAGCACCCACTCCGCTCAGCCACGGCTGCCATCACCTCCCCTTTAGGGAGCTGGTGTGAGCAGCAGACTCAGAGGTGGGACCTGGCAGGGCAGGGCTGTGAGCACCCCCTGGGCGGCCCAGCGCCTCCCACAGGAGGGGCGCAGGCTGGTCGGGGTGAGTGGCCACCGCGGGCTGCCTGCCTGGCTCCCTGGGCCGCCCCTCCCCTCCCCTCCCCTCCCCTCTGCTCCCCCGGGCCTGCAGACAGGAGCCAGAGGGGCAGCCACGGCCCATTGGTGACCGATGGGCCTCGCCAGGGCCGCTCACCCCAACTTCCCGCCTCGTTAGGCAGCCTCTGAGCGGCCACTCTGCCCGCCCCCCCTCCCCTCCCCAGCGCCTCGACACCAACAGCCGCACCAGCCGCTAATGAGGCCCCTCCGCCCCTCCGACCGCCCGGTGTCACAGCTGAGCGAGTGCCGGGCCGGGAGTGTCCACCGTGTCCCGCTGGCCAATAGGGAAACAGCTTCTCTCTTCTGTGAGGGAGCTCTCAGCCTGCCTGCCTGCCCCTCCTCGGGCCAAAGGAGGCCCGGCCACTCCCTGCCCGTCCCCGGGTCCCCGTGAGCCACAGGTCAGCACCGCCGGTGCGGACAGCTCCCCGGCAGGTCTCCCTGGGACGGGAGGGCAGCAGGCGTGGCCAGCACCGGCCCTGGGCGCACGGCCTGAGGGCGGATGGCAGCCCACGCAGGGGTGCAGCAGGGAACGTGGGAGAGGCGCCCGGAGCCTCGATGCCTCACAGGGGGCGGGGGGAGGGTCACGGGGAGAGGGACCAGCACAGACAGAGCCTCTCCCCTCCGGCCGCTGCAGAGGCAGCCGAGGGCGCTGGCCGGCTCTGGCTGGGCCCTGGGGCCTGGGGGCCTTGTTTGTTTGTTTGTTTTTAAATATATTGTATTGATTTTTTTACAGAGAGGAAGGGAGAGGGATAGAGAGTTAGAAACATCGATGAGAGAGAGAGACATCGATCAGCCGCCTCCTGCACGCCCCCCACCAGGGATGTGCCTGCCACCAAGGTACATGCCCTTGACCGGCATCGAACCTGGGACCCTTCAGTCCGCAGGCCGACGCTCTATCCACTGAGCCACACCGGTCTCGGCTATTTTTATTTTTTTAAAATATATTTTATTGATTTTTTATAGATTGAAACATGGATGAGAGACATCCATCAGCCGCCTCCTGCACGCCCCCTACTGGGGATGTGCCCCCAACCAAGGTGCATGCCCTTGACCGGCATCGAACCTGGGACCCTTCAACCCGCAGGCCGATGCTCTATCCACTGAGCCACACCGGTTTGGGCTCTTTCTCTTCATTGATCTCTCTCTCTCTCTCTCTCTCTCTCTCTCTCTCTCTCTCTCTCTCCCTTCCTCTCTGAGACGAATACACATGTAATTAAATAAAAATAAAGAAGCAACAGTGGAGAGATGCGTTTCCCCACATTCTGGGCGAGAGGTCTCACTGCCCGGCGGCGGAAAGCGTGCAGTGGGGGGAGGCGCTGGAGACGCCGGGCCCACACCGGCATGGCGCCCGGCTGGCGAGAGATGATGCACCAACCAGAGAAGGACGCCCACCGCTCGGCAAGAGAAGGCGGCCGCTCCCACCCCCCGCCCCCCGGGGCCGGCCAGGGGACGGGCATTTCCCGGGAGAGGGGGGCGCGGGCCTGTAAGTGGGGGCCACAGCCCGGCCCCATGGCAGCCAGGAGATCCGAGCCGCACCCCGCGGGGTCCCGGTCAGATCGCGGGCGGCGCGTATGCACCTCATTATTTCCCTCCAGACCCCCCTGAACGGCAGTGATGCGTGTTTACGACACGAACCGCTAAGGAGGAGCAGACAGAGCAGGGGACAAACAAGGAGATCTGGGAGCTGTGAAGGGGCTGGAAGGCGGGGGACAGTCCCCCTGTCCCTCCCAGCAGGAGTCTGGTGGGCGCGATCGCCTCTCCTTGGGAGGTGGGGATGGGGGCAGCTGGGCACAAGGCTGTGGCTCCTGGAGCCAAGGCCAGCAGGGCCGCTCGGGCTCTGAGCCGCCAGAACTGACCCTGAGTGTCCCAGGAGCAGCCGCGTGTGAAGGAGGCAGAGGGGCCGAGGAGAAAGGCGCCCCCGGACACACGCCTCCCTGCCCCCCCCGCCCTGCACCTGTCAGGTCTCATTACCTGGGCTGTCACCCAGCCCGGCTCACACCCCCTTCGACCTTGAAGTCCGCCTCGTACACTCCACCGGGCTGCCTGCAGCCAGCTGGCGGGGGTGGGGGTGTGTGTGTGTGGTGGAAGGGGGGCCAGGTCCGCCGGGCGGCAGCTGTGAGCAGGAAGCAGGGAGCAGGCGGGGCCGTGGGGCGTCCTGTAGGCCTCCTGCTGGCAGCAAGCTGGACGCCCGGTGCTGGCCGCTCGGGCCCGGCCCTGCCTGCCGTGAGGACCGGCCGCTCAGGGGTCGGCACCCGGGGCTCGGAGAGGGGCCCTCGAGTTGGGGTCGGGGTCCCACCAGGCAGGGAGGCGAAGGGTGTGCTCGGGATGAACCCACGGCCCTTCCCTCGGAACGGCGGATGGACCTTCAGAGGCGGGGAGCCTGGGCTGCGTGGGGTACCCCCTGCCGGCCCCTCACGGCACCGCGGAGCCCAGAGCCGGCTGCCCCCAGTCCCTGACAGCGTCGCCTGCGAGGGACACGCCTTTCGGAGCCTCTGCTGCCCTGGCATCCTCAGAGGCATTCTGGGTGCAGGAGGCCACCCCACAGCTCCAGGCGCCAGGGTAGCAGCGCAGGCTCCATGCAGCACAGGTTCTGGTTCGCACGAGCCGGCTGCCGCCTCCTGGGGGTGAGGCTCCGGAGTGCCCGCTTCTGTGACCTCCTCCCTCCCTCCCTCCTCCACGGTTACGGCCGAGGCTGGGTCCCCACGAAGGCGAGAAGGCTTTCCCGGGGAGGCACAGCGTCAAGGGTCCCCGGGGTGGGAAGGAGCCGGGGCTGAGAGCAGGAACCTGTGGGCGTTGGAGGACCGAGGCCTCTCTGGGCTGGCGGTGGGTGTCCCCGCCCCACCACAGGGCGCAGGCAGCCCCTCCGTGGGGAGAGCGAGCGGCCTTCTCCGCGTGGGTCCCTGCCGGAGCCTGCCGGCAGTCGAACAATCCCTGAACGAGGGGGTGAGGATAAGAAAAAGACAGACAAGAACAGATGGGGTGAGGAGGTCTGAGATTTGAGTCTGCAGCCCCGAGTTTATTTCCAGCACAGGATTTAAGCACCAGCAGAGGAGTGGGTGACACAGATCAGGTACGTATTTGCAAACACAGTCACTGACCTTCTGAGGAATCAAGACCTTGAAAGATCTTGCACAGAGGCATCAACATTTTTCCAGCCAAGCTGTTTAGTGATGTCTAAACTCTGCATTCACATCTCTGTGTATTAAACTGCAGGGTGAGAAAGCAGAGAGCTATGTCCAGAGCCTGCATTCAGGTCTCTAGGACCCCCGTACGCCTGGGGCAGCTCCCCACAGGCCCCTGCGCTCAGGGCCTGTCTGCGCCTGCAGCTCACCGAGTCCCCGGTCAGTGACCATAGGCTCGGTCACCACGTGGCTGTGCCCACGGGTAGTGCCGGGGCGGGGGACCCTTGCAGGAGGCTGGCAGCTCCTGGGGGCCTGGGCCCGCTGCCGCCTGCAGGCCAGGAAGGGTGCCCTGCCCAGGAGGTGGCAGTGCCCCCACCCATCAACTCCCAACTCCCTCGGGGTGGGCGGCCCAGGGGGAGGGGTCCTGAGGGGCAGCTGTGGCCCAGCACCTGTTCTGGCTGCCAGGTGCCGGGATGAGTCCCTTGTGGCCACGGGGTCCCGTCCCCCACGTGGCTCTGCTCCCACGCCCGGCGGCGGCTGGAAGAGCAGGGAGCAGGGTGACGGGCCAGCCGGCCAGAGGGGTGGACCGTGCGGAGGGCAGTGACCGTGTGGCTGAGGCTGGGCCCGGAACCCAGCTCGGCACCCGCGCTCACCTCTGGCCCTGCGGGACGTCCTGGCTCTGGAAGGACCACTGGCCGCGAGGCTCAGGCGGTTATTGAACTTCCGGCCGCTCCGGCCGTGATGGCGTGATGACGGTCGAGCCCTAGCCGGGGCTGCCCTGCTGGGTCCCCACTGCAGCCTCGCCCGGCCCCACAGGGGGGCAGCTGCTGCAGCCAGAGAGGGCGACCGCGTGCCCGAGGTCACCCCGCCGGCCGAGGCACCCGGCGCCAGAGTCTGTGCCGCTGACCAGCGCTGTCCCCCAGGTGGACCGTGGCCTGCCGGCCGGGCTCAGCGGACGCCAGCTGGCAGTGGGGTGAGTCTGGGCCTGCCTCCCCACACCCTGGCCCGGGACAAGGCCGCTGGGGCCACACCCCTGAGGGACAGGCCGTGGAGTGCGGCTCTCTCTCGTCTCCTCTCCATTTGCCCCATGAAAGGCAGCAACAGCTGCAGAAATGAGGGGACCCTCCCCCCGGGCTCCTGCCAGCATTGGGGGGCCCCTGGAGGCAGAGGAGCCCATGGGGTGCTCCCGGGGCTGGCGGTCTGTGATCGTGCACAGCACAGGTGAGCTTCTGCGTGTACCAGGCGTGTCACAGGCGTGTCACCTGCAGACGGATGAGAGCACCCGGCCGCTGAGCCGACCCCGCCGCCTGCGCCAGGCGGAGCCCCGGCCGCACTGCTGGGCTCAGGAGGAGTCCTCTGAGGTCGCGGGGGGTGCGGGGTGTCAGAAGGCGCCCAAGATGGGCATGCAGGCCCCCCCCTCCAGCAGCAGAACCCCCACTCCACGGCCATCCAGTGGGCCCAGCAAACGCCAGAGGGTCCTCATTCCACGAAGGCGACCTCGCCTGGAGGGGAGCCCACCAGGTCCCCGCTCCCCGCTCCCCGCATGCAGGTCTCGGCACCCGCTCCCTCCCGGGAGGAACCTCCGGCCTGGCCAACCCCGGCCCCCACCCGCCCTGAGGCCCGGAACCCTCCCCGATGCCCCTGGGGCAGCTGCGACCCCAGCTCCCCGCAGGGCAGCGAGGGGTGAGGTCTCCAGAGGTCTGGTAAGCGGTCTGGTGCTTAGAAAGCCGCCAGCACGTCCGAGGGCTGCCCATCACCCGGACAACAGGGGCCGGTCCAGGAGTGAGGAGCAGCGAGGCAGCGGTGGCCATGGTGATGGCGAGGGGCGTGGCGGTGGGCGTGGCGGGGACTGTGAGGGCCCAGCAGCCCCCCGAGAGCAGCGGGTGGCTCCCTCCCCACCCCAGGGCGCCTGGGATCCGCCTCCCTCCCTGGCTCTGTCCTCTGACTTCATCCACGTCTCCCCATGCCGGCCCTCACCCTGAGAACCCCCATCTCCCCGGCCCCCCAGCCTCTCCTCCTGTGTGCAGGGCTCCTGTCTGCACCCGGCTCTCCACCCCGAAGGCGTGGGGCGGGGGCACCTCCAAGCTGGGAGACAAGCCACTCTGGTGAGGGTGGGGGGAGCTCTCCAGGTCCCCTCCGGCCGAGGGGGACCGGACGCTCACTGTGGAGGGGCCATGGACGTGGCCAGGCCGTCCGCCCGGCTCCCCCCAGCCCTGCCCTCGGCCGGGCCGTCGTCCTCAGCGCGAAAGGTCAGAGCCGTCCTGGGTGCGTCCTGCTCGCGGTCCCCGGCCCACCGCCCGCCAGGCAGCCTCGTGAGTGCAGGCGGAGGCGGGGGACGTCGCTGACCTGTCACTGTCCTGTCTGTCCACGGCTGCGGCTGTTTAATGAAGGGCAGAGGCAGACAAAGGGACAGGCGTGGGGGCGGGGCGGAGGCTGTCTGACATGCTCTCCTGCTGTCGACATTTGTTGTTTGCAAATGAGATCATCCAGGAACAGACCCCCGTCCCCCGCATCCCAGCCCCCACCTCTGGCCCTGCCCTCCTCCCAGGCCGGGTGTCCAGTCCAGCAGACCAGCCGGGACGGAGGGGACACCGAGGAGTGGCCCCAGAGTGGGCGCCTCCACTCAGACACGCGCCTGTTGGCCCAGCCCCCTGATAAGACAGGTTGCCCCCTCCCCCCACACCGGCTGCCCAGGAGAAGGGGAGGCTGGCGAGGTCCATGCTGGCCCAGGGCACCCGGCAGAGGGCAGGGCCAGAGGCGGGGGCGGCCGGCTCTCTCCGAACTTGAGGCGTTGCTGTCGGACCTCGGTGACCACGGCACCTGTGGGCGGCTGCCTGACGGCTGGCTCCAGTCTCAGGCCGGGTCACCGTTCTCCCTAAAATTACGGGAGGCCAGGGCAGGGGTAGGGTCCCTAGCAGCTGCCGGCAGCTGGCTGGGCCTGCCTTGTTCCGAGCTGCACCCTGGAGGTCAGCACACGTCATAGCGAGCGATGGAACTCCCTCCTGGTCAGCGGAACTGGCGAGGGGACATGTTGCATATTGGGCGTTTACACAGAGAGATGTGCAGGTGGTGGTCCCATCGGCTCCAGGACCCACTCTGGTGTCAGAGGCCCAAGGAACTGGGGTCCAGGAAACAGCAGGACCCCGATAAATGTTGGATGGTGGGTGGGTGGGTGGGTGGGTGTGTAGATGGGTAGATGGGAGGGTGGATAGATTGATGGATGGATGGGTGGGTAGATGGATGGGTGGGTGGATGGGTGGATAAATGG
>JAAGEH010000451.1:103165-127015 GCA_011751065.1 Lasiurus cinereus | reverse complement strand
AAGACGGCGTCGAAGGCGAACATCCGGGGGACGGCGGTGGTGGCCGCCCGTCGGGGGCCCGCGCTGCCCGGGGGCCCGGCCGCCGGGTCGTAAAGGGTCACCTGCTTCCTCCGCGGGTCCACCTTCAGGAAGGCCGCGGCCTCAGCCGAGCGCTGGGCCCCCGGGGCCGGCCACACCCGCAGCATGACCTTCACCTGGGGGCAGGAGGGGGGGGCCCAGCCTCTGAGCTCGCCCTCCCTCATTCCCTCCCTCCCTTCCTTCCTCCCTCCGGTGCCGCCGTTAATTACAGGGCGGGAGGCGGCGGGCAGGCCGGCCCCGTCTGCGATCCACAGCAGGAATGCAGGCCCGCACCCCTGCTCCAGGCCAGAACCCGGGGAGACAGAGGGCAGGCAGGGCACGAGGCTGGGCAGGTGGGCGCCACCCGGGACAGAGGGAAGAAGGGGCAGTGAAGGGGACAGGGGTGGCGAGGCCAGGACAGGGGCAGGTTCTGGCACCCCCGGGGGAGAGGGACAGAGGGCAGGGACCGACCCAGCGACCTGGCTGCCCTCGACGGGGGTTCGCCCACACCGTCGGGCGGACTCCAGTGCAGAACAGGGGGCCCCAGAGGCTCAGCACGTTGGAGAGCAAGTCCAGCCCCCCCCAAAACACACACACACCCACAGCTCGGCCAGCTTCCTGGATGGGGCGGCCACTCGGGGACCCCCCCCCGACCCAGACCCCCCACGCTGGAGCTCAGAGAGGTCGGCGGGGATCACGGCCTGAGAGTGGACTCCTGAAGCCCCCACCCCGTGTCTGAGGGCAGAGGGAGGGGGCGAGAGGCCAGCAGACGGGGTGGCCCCAAGCACAGCTCACTCCCCGCTAAGAAGGGGCAGTGCCCCCCGATGTCGCAGTGTGGCCTTCCTCCCTGGGTCCTCTCCCCTCCCGGCCGGAGGAGTTGTGGCAAGATGCCTGGGCGGCTCTGGACACCCCGGGTGCAGGCGGGGTCCTGGCTGCTGGGAGCCGGGGACAGGCCAGGAGGAAGAGAACCCGGCCAGCCTGGGAGTTGGGGAGGGGAGCGGAGAGCGGAGAGCCTGGGGCCAGGACGGGCCAGGCAGGCAGGGAGGCGGGCAGAGCAGGGGGGTCCAGCTCAGCCAGCAGGGGGCCAGGGAGCCTGTTTCCCCAAAACACCAGAAACAGATGCAGAGAGGTGTCCTCCGGCACCAGACGGCGTCCTGGCGGCTGGCCCAGCCCTCGAGGGGACGGACGGGAGGCTGGGGGTGGGGACCTGAGAGCCGAGAGGCCCACACCTGCCGAAGCAACCCCCAAAGGGCGCCCCTGTGTACAGCCTGCGCCCCCCCCCCCTCAAGGTTCGGATGGGGGAGCCCCTCTGAACGAGGCCCCGCGCTAACCACCAGGCTCAGCCAGAGCCGGGACTTTCAGGGACTTGATTGAAGGAACAGAGGCCCCCCGCCCGCCCACCCACCCACAGAGGAGGGTCCAGTGGGCAGTGCGGGCCCAGCCGCCCAGGGAGGAGCGTGCCGACCCGGGGGCACGCGGGCACTTTCCTGCGGCTCCTCCACCGGCTCCTCCACCGGCTCCATTAGCCCAAATCGAGGCCTTTATCCCCGGCCGAGAACACAGCCATTTCACTCCCACGCCCCGCAGCCCGAGGCCGCCCTGAGCTCTGCCCAGGGGTTGGGGCCGTTTGGTTCAGCGTGCGCTCCGGCCACGGAGGGGCTCGGGGGGCCGCGGTCCGGCTAAAGGCCCGCCATTGTCGGGGAGAACCGTGCCGGAGCCCGCCGCCTGCGAGCGAGCGTGAGGGTGCAGAGAGGACAAAGCCCCGGATCGGATGGCGTGGTCAGGAAGCATGTATTTTGCATAAAAAAGGGCTTCCTCTCCTAAGAGGGGGGCCCTCGCTCGAGGGGGAGGGAGCGACCACGTGCCGGCTAGGTGATGAATGACCGTCGGGGGCACATCAGCGTCAGGATGGGGCCTAACCTGACTTCCTCCCGCGTCCATAGTAAATGCCTTTCAGGGGGCACTTGTCCTGGTGACAGGCAGGGAGGCGGGAGGTGGAGAGGTGGGAGGTGGAGAGGCAGGAGGGCCCTGGGTGGGCGGGGACAGGACTGACTGCGGGAGGGGTGCACAGAGCGAGAATCACCCACAGAGAAGGGAGGACCCCGCCCAGGAGGAGGGGGGCCAGCTGATGCCCGGTGAGAACCCCCAGCCCGTCCCCACCACCGTCTGCAGACAGAGCCCAGACGCTCCCGAGGCCAAGCGGCCAGACCCAGGATGCTGAGAGCCTCGCCCCAAACCCACAGCTCCGTCCAGCGGGCAGCCTCCCCCAGCCCAGGGGGGCTCAGGGCCCCGTCCACCAGCTCTCGGCGGCACCGAGGCCACGCCTCCACGGACCCACGGGGGCCCAGGTCACTAACCGGGCCACGAACCCGAGCAGCACACGGATCCTGTGCACACAGGTCCCGATGGGGGGCCCGGTGCCGTGACCCGCAACCCCAACGGGCCAGGGCTCAGAGCTCCCCTGTGGGCCTCAGTCTCCTGGTCTGACCCGAAACCCGTTCCCCCGTTCCCCAGGCGGGAGAGCCCCCCGGCCCCAAAAGGGCGAGGCAAAGGGGTTCCTGGGGTCAGACCCTAACCCCTGGTCCCAGGACGCCCACGCTGAGACCAGCACGCGGCCCGGGACCCCACCCCGTCTCCTAGGCTCCGTGCCACCACCGGGAGCCAACAAGCGTGGCCCGGGCCTCATTCTTCCCGTTTGCACCCCGACCCGCCCGGGGAAGAGGCGGAAGCAGCCCTGCCAGGGGTCACCCCAGGTCAAGGCCGGGCCTACCTTTCCGGCACTGCTGGGCGTGTCCTTGGCCTTGGCGGCAGCCCGGAGCAGGCAGGGGGGCGCGGGGGGCGGCCAGAGCTGCAGGGCCCCCCCCGAAGTCCGTGGGGAAGGCGGCGGCGGCGGCGGCCCGGGCCACGGGGGCGGGCGGCGGGTGGGGCTTCTTGCGCTTGGCCAGGCTGAGCTTCTGGGCGGCCCTGAGAGGGGGAGGGGGGGCGCTCAGAGCCGTCCCATCATCGGCCTGAAATGGCTCTGCCCACCCCCTGCCCCCGACTTCATCTCCTCCGGTGAAGCAGGGCCCGGGTGGGGCGGCCACGTCGGGGCCCCTAGCCCACCGGCCCCGTGTCCCCAGCCCCACGGCTGCTGGGCGAGCAGGACCCGCCAGCCGCTCACAGCCCCTGGACCTGGCGTCTGACCGAGTCCCCCCTGCCTCCGTGTCCCCATCTCCAGGGTGTGTGACCGGACAAGCCAGGGCACCCTCACAGGGGGAGCCCCACAGAAGGGCTGGAGGGAGCAGAGCTGGTCTCAGGTGGAGACCCATCCACCAGGCCCACCCGGCCACTCCCTCTGCTGAAGCCCTGCCAGGGGTCACCCCAGGTCAAGGCCAAGCTTACCTTTCTGGCACCCCAGCCCCCAGCCCACACTCCTCCCGCTGCCCAGCAATCATGCCCCGGCCCCCAGCACCCAGGCCCCAGCCCCTCCCTCTGCTGCCCGGCCCGGCCTCCCGCTCGGGAGATGGACGGAGATGGACCGGGCGCTGGGTGCCCTCGTCTGTAACAGGCGCGTCTTTTAAGAGGCCCCGGGGTGCTTCCCTCCCGGCGAGGTGTCATCGCAGAAAATAAAAGTGAGCGAGGATGCTGGCGGCCTTAACCACAGAGGCCAGGGCCGGATGGGGGGCAGGGGAGGGGGGGTTCCAGGGTGCACCCCCTGGGGCTCAGCAGGGGCCAAAACCACAGCAGATAACAACGAGCTCTGGCCCAAGCCTCCCGCACACGAGAGCCCCTGAGCCCCCTGCCCCCCTCGAACCCCGTCTCCTCGAACCCCGTCCCCCCTGCCGACAACCACACACAGGCCAAGGGCAGAGGGGAGGCCACAGGACTGACTGAGCATAGGGTGAGCCGGGCAGGGGCGGGCGCTGAGGACGCTGGGCAGGTGAGGTGGAGGGGCGGGGGGTGGTTTAACCTGCAGGACAGGGTGGGACCAAGCAGACCTGGGTGGGCCGGGGAGTCCGACCATCGCCCCAGAACCTCAGCTCAGGGGCTCCCCCTGCCCCACCCAGTGCCCAGCCCAGCTTCCTGTCCGGGACCCCAGCCACCGAGGGTTTCACTGCAGCTTCCCACCAACGACCCTGAGGAGGGTACAGGGGGGGCGGGGACTGTGGCGGGACAGGGAGGTAGCCCTGCCCCCTGCCTGGCACTGCCCTGGGGCACCAGGGAGGAGGGGCAGCTGTGGGAGGGAGCAGGGCCTGGCCTGACTTTAAAGCCCATCGCCCATCTGTGCCGGGCAGTGGTGCGCACCCCGAGATCTGGGGAAGGGCAGTGGTGTGCGCCCCGAGATCTGGGGGAGGGCAGAACAGGGCCCGCCGGCACCATCCTGAGCCCCAAGGCGTAGGCTCGGCTCCCAGGTCAGCAAACAGCAGGGGGAGGTGGCCCCCAGCCCCACAGCTGGCTCCCTGCACCCTCAGGTTCAACAGGGTCAGCCAGGGGCGCCGAGGCTACGAGGGGCCGAGCCTCCTGAACCCACACTCCCCAGCCTCTGGGGACAGGAGGCCAGGGAGGACCCCTGGCCGGCGGGTGAGGCCCCCGGAGGCCAGGAGACACAGGCGCCTCCCGTCCCCAGGGGCCAGGACCCCGACAGGGCTGGCGAGCGAGGCCGGAAGGCTCCGACCTCCTAGACCCTCCGGGAGCAGGAGCTGAGCACAGACCTCAGCCCCGGCCCTCGGCCCGGCCTGCAGCGCAGGGAGGTGCACCCCCCTCCCCGGACCCGCCCAGGCCCCACCCGTGCAGACGCAGGGCCGTCCTCTGAGGTGAAGCCAGGACCAGTCTGGAATGTTTCAGGCCGGGCGTCTCCGCCCACGGGTGACCTCACTCAGGGCCCCCCCCACCCCCAGCCCCCTCGTCCACCGGGCCCGCAGGGCTGAGGGTGAGGAGTGCACCCAGCCTGCCCCCACCCCCGCCCCCAGCTCCGTCACCACCCGCTGGGAGTGCGTCACTGAGCAGACAGGGCCCGGAGGCACCTCTGCTTTGATGAAAGCCAGGGCCCCCTGCGCTGGGCCTGGGGGAGGGGCACCCGGCTGGTGGCCCCGCCTGCGGGGGGGCTCTGAGGGTCCCTCTGAGGGGCCAGGCCTGCCCTTTGGGGACACAGACCTGGTCTCTGAGCAGTGGGGGCGGAGATGGGAGCGTGAACCCCCGCTACACAGTTGGGGGGTGGGAGGCCCAAAGTGGGACCCGCAGGCGTGAGCCCCCAGCCCACTTTCCACTTCCTCTGCTGAAGCCCTGCCAGGGGTCACCCCAGGTCAAGGCCAAGCTTACCTTTCTGGCACCCCAGCCCCCAGCCCACACTCCTTCTGCTGCCCAGCAATCATGCCCCGGCCCCCAGCACCCAGGCCCCAGCCCCCAGCCCCTCCCTCTGCTGCCCGGAGGAGAGGCATGCAGGGGGAGGACGGCTGTCAGGGGGTCTGGCTGGTAGGGAAGATGGAAAAGCAGGACCTGCACCTACAGACAGAGCCCGTGGTCCCTAGGACACCGCCTCCAGGAAGCCCTCCCTGATGCCCAGGGGACTGCAGGAACCTCCTGCCCTGGACTCGGGTTGCAAGGCTGCGTCCCCCACCCCCAGGCTGCGGCTCTGAGGAAGCCAGGCCTGGGGCGCAGGGGCGGTGAGGGGCGCGGCTGTGAGGGCGTGAGCCAGGCTCCTGGACCGCCCGCCCGCTGCCCGCCCGCCGCCCTCTGCAAGCCGGGACACCTCGCCCGGGCTCGCCAGCCCTGGCCGTCGGCGCAGGATCATGGAAAGAGACGTGCTTTGCCTGTTCACAGAGAAAATGACCTCTTCCCGCAGGAAGGCAGCGTCACAGCGGGCAGGCAGCTGGACGTGGGCCTGCTCAGAGGGTGTGGGTCCGCGGCGGGCAAGCCAGGGCTTCCTCAGGGGCGGTCACCGGGCTGGGGGAGCCGGCCACGCCCATGCACCCAGGGGCGTCCACCGGGGACTTGGGGGACAGGGCTGTCCACGGGGGGAGAGGGGCGCTGGGCCCCACATCCTGCGCCCCGGCCCTGGCCTGGCTGGCACTCCCCACGGCCGTCCTCCAAGGCCCCTCCCACTCTGCATGCCCAGCCAGGAGGCAGACACGGGGAGTGCTGCCCTGAGGCTGCCCGGGCACCCCTCCCCCCACACCCGCTGAGCCTCTAGATTCAGAGAGGTGACCCCCGAGAAAGGCCCAGGAGGGCGCACAGGTGCAGAGCGACTGAGAGGAGGAGGGGGGCAGGCAGCGGGGGGGGGGGACGAGGAAGGGGAGTCAAGGTCAGCAGCGCCTCTGGAGGAGGAGGAGACGGCATTGTGCCGCCCGCCCCGAGGCCCAGCCTCAGCCTGCGCAGACTCCCGGGGGGTGGCGCGCCGGGCTCTGGACCAGCTGTGGCCTCGGAGCCCCGTGGCCAACCCGCACCCAGCTCAGGGTGCCCCAGCCTCACCCCTGTCTCAGGGTGCACAGCACAGCCTCACCCCTGGCTCAGGGGGCACAGCCTCACCGCTGGCTCAGGGTGCACAGCCTCACCCCTGGCTCAGGATGCACAGCCTCACCCCTGGCTCAGGGGGCACAGCCTCACCCCTGGCTCAGGGGGCACAGCACAGCCTCACTCCTGGCTCAGGGTGCACAGCACAGCCTCACTCCTGGCTCAGGGGTACAGGGTGCCAGGCCCCAGGCCCCAAGGCACCCACAAAACACCCTCCCTCGGGCCGCCCAGCACGGAGGTGAGCAGCTCGCAAGTTCCTGAGCGGGCCCCGGGGAGTGCTCGGGGACCAGCGGAGAACCCCAGCCCCTGACCCCACACCACCTGCCTCCCCTCCACAAACACCAGGCTCCTCCTCAGCCCTCAGAGCCCCCTCGCGGTGCCCAGCCCTGGGGACGGCCCTCGCTTCCGTCCCGTGCCGCCCTGAGGCCGCTCCACAGACACCCACGCTGGCCGGAAACTTGTCGGGGTGCGGTCAGCGCTGCCCCCCAGTCCCGGGAGCACAGAGCATAGCTCAGAGGGACCCTCAGGGCCTGGGTGGGGTTTGTCTGCTCCACTTCTCCTGGGCCCTACATCTGCCCCTTCCCTCTCCGAGCAGCAGCCCCACCACAGGAAGGCGGGCGTTCCCCTGAGAGGCACCCATTTCACCCAACGGCCAAGTCCGCCACAGCCCCCGAGCGTCAGGCAGGAGCGGAGACCGGGCCCCAGCCGGGACACCACCCTCCCCTCGGACCCGTAACCCTTCCCGACGCTGCTGAGACTCGGGCCGAGCAACAGGCCGGAAGGAACGGCCGTGGGCCGCACCCTCCCCTCGGACCCCGGAACACCTGCCTCCCCCCTCCCTGCCGAGGCGCCAGTTTCTATGGTAACTCCCCAAGGTCAGCGCAGCCTCGCCAGGCTCCAGACAAAAGGCGGCGTGTGGCTCCGCGGGGCCAGAGGTCCCTCCCGAGCCAGCGCAGCCCCCGAACCCGGGACCTCCGGGTCGCGTCCCCTCCCTTTCCCGAGGGGCGCAGGGTGGCTCCCGGCCGCCTCGGCCTGATGGACCGCGGCCGCCCTCGGCCAGGGCAGACTAGCCGGGAGGGACCTGCCCAGTTGCCGGCCTGTCCCCATCTCAGCCTGCGCTCCCAAAACACCCTCATCACACACTGCCCACCACCTCCATCAGGCCATGCAGCCCCCGGGAGCCCCCCAAAAGGCACCAGTCCTGCCGCCATGCTGGGCTCCTCACCGCACCCCCCACCCCCCAGCCTCAGAACCAAAGCTGGCCCCACGGCCTCCCACCCCCACCCCTGGGGGCACGCAGCATCCCAGTCCCCCCAGGCAGACCTCCCCGCTGGCCTCCCAGGGCCCAGCCAGCACCCTGGGACCCTGCCAGCCCAGCCCTGGGCTCCACCAGTGACACCCACACACCAGGGCCCATGCCTGGGACAGGGACCCCCCGGCTCCTGGCTGAGGGGCTGGACCGCACCCCCGAGGCAGCCTCCCTCCAGGACCCACCCTGCTCACCCCACCACCCTCTGGCCTGTCACCCACAGCAGCTCCCCGGGGTCCTGTCCCACCTCCGCTCCTCACCCCCGTTCCTATCCAGCGGCCCCACCACCACCACGTACCTGACCAAGAAGGAGGCTGCAGCAGAGGGGCCGGCAGAGCCCGCAGCCGGGGGGCCGGGGGCCGGGGAGACCAGGGCGGTGGTGCAGGCGCCCCCCCGGCCCCACATCCGTGACAGGCCATCAGGGCCCCCGGAGGGAGCGCCCTCTCGAACCGAGTCTGCCACGGCCACCGCGGCCACCGCCGCCTCCGCCTGCAGGAAAGAGAGCCTCTTGAGGGACGGATACTGTGCCGTGGGCACCCGCCACCCTCAGCCCGGCAGCCCCAGCCCCGCACAGGCCCTGCCAGCTCGGGGTGCCGGGCACCCTGCCCCCGGGGAGAGGAAGACGCCCGCCTAGGGCCCGGCCTCGCCGCCCCGCCCCCATAGAGTCCCGGGAACGCGTGGCCGCAGCGAGCGGCCAGGACAGCTGGACGGGCCCGCGCCCCTCACCCCGGGCCGGCCACCGGGGGGCACCGGACGCACCGTTAGAGGAGGGAGAGACACGCGGCGATAAATATTTGTCACCGGCGCTAATTGCCCCTCGGACGGTAATGGATGAGGTTCCGCGCCTGAAATACTACCCTGGCATTTCCCGCTAATTAGCTAAAATAAATCCCAGGGAGGAGGACAGCCTCGTAATGAGGCACAAATGCGATTACGTGCTCGGGGGACGGCGCCAGCCACCTGGAGGCCCGGCGCAGCGTTGTCTCCTCCTGCACATGGCGGTCCGGGCCCCCCGGCCCCCCGGTTCCCCCCGTGGCCACGCCCAGCCAGCCCCGTGCCCCTGTGAGGACCGGGCAGGGACGTGTGGGTGAGAACTCGAGTGGCACCAGGGTCTGCCAAGTGGCACAGCCAGAGCCAGCAGGGGGAAGGCAGGGGGAGGGGGGATCCGCAGAATAAGACACAGGGGCCAGGAGGAATGTTCTGGAAGGAGATCCTGCCCCCTCAGGGTGGCACCGCTCCTCACCCTCTCGTGGGGGAGGGTCTCAGCCCGCCCAGCCCGGGGTGGGCATGGCTTCCAAACCGCTCCTGGGACACCGACGCCGAGAAAACAGCCACACAGGAAGCTCTCGGAGCCCCCACCCCAGCGGGAAGGAAGCCAGGTACCCCCAATCCAGCCCGGCTCCACCCACCGCTCCCGGGGGCTTCCTGAAGGTTGGCAGCAGAGACGGGCACCCCTGGGACAGCCCGGGCCCTCACCGGGCGGGCACGGTGCCAGCAGGGCAGGCTCAGCCACCGACCTGGCCTCCACCTAGCGGGGTAGGGGCTCCCTGCCTCCCCCAGAGCCCTGAGACCTCTCCTCGGCTCCCCACAGTCTGTCTACCCAGCCCGTCAGCTCCCCCTTCTCCCATTCCCCCCACCTTCACGGGCACCTAGAGCACGCTGGCACCCTGCCTGGCACATATAGTAGGTGTTCCATACACCTGTCCTCCGAGAGCACACAGCCTGCTGGGGACTCAGAACTGGACAGACCCAGCCCACAGCTGGGAGGCGGCCCCCCGTCCTCCAGAGGGCAATGGGCTGCAGGGGCAGAGCGAGCACAGCAAACCGGGAAGGAGGGTCAGCCAGGCCCAGCCTGGGCGGTGAGAACCCGGAGGGAGCCGAGCCCCATCCTCACTCTGCACCTGCTCCTCTGAGGCTCTGGGCCCCGCCCGGGGGGTGCAGACAAGGCTGCGGCCTGCACAGGGCAGGGGTGGCATCGCTCAGTGGGCCTCTGCCAGGCCCCAGGGCCCCAGGGTGGGCAGCCCCAGCTGCTTCCTCAGAGCTCCGCCTGGTCACCCTGAGGGCCCCACCCGCTGGGACACCCTCCCCCTGGCGGGTCCCTCCTCCAGAACAAGTAGCTCTGGTGCCGCCTCACGGGAGAGGGGACCCCCTGGCCACCTCACTCCGCAGTGGTGGGCACACGGAGGTCCAAACTGGGGCACCAGCAAGGGGTCACTTAGAGAGGGAGGCCAGAACCCACACCAAGCCAGGGTACCCACACTGGCTCCCACCAGCCCCAGGAGAGGGGTCACCCCCATCGCCCAGGCCCGGGGCCGGCGGGTCCTGTTCAGTGGGGCATCCCGAAGGCAGGGCCGAGGGCTGCCCCCCGCCCTCCAGTCGGGCCCAGCCACGCCAGCGGCTCCCGCGGGCACCTCGGCCTCCCGCCGCCAGCAGAGTGCGGGCCGCCCAGCGGGCCTGCAGCGGCCGCGCCCCACACTGACCTGTCTCGGGCGTCCCGCCTGCCTCGGCTCCGCTGTCCCGTGAGCTGTCGGGACGCGGCTCCGGCCCCTGGGACAGCCGTCCCGCCGCCTCCTGCCAGAAGCAGACCCGGGCACGCCAAAAGAAGCGGGGGAGGGGGAGGAGGGGAGAGCAGGGGCAGGGGAGACCACACGCAGGGAGACAGGGGGGCGGGCGGAGGGCGGGGGGCCAAACGGAAGACGTGATGGAGGAGCCGGGCAGCAACGAAAGAAAAGCGAGAGGAGAGTGGGGGGCGTGAGGCACAGTCCGGAGGGCCAGCCACGCCGGGTCTCAGGGGTGCCCAGGGGAAGCGGAGGTTCCACGGAACACAGTTTGGGAAACACCATGCTAAGCCGTTTCCAGGGACCCCCCTCGGCCCGAAGTCCACGTGGGTCTGATCCTGGCATGAGAAGGGCAGCGGGCACCCGTCCATACCCCCCGGGGGGACTTCGGGCTCGGGGGGGGGGGGAGCGGAGGGGCAGGGCCTGGGGGTAGCCAGCCAGGTGGACCTCGCAGGCCCAGAATCAGCCCTGCACAGGGCAGGGGTGGCATCGCTCAGTGGGCCTCTGCCAGGCCCCAGGACCCCAGGGTGGGCAGCCCCAGCTGCTTCCTCAGAGCTCTGCCTGGTCACCCCGAGGGCCCCCCCGCTGGGACGGTCCCCCACCCCCACCCCTGGAGGGTCCCTCCTCCCACCCATCACAGAACAAGTAGCTCTGGTGCCGCCTCACGGGAGAGGGGTCCCCCTGGCCACCTCACTCCGCAGTGGTGGGCACACGGAGGCCCGGACTGGGGCACCAGCAAGGGGTCACTTAGAGAGGGAGGCCAGAACCCACACCCAGCTCCATCCACCTCCCCACCCTGTCCCAGCCACGGCCCTGAGGACCGGTGGGCACCCCCCCCCAGGGACCCCGCCAGGGGGCCCTCCCGAGAGGCAGGGACACAAGCAGGCTGGCGGGGGGTGCACCAGGAGGGACGCCCCAAGCCGGTGCTCCCCAACCTCTGAGGGCAGAGGAAAACCTGCCTCCTCTTGGACCTCCACCAAAATGCGAACCGGGAAGGAGGGTTCCCGGTTCCCACCCGGCAGCCGAAGCCGCAGTGGCACCTCCTCCAGGGAGCCCTCCGCCCTCCCCATCCAGGCCCCGCCTCCAGCGGCCCAGCCCCGTGGCCGGCCGGACGCCCTCTGCTCCAGGTCCTCCCTGGACGGAGAGCACAGGGACCCCAGGCAGGGCCCAGCCTGCGCCCATGGGGCTCGGCTGGCCTGGCCCTGGCACAGCCAGCCACCTGGCCCTCTGCCCTCCCGGCCGTGCGACCTCTAACCCTCGAGGGCCGGAGGCCAAAGCTTATCCTGGCACCTGCTGTCCACGAGCGCAGGTCCTGGCAGCATCGGCCTGGCGCGCTGTTGGCACGGGGACACACACCGCCGTCCACAGCGCCTCCCGGTGCGGCCGGCCGGGCGGGGCGTCTGGGGTGGCCCCTGGCTACTGGCCGAGCTCGCAGGGCAGCTGTGCGGGCGGCAGCCGGAGCCTCACCGGACACTCGGGAGTGGAATGCCCCGGAAAAGGCATTAGCGGGAAATGCCAAGGTAGTATTCCCACTGACACGGGAAGCAGCTGCAGTCTGCCCAAGGCCAGGGCTGGCCGAGGGCTGCCTCACCTGGACATGGGCTCCCTCCCCCGATGGCCATGCCCACCGGGCAGGCTGCTGGCCACAGAACCCCGCATGCCCTGGGCCCTCAGAGAGCCCGGGTCCCCCCTCCAAAGACCATCCTCTCCTCCAGCACCTCCTGCCCCTCCTGCCCCTGCTCTTCCTGCCACGGACCAGGCGGGCCACAGACGGGCCCCCACCAGCCCAGACCCCCGTGTGCCCCGTGCCCGGGCCCTGTCGGGGATTCACTGCACGTCCCCCCGACATGTGTAATGCTACTACTGCCCAGGCCCAGGGCCACCGCTAATGACCGATGCCTGGTGCAGGGGAAATCACCTTTAGCCGAGCCCTCAAGTCCTCTTTATGGTTCTCATAATCTCCCCATCGACCGCCAAGCCTGTTGCCTCATTATAAATCCATCCCCCACCGGCTGCGATCGAAGCGGCTAGTCAAACGGTCAGGCCGTCAACGCCCGCGCTTCCTGGGGCACAGATCATGGGCAGGGCCGCCCGGCAGGGGTCGATGACGCCATCCGGGCCTGGACTCCGGCTACACCCTCCCCCGGGCCCCCCCCCCGCCCCCACTGCAGCTCATGACCCCCCTCTGCCCCGGGTGCCCCAAGAGCAACCACCATGCCCTCCCCACTGGGCATTGGAGGCCCTGGCAAGCCGTGCCCGTGGCTCCCTCCCAGGTCAGGAGCCCCCTGACTGTTTCCAGGGTCCCACACTGTCCCCACCACACCTGGCACGGGGCCACCCTCTCCGACACCGCCCTCTGGGCCCAGACCAGCGCCACCTCCTCCAGGAAGCCCTCCAGAGCTCCTTCCCCACCTGGGCACTGCTGCTGCTGCTGCTGCCAGCACCTCCCTCCCGAGCGACCCAGCGCCCAGGCCAGGAGGCACCCGGATGCGGTGGGCTGGCTCCCGTGCTGACCTCGCCCGGCAGAGTAAGGGGCGGAGAGGAAGCTCGATGCCAGGCCCCGGGGGCATCGCCCCAACAGAGACCTGTTCGGGTCCCACTCTCCCCGGGCTATCCATGCCCCTCCCCAAGCCACCAGCAGCCGGGTCCAGGACAGCGGCCAGAGGCCAGACCTCGCAGGCCCTGCTGAAGTGCTACGTCCACCCCCATCCCGCTGACCTCAGAGGGGCCGGAGCCCGGGGCGGGGGGAGAGAACAGGGCACTGAGACCACTGGACGGGGCTTTGCCCAGTCGCTAGACCTGCCCTGTGTGCCCTGCAGCCCCGCCAGGCACAGAGGCCTCGGCAGACACCTGCCCGTCTCTCTGCCTCAGAGACACTTGCTGGGCAGCCCTCGGGCGGTTTGCAGGTCTGAGAAGCAGGGAGCAATGTTCCCACAGGCACCCCTCTGCCCCGGGGCGGTGGGGTGGGCGCACACAGCGGGGCTCCCCCAGGCCCCGGCACCCAGAGGGCCCCCCGCTGGGACGGTCCCCCAGGCGGGTCCCTCCTCCCACTCATCACAGAGCAAGCAGCTCTGTTGCCGCCCCATGGGAGAGGGGACCTCACTCCGCAGTGGTGGGCACACGGAGGCCCAAACTGGGGCACCAGCAAGGGGTCTCTTAGAGAGGGAGGCCAGAACCCACACCAAGCTCCATCCACACCCCCTGTCCCAGCCACGGCCCTGAGGACGGGTGGGCACCCCTCAGGGACCCCGCCGGGGCCCCCCGAGAGGCAGGGATGCAAGCAGGCTGGCGGGGGGTGCACCAGGAGGGACGCCCCAAGCCGGTACCCCCCAACCTCAGAGGGCAGAGGAAAACCTGCCTCCTCCTGGGCCTCCACAAAAATGCCCTGTGCCCCCTCCCCTCCCAGCCCTGTCCCAGAAAGGCCCCACGCCTCGCCCTCTAGGAGGGACCCCAGGCCTCCTCTGGCCGCTCCCTCTGTGTGCAGAAACCCTACCCGGGGCCCGGCATGTTCTCCCCTCAGCCCACCCTCTCCTGACCCCACGTGGCACCCCCTCTCCTGGAAAACCGGGGACACAGAGGACACCTGGGAGAAGGCCCAGCCAGCAAAGCTCAGTGGCCATGGGAACGCCCGACGCCTGCTCTCCCCCTCCCCCGGCCCCCCACCCTGCCCCAGTGGCTGCATCTCGAACTGTGGGGCTGACCCCGCTCAGGGCCCTCCCTGGGAACGCCCCCCGGCCCCACGGGTGCAGGGCTGCCTCTGGAGGCCACACCTCTGCTGCGGGGACCACGGGTGGCCAGCGGCGGGGGGTGGGGGGTCCAGGCCTTCTGCAACCAGCTGGAAAGAGGAGGCTCCTGAGAGTGGGCCCATGGGCAGCGGCCCAGACCCCCCTGCAGCCCCCCGCTCAGGTCCCCTGTCCCTGGGGCAGGTCTGGGTCACCCTGGCCACGTGCCTGGGGGCAGCCTGGCAGGGAGCGCTCAGAGGGGGAGGGACCCCGGGGGACCCTCCTCAGGCGGAAATGCTCACCCCACCTCCAACCCCCGAGATGAAGAGCTGACCTCGTCCCAGGAGTCCACGGGGCCTTCCCCCAGCCCACAGTGCCCCCAGCCGACCCCCATGCCGGCACGAGAGGCCATTGCCCGCCAGGTTGGCAGACTGGTGGCCTCAGGACCGGCTGGGGCCGCCTCTAGGCCCATGCCCAGCACTGCCGGAGGGAACCCGGCTCGAACCCCCAGCCCGCCACCCCCCGCCACCCCCCAGTACTCACCAGGCAGGACGGGGGCAGGAAGCTGTTGACCCTGGAGACGCTCCACACGCCCTCCAGGCACTGCTGAGCCTGGATGGTGACCGTGCTCAGCGCCCCGCCCAGGCCGGCCGGCGCCACCGACACCTGCACGCTGGGCCCCGCGGGCCAGGCCAGCCCCTTCCTCCAGTCGGGCGCCCCTCGGCCCGGCGGCCTCCCGGCTGGGCCCGCCGCCGTGGCCGGTGCCTCCCGCGGGCCGGTCATGGGGTCTCCGGGCGGGGTGTCGGGGGCCTCCCGGCCGGCCGGGGCCTGCAGCAGCCGGAGGGCCTCCCGCGTGAGCTGCGTCAGGTGCGTGGCGCAGACGGCACAGCGGCGCTCCGCCTCCGGGTGGCAGGACGACGGCAGGGCCCCGGGCACGGGCAGCTTGTCCAGCAGCAGAGCAGAGAGGCAGGGGTCCTGGGGAGAAAGGGACAGCGGTCAGAGCCCAGCGCCAGGCCCGCCCTCCCTCCTGCGCCTCATCCACAACAACGACCCAGCCCGCACGGTTTCACCTGCCCCCCGTCCCTACCGGGCGCGCTCACACTACCGAGGCGTCTGTCTGCGTGTCCCCGACCTCCAGGGCCAGGCTGAGGAGCCGTCAGGAGGCGGCAGAGGGGGACAGGTGCCACCAGCCCTGGACTGTCCACCGGTCCGCGCCCCAGGGCCCCGGTGCGAAGCCCGTCTGTCCCAGAGCCACAGCGGCTTTCCCGGGCCTGGCGCTGGCCACCCTCTCCCTGCCTCTGCCCCATGACCCTACGGATCCTCAGCCCCGGGCCACCAGTGCCAGCCTGCAGGGAGGCGGGAGGAAGTCTCAGGCCCACCCCGGGCCCGTGCTGATTGGTGGCTGCCCCCTGTCCTGGCGGGGAGTGAGGGGGTGAAGGGGTGCAGGGAACATGACCCACAGGTCTCCCTAATCCCGAGCCTGGTGTCAGAGGAGCAGGCAAGCCACGCGGAGGCCTGGAGGTCAGAGAGGGCTTCCTGGAGGAAGTGCCACCTCTGACAGGATAGGACGATCATCACGGGGGGCCCACCCCTGCTCCCCATGTCCCAGGGCCGCCCAGCAGGGGCCGGCGTCGGGGTCTGCCAAGCTCTAACTACAGGGGCCTGGCCGGGGCAGACCCTCCATGGAGCTTCGGCCCAGCTGGACCGGGCCGTGTGAGTGCACCCAGACCCTCCCAGCGCTGACCCAGCAGGCGGATCCCGAAGGCGGGCCTGTCTCCCGGTCAGCCTCGTGGCCCGCCCCCCCGCCCCCACCGCAGACCCAGGCCCCTCCGGCCTCCCTGGCCACAGGCACCCGACTCACCACTGGCCACACCCCCAGGCGATGGCCTGTGAGCCCAGCTGCCCTGCGGGGCCAGAGGAGGGACCAGGGCCCCCTAAACACACCTGCTCGGGGCCTGAGCGGTGGGCCCTGCCCGTGTCCACTGTGGCAGTGGGAGCCGGTGGAGGAGGCACCCTCCGTGCCAGGCCCACCCACACCCCAGGTGGCGGAAGCCCCAGCACTGTCCCTGCACACCCCACACACGGGGCAGGCGGGTGGAGAGGAAGGGTGACCCGGCCACACCCGGACCTGGGCCACGTGGAGGGAGGCCTGGACGGAGGGTTCGGCCGGGGGTGGGGGGCGGGCCCCGGAGCCTCTGCGAGCGAGCGGGAGCCGGGCTGGGTTAGTGAGGCTGGGTTAGTGACCCTCCCTGCGGCCGCCTGGGGAGAGGCGGGAGGTGGACAAGAGGCCGGTGGGGGAAGGAGGCAAGGGGGCGGGGGGCTGGGGGCATGGAAACGGGCTCGGGCCACAGATGGAATCCAGACGCCGGCACGCACACACCCCCCTCCCCGTTCCTGGCTCTGATTACCCTGGTTTTTCCACTCAGCAGGAGGCCGGGTGGTGGCGGGTGAGGGGAAGGAAGTGCCTGCTGGAGCCATTAACCCGGCTTGAAAGGCGGCGGCCCAGCCCCTGCCCGCCGGCCCCTCGGCCATTGTTCCAGGGCCGCTGCCGGTCATGGGGACCGCAGGCCCCTGGGGGGCCCCCCCGACCCCCCTCCATGGGCTACCAGGAGGAGCAGGCGGGGCCGCTGACCCGGGCACCCACCACCCGCAGCCAGGCACCGGCCGGAGAGGCGACAGGAAGCCAACAGCACACACCCCCTGCCCCAGCCCCCACCCCCACCCCCACCCCCAGCTGTGTGGTGAGGAATTCAGACAGCAGCTGTCAGGAGGCCCCGCCCACTCAGGCCTGGGCACTAATCAAAGGCCCCGGAGAGTGAGGAGCGCCCAGCACAGAAAGACCAACGGGGCAGCCTGGTCACCTGCTCAGCCCCCACCCCGCCCCCACCCCGCCCGGCTCCCACCAGCCCTTCCCCCACAGCCTCAGGCTGCAGGAGGCACCCCCCCCAGGCGCACGGGCGGGGCGGGGCGGGGGGGGGGTGCATGATCAAAACCCAGCCCAGCCCCCTCTCCGGCCGGCCCTCCCCCCTTTGTCTCAGGTCCCGCACACACAGGCCCCACGGGAGAGACCTGCCTGGGGCGGCCATGGGACCCCACCCTGAGCCTTGGGGCAGGCAGAGGGCCAGGCAGAGGGCACAGGGTGAGCCCATCCCCATCCCCCAACAGGGAGCCCGGCACCTCCAGAAAGACAGGCCTCACCCCGCTGCAGAATATCACTCCTAATCTCCTCTTTACGACCTAATTAAACAGATATTTACTTGCATTTGAGAATGTTTTCCTCCATGTGATTCACTTTAGCGTCTTAGCCCCCTCTTTGAAAATGGCTTTGCCCTCCAGCCCGTTTCTGGGTCTCTAAGTGGCTCTAGGTCAGGGGTCGGCAAACTGCGGCTCGGGAGCCACAGGTGGCTCTTTGGCCCCTGGAGTGTGGCTCCTCCACGGCCTGGGCGAGTCTGTGTTGAAGAAGTGGCTGAGAAGAAGTTTAAAAAATGTGGCTCTCCAAAGACACGTCCATCGTGGTGCTGAGGTTTGAGGTTTGGCTCTGCGGACTCAGGAGTTTGCCGGCCCCTGGTCTGGGTAACCCCTCCACCTTCCCAGCTGGGACCGGAGGCTCCTTCCAGCCTGGCCCAGGCCCGCCCGCCCCCGGGAGCTGGGCAGGAGCTGACACACCCCACTGAGGCCACGGAGAGGATGGGAGGGGTCCGCTCCCCAACTCAGAGGCGCTCTGAGACCTCAGGGCTGTGGGACAGCCCTCTCCAAGCCCTCATCACCCCGCCTGTAGTCGGGGGCACAGAACCGGAGGGAGGGCCACCGGGAGGGCACAGTGACCAGGTGCCCAGCCTGGAGGAGTGCCCGAGCCCAGGGCCCCCTCCCTCCCCGGTGGAGGTGCGCCTGCAGGTGGGGGTGAGCTGGGGTCCAAGCTAGGGTCCTCCCTGGGAGCCCCTCTGCCTTACCCCTCCCCCCAGCTCAGCCCCTGCCTCCTGTCCCCCCGCAGCTCAGCCCCTGCTCCCCTCCCTCCAGCACAGCCCCTGCTCCCCTCCAGCACAGCCCCTGCCTCCTCTCCCCTCCAGCTCAGCCCCTGCCCCCACTCCCCTCCCCCCGGCACAGGGAGCAGAGCCAGCAGTGACCCCGCAGGCAGCCGCTGCTTCCGGAGTTGACAACAGGTCCAGGAAGGGACCCTTGCCGAGGGCCAGGCCCCGCCCCTGACTCTGCTGTCCAGGACGGAGGAGGACATTCCCATGTCGCGTGCAGCCCGGCCGGACTGGGGCAGGTCGGGGGTCAGGGCTCAGTTTTCCAGCTGGAAACCGCCAGCCTGCGGCCCCTCCCTGCCACCACGGGCCACCTCCCAGCCGAGGCCGGGTCCACGGGACCCAGAGGCCCGCCCTGCCCACCAGCCAGGCTCCTGCTCCCCCACCCCAGCCCCCTGGGCCTGAAGTCCTGAGGCCGGGGGCTGACCCGGCTCCCTCTCTGCCAGGGAGAGGGGGAGATGGGGGCAGGGGGCAGAGCCCAGCCCACCCAGCACAGCCCAGCACCGTCCCCAAGGCCCCGTGCCAGGCAGCCGGGCAGCTCAGGGCACACACTGGCGCATTGAGACGCCTCTCCTCAATGGGGTCCCCTGTCCCCTGCCCCCCGCCACGGCAGGGCCCCCGGGAGCTAAAGGCCCGAGCGCAGGACAGCCTCCGCGAGAAGGGGGCAGGGGGGGGCAGGGAGATGGTCTCCTCTGGGGTCCCCGCCGCTCAGAGGAGTGGCGCTCGGCATGTTTCGGGGGCCTGGACTCACCCAGAGTCACTGCAGCCCAGCAGCGTGGGTGTGGGGTGTGGGCCCGTCCCCCCCTTTCCCCTGCGTTGGCTGGAGAAAGCCCCTCAGAGTGCCGGGCGCCCGCCTGCAGACACCCCCACCCCAGTGGGAGCTGCTCTACTTGCTGGCTGCCAGGAGCAGGGCCTCTTGACAGATGGGGGTTCAGAGAGGCTCAGACACTTGGCTCAGGCCACACAGCAGAGTGGGGGCTCCAAGTGTGGGAGGCACAGGGCGGGGTGGGGCCCAGGAGCGGGACCCCAGGGACAAGCCCAGGGTGGCCATAGGGCGGGGCGGGGTGGGCTGAGATGGCTGGCGGACGGACGTGCCCCTGGTTCTGGACAGGCCCCGGGTATGGGGCTGGCGGGGGTCCAGGAGCCGGTGCTGGGCTGTGGCCGGGCGCCAAGGGGGCGGGGGGGGGGAGGTGGAGGACCGGGGGTGCAGGGAGCGCCCTCCTGCAGCCCACCTCCCCGAGCTGGGCACGAGGCAGGGCCAGTGCCGAGCACGCTCCGCCGGGAAACTCGGGTCGGGGGTGACACACACACGGCGGGGTGAGGCCACCATCTGAGGCGGACACGGCGGGCGTGGGGTGGCCCGGCGCTGGGTGTGTGAGCCCTCCCCCACACACACAGCCTGGGGTGCTGCCCGGGGGCTCCCACAGAGCACCAGGCACCTGGCAGACAGACAGCCTTCCAGCCACCCAGCCGCGGGGTCCCCCAGCCATGACACGTGACACAGAAGGGAGAGGGCCCCTAACCTGGGAGGGAGGGGGGCAGTCAGTCCAAGGACCTGCTCTCACTGTGGAGGCTGAGGCCCCGAAGCAGCAGCTGGCGGGTGGGGGTTTGGGGGAGACCCAGCCTCCCCCTCGGCCCATGAGAGTCTCCAAGCTGGGGGTTCACCGGGAGGGAAAGGGGGAGGGAGGGAGGGAGGCCGGAGCGCAGAGCTTGGGGTGGACATGAGGACCGGCCTGGGTGCACGGCCGCTGCCCCTGGAACCCTGACTAGGGACGACCCGGCATCGGCTCCCCCTCCCCTCCCCCCACATGGAGGGGCACTGACCGTACCCACCCCCACCCTCCCGCACAGACCCTGCGGCGGCTCCCAGGAGACCCCGCGCAGACTAACGACCGAACCCAGGACCACAGCGGCATCGGCACCAACAGGAGGGACGGCTCCACGGACAGGGAGGCAGGGCCCTGTGCCTGGAGGAGGTGGAGAGCTGCGAGCTCTCCTTGCCGTTTAAGAAAAGACCCAGCCGACACCGGTGTGGCTCAGTGGATAGAGCGTCGGCCTGCGGACTGAAAGGTCCCGGGTTCGATTCCGATCAAGGGCAGGTACCTTGGTGGCGGGCACGTTCCCAGTGGGGGGCGTGCAGGAGGCGGCTGATCGATGCCTCTCTCTCTCATAGATGTTTCTGACTTTCTATCCCTCTTCCTTCCTCTCTGTAAAAAATCAATAAAATGTATATATTTTTTAAAAAGAGAGAGAGAGAAAAGACCCAGCTGGCCGCCCTGGCTGGTTTGCTCAGTGGTTAGAGCGCCAGCGGGTCCCGGGGTCCATTCCTGGTCAAGGGCACGTGCCTGGGTGGCAGGTTCGATCCCTGGCCCCAATCGGGACGGGATGCGTGTGGGAGAGCATCAATCGATGCGTCTCTCTCGCATCAATGTTTCTCTCTCTTTCTCCTCTCCCCTACACTCTCCCCAAAAAAATCAATGGAGAAAACATCCTCGAACCCCCAGGTCAGGCTGAGGTTCAGGGGGGACCTCCCTCCCTGACGCCCCTCCTCTCAGCAGAGGGACAGCCAGGCCGGTCACAGCCCAGGGCCCTGCTCAGCCCCACCTCCGACGGCGGCTGGACTCCTGGGCCAAGAACCGCAGCTCCTGGCAACGCCCTGGCAACGCCCGCCTGGCTGAGACCCAGAGGGCACCATCCGCTCAGCCACACCCCCTCGCCCTCACCCCGAGACCCGGGAACCAGCAACAAGATGAGGAGCCCGTCCCGCTCCATCCCTAGACAAGGTGGGTCCCCGGGGGACTCAGAGGCCCAGCAGGAGAGGGGCCGGCTGAGGTCACACAGAGCCGGGCCAGGAAGCCAGGCCTGGCCCGCCTCCCTCCCCTCTGCCCTGCCAGGTCCACCCCCTGCCCACCCCCCGAGTGGCCTGGAAGCCTGGAGTCCCGCAGACAGAGCCCTGCTCGGCTGAGTCACCCCGTCCCCTGCCAGCTGGGAGCCTGCCCGGCCGCCCCAGGGCGTGCCGCCCCTTCACACCTCGGGCAGCTCCGGAGCCTGCCAACACCTGGCTCCGCTGGTGCCCGCCCGGAGCCCGAGGGGAGGCCCTGGGGCCCTAGTTCCGGGTGGTCCCGGGCGCGGGTGCAGCTCAGGCCAGACTCCCAACAGCTGGGACGCTGACCCCGCCCGCCCCGAGGCACACAGCCAGCACCAGCTGGGCTCCGCCGCCCGGCCCACCCCGGGCCATAGCCAGCAAACCACAGACCCAAGACCGCCCCCCACCACCGCCCCCTCACACCGCCACCCCCAGTTAAGTCTGCAGTGGGCACGTGGAGACGGGGTGGGTGGCCTCCCGGGGGAAGGGACAGCTGCAGGCCCGCCATCCCCGGGCCGGGCTGGGTTCGGGAGGGGCTCTGGCTCCCAGCCCCGGGGCCGGGTCAGGTCAGCGAGCAGCATCCTGGGGCAGCAGGACAAGACCCCTGCCAGAGCCACCCTGGGAGAGGGGGAGGGGGAGAACGAGGGGAGGGGGAGCTGCAGGAGCTGAATGAGAATCGATCAGTTTGCCCAGGGGGGCGCTAATCAATTCAGCACCTGTATCGACACCTCATGTGTCGCCTGTCAGCGTGTCAGCGTGTCAGCGTGTCAGATGCTGCTCCTGGGGGCTCCAGAGGAGCGCCCCCTCTGTCACGGTGCATCCGGGTGGCAGCTGGACCAGGTCCCCGCCAGGACCCCCGCCCCCGCGGCTCCAGGCGCGCAGGCTGCAGGCTCGGTGGGGTGGGGAGAGGGCAGACTGGCCCGGCTGCCCTGGGGTGAACTCGGCAGGCGCAGGAAGAAGGGCCTGGCCGCCCAGTCGTCCGGCACACGTGGCAGTGGCCGGCCGGCACTGCCCTGCCCTGGGACGCAGTCCACACCGTGGCCGAGGAGGAGGGAGGGGTGAGGAAGGCCGAGGTCGGGGAGCGGCCTCCTGAGGAGGCTGAGGTGGGCTGGAAAGGGGGTGCCTGGATGCAGGTGGGGGGCCCAGACCTCTATGCTGTGAAGTCAGAGAGAGGCGGTCAGCAGGTCTGAGTACCCTGCGTGGTCAGCGGCCACGGACAGACGGGGAAACCAAGGCAGGCAGGCAGGCGCCGGACGGCACAGAGAGGACGGCTTTACATCCAGGCCCACTCTCACCACCACCCCGCCCCCCGCCCACCCCAAAGACCCCGCACAGACCCTCCAGCCGCCTCCGAAGGGCTGGGTGTGCAGCCGCCGGTGCTGGGCACTGCCCAGTGGAGGCCCCTGGGTCCTGGGTGCAGAGAGGCACCTGCCCAGCCGTCCCACCGCAGGGACCTGTGTGCTGGCAGGAGGGGGGCAGGGGCCCCTGGGGTCTACCCGAGACCAGCAGCCGGAGCCCAGCCAGCCCCGGACCAAGCAGGCCAACAGGCTCCCCTGTGGGCTGAGTGCTGGCCTCATGAGGTCACCTCCTGAGGAGACGGTGCCCCGAGGGAAACTCCCCAAAGCAGGCCTGGGCGCTCCCTCCCCAAGCAGCAGCAGCAGCAGCCGCTGCGTGTGCGCCCGCCTTCCCTGAGGGACGCCCCGGGCCAGGCTGGCCGGGCTGCAGGCTGCAGGTCAGCCAGGACAGGGGGAGTCAGGGTCCACAGGACCGGGACACTCGCCAAGGCCTGGGGTTGCAGGCCAACCCCCACGCCCCGTAGCGCAGATGCCTAACCCACCCCCCCTGGCTCTGGCCCATTCTCTGTAGACCAACAGCGGACAAGGGGCCTTTCCTCCCCACCCGGCACAGCACCCTGCAGGGCGGACAGCCCAGCCCAGCCCCTGGAGCTGCCCAGCGGCCACAGGAAACGGGGGGAGGGGCTGCGGAGCAGGAACAAAGCCGGGGGCCCTGGTCTGCCCCGTGAGCATGCCACTGGGTGCCAGGGGAGGCAGGGGGCGGGGTTAACCCCCCTGGCACAGGAGCGGAGGGGTACCAGTGTCCAAGGCCAAACACAGGAGGGGCCAGGGCAGGTGGAGGGGGCAGGTCTGGGGCTTCCCTGAGGAGCTGTCTGCAGAAGGAGACCACCAGGTCCCTCTCCCCCCAGGGACCCAGGACCTGAGCAGGGACTGGTGTGACCTGCAGCTCTCTCTCCCTCAGGACGCCCACCCACCTCGGACCAGCTGCCCCCCCAACCCCCGGCCCTGGGCCACCAGGCAAAGCCCCTGTTCTCTGGCCAGTCTCCCCTGAGGCCTGGGTAGCAGACAGGCCCCAGGAGTCTGCCTTGGACCCGCCCTCCTGAGGGCCTGTAGGTCTGGCAGTTCCTTTCAACCCGGCTCGGCCATCTGGGCACCGAGCTTGGCACGGCTTCAGCCTGGTCACCGCGGAGGGGGCGGGGGGGGTCCCGCCACCACCCACCCCAGGACGGACACGGGTCCCCTCCCCAGGCCAGGAGCCAGACTCCCGCCACCCCGCCTGCCCTAGTGGCCAGCTCCAGATGGGGGGGACACACGGCGGGACTCCAGGAGCCGGGGTCATCCCCCCCACCCCCAGCCCGGGGGCCTCCTAGTGGAGCTATATTTAGGCTCCGTGGGGCCGCTTCCCAGGACAATGGACCGCCGGCCAAGGCAGGCTGAAGGTGGCGCGGGAGGACTTCCTCTGCGGACCCCCACCTCCCCTCTCGCCAACTTCCAGGGGCATTGTTCCTCGAACAATGGTCCCGGCTCCT
>JAAGEH010000451.1:69333-87359 GCA_011751065.1 Lasiurus cinereus | reverse complement strand
GCCAGGGCCCAGCCGTGCCCTCCACACACACACACACACACACACACTCTGTTCCATGCCCCATGCCCCGTGCCGGGGTCACCTGGAGATGCTGGGGGGCAGGGAGAGAGTCCAGCCCCAAACCCCCACACCGGACACCCATCCGGCCTCTTCCCTCCCACAGGGCCCGGCCTGCCCTCCACACACACACACACACACACACACTGTTCCATGCCCCGCGCCCTGGTCACCTGGAGATGCTGGGGGGCAGGGGGAGAGTCCAGCCCGGGACCCCCACACCGGGCGCCCGTCCAGCCCCTTCCCTCCCACAGGGCCCGGCCATGGCCTACACACACACACACACACACACACACACACACACACACTGTTCCATGCCCCATGCCCCGTGCCCGGGTCACCTGGAGATGCTGGGGGCAGGGGGAGAGTCCAGCCCGGGACCCCCACATCGGACACCCGTCTGGCCCCTTCCCTCCCACAAGGCCCGGCCTTCCCTCCACACACACACACACACACACACACACACTGTTCCATGTCTCCATGCCCCATGCCCCCATGCCCCATGCCTGGGTCACCTGGAGATGCTGGGGGCAGGGGGAGAGTCCAGCCCGAGACCCCACACCGGGCACCCGTCTGGCCCCTTCCCTCCCACAGGGCCCGGCCGTGCCCTACACACACACACACACATACCCCCCACACACACACTGTTCCATGCCCTGCGCCCGGGTCACCTGGAGATGCTGGGGGGCAGGGGGAGAAAGTCTGGGGGTTCACACTCTGGGGAAGAGCAAGCTTGGAGGGAGGTGGTCCCCCGAGTCCTCGGCCACCGGGAGCCAGGGGTGGGCGCAGCCATCCTAGCTCGCCCAAGCCCGGGCGGCCCCTTAGGGAAACGGAGGCTCAGAGAGGCTCCGGGGGCTGGGGGTGGAGCTGGGCCACAGGCCGGAGGGTCTGTGTGTGTGTGGTGGGGTCAGGGGCTGGGGCAAGGGTGGGGTGTGACTGTCACAGAAGCGTGTGACCCAGAGGAGCCTGTGAGTTCCTGCCCCCCCCCCCATCTTCCCTGGTGGGCCAGAGGAAGCCCTGTCCGTCCCCCGGCACCGGCTCCCGCACCAGAGGGCCCGTGAGAAGGAGGGAGGGACGGAGGTGTGAGCTGGGAGCTGAGGGGAGGGGAGGGGAGGGAGGCGGCCCTGGGCGGGCTCCCTGACTTTGATGGGAAACGTGGGGTGATGGTAACAGCAGCCCGGGCGAGCGAGATTTCCGAGATAGGCCGGGATCGGACCCGGAGCCAAGCCCCACCCAGAGGGAACCGCTGGGTGTGAGCTCGCGGGGGAGTCTGGTCCCTCGGGGACGCCGAGGGGCCCTGGCTGCCTCCCACGCTCAGCCGCCCTCCCCGGGCCCGGCCCGGCCGGCTCCGGTCTCACCCCAGCCCCATTCCCCGGGAGCTGAGGCGGCTGCATCGCCCGCCACCACCAGCAGCGAGGGACCCCGAGGGCCGACTGGGCCCCGTCGCTAACGGGGGTGGGCCGGGCCCTCAGGGTGTTTGGGACCACAGAAGCTGCAGGCAGCCCTGTCCTGGTGGGGGGCTGTCCCGTGCCCTCCGGGGCCACCGTGCCAGCCTGAGCGCCAGGGCCACTGGGTGTCCTGGGAGGAGCTGCCTGGCCGGGACACAAACAGCCCCAGGAACGGCCCCCCTCGTCCCGGTGACCCCCCCCCCCCCGCTTCCGAGGCGCCACCGCAGGGCTCCGTGTCCGGAGTGTAGGGGCCCCGAGAATGGGGTCAGCCGCCGGGCCCTGGGGCGAGGGGCAGTGCCGGATCTGCTGGCCGGGCCGCCCCAGCCGCCGTGACCCACTTGGAGAAGGGCCGGCGGGCGCTGTCTCCCCCGCGGGGCACGCAGGGCAGTGGGCGTCTGGGGCTGGCAGGACCCTTCCTGGCCCGGGCTCGGCACCAGCAGGCGGCACCTGCTTGGCGGGCGGGCGCGGCCCCGTGGGGTGACGGGAGCGGCTTTCACAACCCCTTGTCCCCAGTCCCCTCAGAGCAGGACCCGAGGCCGAGCGGGCGCACTGAGAGGACGGGTGCCCGGCTGTCTCCCCGCCCCCCCCAACACCCCGCGCCCCCTGCCCCAGCCTTCTGAGGGTCCCAGCCCACCAGCAGCCACGGGGTTCTTCCAGCCCCTCCTCCCTCTCCGGTCCCCACACCCCCCAGCAGGTGTGGGGGCAGAGGCCCGGGACCCACCGTGCCCATGTGGTACCACTGGTTGTGCAAGGCCCTGGCACACCCGAGACTGGGTGAGAGTCTGGGAGGCAGCCAGCCGGGCCTGGGAACCAGGCTGGGGAGCCTCGGGGTACAGGAGGCGCCGCCCCCGGCTTGGCCCACCTGGGAGAGGCCCCGGTTGCACGGTGGGTGCCCAGGGTGAGCGCTGAGTTCTGGCTTTTGCCCCCAATCCCCAGGGCACAGCCCCTCCGCCCAGGGCACATGGGCAGAGGGACAGACAGCCGAAAACCCTCCTACGATAGGGGGGTGAAGAGGGACCAGGTGCTGGGGGACCGGGCCTATCGGGGAAGGGTTGGGGGGATGGGGGGGGGCAGGAAGGGAGCCCCCGGGCAGCGTCACAGTCGGGGCCGAGCCTGGGGGACCACGGAGGATGTAGGTCGGAGATGGACAGAGAGAGGGCCAGCTCGGGGGCCAGACGCCTGGTCTCGGTTCCATCTGGGCCGCGGAGGATGGAGGAGAAGCACGCCCGCCCGCCAGGGGCTGCCCGCCCACCTTCCACCTGGCAGAGGCGGCGGGGGCGAGGGGCAGCTATCGGCCCACCCAGAGCCAGGGCGGCCCAGGCCACGCCCCTCTGGCTCCCAGGCCGGGGCCTGGCCGGTGGGGCTTGCAGTGGGTGGTGAGCCAGGCCCCGGGCAGAGGGGGACAGGAAGGAACCCCGCCGAAGGGCCGGCCCTGCAGGCAGGCGGGGCCTGACAGAGGCTGCTCAGGAGTCACAGGGAGCCGCGTGGGTGGGGAGCTGCGTGGAGGAGGGGGCTCCACGCTCTAGGGATGAGCAGGTGCCCGCGGCGGGAGGCACTGGGCAGAGGTGGCCTGGAGGAGGGAGCAGCCCGCAGGGGGACAGGGCAGTGGGTGAGGGGACGGCTGGCCCTCTGGTGGGGCCTGTGGCCTCGCACCCCTGCTGCCTGGGGCGGGTGGGCTGAGTTCTCATGGGGGTTCTGGTCACCACCCTGTGAGCAGAGCCTGGGCCTCGCCCCTCCCCACCCCCAACACACACACATACACTCACACACACTCACATACACAGTCACACACACATACTCACACACACACTCACATACACACACATACATACTCACACACTCACACACACACATACTCACATACACACACACATACACGCACACTCACATACACACACACTCACATACACACTCACACACACATATAGACACACTCACACACACAACCCACCACACACATACACTCACACAGACACATACAGACACACTCACATACATACTCACACACACATACACAGTCACACACACAGTCACACACACTCACTTATACACACACACACACTCACATACACAGTCACACACACTCATACACACACTCACACACACATACAGACACATACCCCCCCACACATGCACACATTCACACACACATACACGTACACCACACACACACTCACTCACACACACACACACACACACACAGCGCGGGGCGCGGACAGACCATGGCACAGACTCTGGGACCCGGGGGAGTGTCCCTGAGACTTTATTGGCACAGACGGGCCTCGGGAACAGCATGGAGAGTCCTGGCAGCGAGTGCTCATCCGTCAGAGCCACTGGGGCGGGGAGGTGGTGCAGGTCACAGGAAGGCTTGGCTGATGCCGCAGCAGGACGGACTCGGGTTAGACACCAGGCAGCACTTCCTGAAACGAGAGAGGTCTGCTGAGGCTTCGGGTGGACGGAGGGGCCCGCTCAAGGCCCAAGCACATCCTCAGCCTCGGGACCCTTCCAGAGGCCGCGGAGGAAGGCTATTGGCGGGGCCTGGCCAGCACCCAGTCAGGGGACGCGGGGTACGTGGGTCAGGGTGGGCAGGACACGCCGCAGAGGCATCCGAGCACCATGGGCCTCGAGGGCCTGCTCAGCCATCGCCGGCCCTCCGGGGCTGTGGACGGTCTGTCTGTCAAGGGGCGGTTGACAGGACAGAATCCAGAAGGTCGGAGGCGGCCCTTCCTCCAGGCAGCCCTCCCGGACTGCTCCCATCGCCCCCCAGCCTATTCACTGCCCCTCCGCAGTGGGTGCCTGCCCACAGGAGAGGCTCTGGCCCTCGCCGGGGTCTGGCCGCGGGGCTGGGAGTGGTCAGCCCTGCCCGGGGGTTGTGGGGGGACTTACCGGCCCCGGGACCTGGGCCCCCGCCGCACCCTGGAGACTCTGCAGCAGAGTCACCACCTCCACGTTGCCAGCGGCTTCTGCCTGCAGGAGGGAGGCCGAGGGAGGGCTGCTGACCGACCGCCTGGCCTCTCCCCAGCCTCCCCCAGCCCAGGAGCCCGCCCGCCCCCTCCCGCCCAGCACACGGGGCCCCACAGCTCGGGGCCCTGGAGGGGGGTCACCCCTCCCCGCCCCTCCCCCGCCCGGGCTCCCTGTGGGAAGTGTGTTCACTGGAGAGAGGGGGCTGGGGAGCCTCAGGAGGCCTCCCCGGAAGAGGAGATGGCGGCGGCTGGGGGCACTCACCACGAGCAGGGCGCTGCGCCCGTCGTAGCCCGGCTGCCCCAGGTCGGCCCCTGCCTGCCACCATGCCCGCAGGCCCGCCCCGTCCGCCCGGGAGGCCAGCCTGCGGGGACCAAGGGGGGCCATCTGGGTGCTGGCCGGCTGGGTGCTGGCCGGCCCTCTGCCCACCGGCCTGCCCGTTGCTGGCGGCGTCCGTTCAGAGCCAACGGCGAACCAACCGCGGGCCCACCAGCACCGGGCCGGGGGCAGGAGGCGGGAATGGGCAGTCTGGGTCTGGTTTCACCGGGGCGGGTGCCTGTGACTCAGATCAGGGGTGCACACACACACACACACGTGCGCACACATGCACATACGCACACAGGAGCACACATGCACATACGCACACGCGCACACACGCAGGAGCACGTACCCACGGGCGTGCAGGCCCGGGCACACGGACACGCCCCGTGCTGAGAGCCATGCCAGTTTCACATTTCACAACACGCTCTCGCTGGGCGGGGCCGCGGGCCGAGCCTCAGAGGCCGCCCCCTGGGGGGACGGGAGGGAGCCAGCAGCTCAGGGAGGGGCCTGGCTGGGCGGGGCGGCCTCCCCGCACCCCTGCCCTCTCGGAGGAGCCCACCCCCAGCTCTGGGACCTCGGGGTGCGGGGCTGGGAGGAAACAGCCCCCCAAAGGGGTTCTCATGAGCCTCTCCTCGTCAGGAACCCGCAGTAGTGCCCATGGTGGTGCTGGGTACCTTCTGGGTGCTCCCCTGCCTCGGTTTCCCCCTCCGTTAGTAAAGCCCAAGAGGCCCTCCTGTGGGTGCAGCCCTGAGCCAGCTGTCCCTCTCAGTCCAGACCAGAGGCTGTGGGCGGCTCACGGGTTCCGCCCGAGCCCCCCCTCCGCGCCCAGGCCACCCCCCTGCTGGCCCCCACAGCTCTCCTCCCTGGCAGGGGCGGGCCGGTCAGCCTCCAGCACGTGACCCATGACCCTGAAGCCAGGGCTGGAGAGCGACTGGGCTTGGGGTCGGTGAGGGGCAGAGCACGGGGTCTCCTCTCTGTGAGCGGGCAGCTCGCCCCTCCTCACTCCCCGCCCGTCGTCCTGAGACCCCATTGTGGTCTCAGCCCCTGGGCCCGGCTCTGAGCTTCAGGGGAGCACACCCCAGCCACGGCCGGCACCCCAGCCCCAGCCACCCGGGCAGGGCCTCGCCCTGCGTCTCCTCCGCTACCCCAGGGTCATCCTCCTGCCTCCCCCCACCACAGGCCAGCCGGCGGGCAGCCCGGGCTGGACGGGGACCTGCTGGTGGCACGGGGGGCGGGCAGCGAAGGGCCTGGGCACCCCGGGCAGGGTCCCAGGGACGCAGGAAGCCCTGGCCTGCCCTCCGCAGCCCCAGTACCCTCGCCAGGGACTTCCGGGCCCGTCCTGCTGTGCCCGTCCCCTAGGCAGGCCGTGGTGGGGGCTGGAAGATCAGTCGTGCTGGCCACGGGCATGGTGCCTCCAAACTGTGACACACACACCCCCCCTCCCATCCAGGCCTGGCCGCCGGGCCCAGCCCAGGCCTCACCTGCACAGCTCCGTCCCCACGTCCTCCAGCTCCCGGGCCGACAGGTGGGCCCCGGCCGCCCGCAGGAGCCCGATGGTGCCCTGGTGCCTGCCGGGAAGGGGGGCTGAGACACCGCGGGGCCCCTGCCCCAGACCCGACCCCCTGCCCCTGACCCGACCCCCTGCCCCCGCTAGTCCAGGGCCCGCCAGCCCCCTGGAAGGCTCCTGCATCGCCCCCTGAGGTCTCCCCGCCCCCCATGCCGGGGCTGCGGCGCCTCTGTGAGCACCTGGGACAGCCCACCCTGGGGACAGTTCCCACGCCCAGCCGCCCACCCAGGGCACACCCACCGGCCGCGCTGGGCCTGGGGAAACTGAGTCAACGGGGCAGACTCTGCCCTTGGAGTGGGAGGGCACGAGAGTGGGTAGTGCTGGGGGGAGCAGGGCCAGGGTGGACGGCTGTCAGAGGCCAGGGCTCTGGGCCGCCAGGCAGAGCCGGCCACAGGGAGGGTGGGGGGTGTGGCCCCAGAACCCAGGGCAGAGCACGCATGAACGCGTGTGCTGGGCAGTAACCTCACATGTTGGGCAGAGACCCCTCCCCCGCAGGGCCCGGAGAGACCACACACCCCAGGGCCGCCTCCCCTTTGAGGCGGCTGGGAGGAGGGTGTGACCCCAGCCCTCGCCCCCCCGCACCCCACGCTGCCAAAGAGCCTGGGGAACCGCCTCAGGGCCCAGCAGGGTGGGCAGGGGGAGGAGGTGGGGAGACCGGTTTGGGGGGTGTTGTGACAGCCAGGCGGGTGGGGAGGAGGGCGGGGCCCGGGTGGGGTGATCTCATTGTGCTCCCCATCCCTGCCCCTGGGAGCTCCAGCTAGATTGCCCGGGGGATGGGGTACACCCTGAAGGTCCCCCACCCCCAGTCCTCCACCCCCACCCCCCGCCCCCCGCCCTCCACCCTCTGCCAGGCCTGCTCGGAGGGCCCCGTGCTCACAGGAGCCTGGGAAGGAGGATGGAACCTTTCACCCCTTCACCAGGGAGTGCACCCCACCCAGGGCACACAGGGAAGAGGCCACAGGGCTTGGCCCTGACCATCGGGGGCCCGGGCCCCACACCCTCACGGCCTGCCCTGCGACTCCCTCCGCAGCCCCCTCCCCGAGATAACCTGGGACCCGCAGGCACGCCCCACACCCTCCCCCAGCGCGTGCTGAGGGGCCGGGGCTGGGGCCGGGGGTGGGGCTGGGGCTCCGCCTCCGGGAGACTTCCCAGGGACGAAGAGCAGAGCTGAGGTCACTGCCCAACACACATGTTCACGCGTGCTCACAAGGACATAAGCACACAGCGGCGTCTGGCACACGCGGGTAGTGGGGCGGGGACGCCAGCAGGACCGCCCTTCCACAGCTCCTGGGCCCAGTGCCACCTGCCGCTCACATCAGGCCCACCCCCCCCCCATTTGCACTGTCCACCAGGGCAGTGAGGTTGGCCCCGGAGAGAGGCCAGGCCTGGGAGGGCGAGGCGGCGGCCAGAGGAGGCAGGCGGATGCTCAGGCCCCACCCGCCCGCCTGACCACGGGGGGAGCCGGCAGCCCTGGAGGCGTCACGGGGGGCCCTCACTGCTCCCACCAGGGCACCCCCAGGGGCAGCGCATCCAGAGGCCCCCCAGCTTTGGCCCTGCCGCCGGCCTGGACACCCCCTGCCTCTCTGCCTGGTGCCCTCCGCCCCCTCCCTGGAGGAGACCCCACTGGCACCCCCAGGCACACTGCAGGCTGGGCCCCGGCCTCCGCTGGGCAGGCTGAGCCCGTCCCAGGGCACCTGTGCCCACCCAGCCTGGCGCCGGGCACCGGGCACAGCCAGCGTGACACCTAGCCCTGGCCCAGAGCTTGCCCGCCCCGGAGGGAGCCGGGCCCAGCCCCCCACAGGGCGCCCCTGTGCACATGGGTCCCTACCTGCCCCTCACGGCCAGCAGCAGGGGGCTGAGGCCCTCGGGGTCCCGGGCGTTCACGGCCGCCCCCCTCTGCAGCAGCAGCCTCACGGCCTCGGCCTGGCCCCTCCGGGCGGCCGCGTGCAGCGGGGTTTGACCCTGGAAGTCCTCCAGGCTCAGGTCACTGCCCTGGGTGACGGAAGGACACGTGCCCCGCTGAGGAGGGCTGGATGGGCCGGGGGCCACGGGGAAGGGACAGCAGGGGCGGGTGCACCGGGGTGAGGCCCCACACACAGCCACTGGGCTCCCCATCGCTGCCGCTGGCTGCCAGCTGGTAGCCCTGGCACGGGGGCGCTAGGGAGCCCCAGAAAGGCCATCCTGGCCCCCGACAGGGGCTGGGGCTCACCTGCTCCGCCAGGGCCTGCAAGGCCTCCAGGTCCCCGAGGTGGGCCGCGGCGCAGGCCAGGCTGGGGGTCAGGGCGTCGCGCACGGCATCCATCTCCTGGGGGAGGAGAGGGGGGACGCAGCAGCTGGGTTCTCAGCGTCCCCCAGAGCGAGGCTGCCACCCGCCCTTCCTCACCAGCTGTGCCCCGGGCCCCTGTCCCTGGGGCTGCTTCTGGCATCCAGTTCCGGGCCATGTGACCACGAGGCGCTGGGCCTCTCGGGAAGGATCCGGGCCCCCCACCCGGAGAACCCCGCTCCACACATCTCAGAGCCCCCAGCACCAGGAATAGGGGGGTGATCTAGGAGCTCCCCCGATGCCGGGGGTCGCAGCAGAGGCTGAGGCAGGCCGCCCCACGCTAAGCCCCCACCTGTGCCCGTCCGCACGCACGTATCGGCTCCCCTCTGACCCAGCCAGGGGGGCCCCAGTGAACGCTCCAGAAGCTCCCCACGCCTGAGGTGCTGAGGAGAAACTGAGGCATGGGAGGGACCCAGGGCCCCCCTGCTGCCTGCCAGGCTCCCACGCCAGCTCTCCCTTCACCCCGCGGGTGGGGGTGTGGATGGGCCCTGGGAAGGCCCCACCTCCCTGCAGGCCCGGCCCCCAGGCCCCCTCCTCGGCCCCTGCCTGGTCCCGGCAGCCTGGCCGAGAAGGGGAGGAGAGAGAGCTTGAGGCCGGAGCCCGGTGAGGCCATGGGGCCTGGAGCCTCACCCGCTGGAGCCTGAGAGACCCCTGAGCTGGCAGCCCCTCCCTCCTCGCCCCCAGGACCCACACCTCCGACAGCAGCTGGCACTGCCCCACCAGCGACACGGCACAGAGGCTGCCCGGCTGCCCGGCCTCCTCCCTCACTGCTCCACGAACCCCGCAAACCCTTCCTGTGGGCCCGACCCCAGAAACAGGGGACCTGGGTCCAGAACCACAGGCACCTCCTGAGGACCCGCCCCCCCCCCCCCCCCCAGGGCGTCCCGGGGTGGGGGTGGGGAGCTGAGCCCCCCCGCCCCCCGGGATGCTGGGGGGGGGGCGGCAGGCGTCCGCCTCGGGCAGCGTCATCTCTCCCCGGAGGTCCCTGGCCAGCAGCTGGGGGGGCAGAGGGGGCGGCCCCAGGGACATGCAGCGAAGGGCGCCCTGGGCTTCAGCTCCCCGATCTGGCTCCGTCCAACCCCCCACCTCCACCCCTCCCAGCTCCGGGTCCCCAAGGCCCAGGCCTCTCCCCGATCAGAGTGCCTCCTGGCTATGCCTGGGGCTGCCGGGGGGGGGGGGGTGAGGGGCTCTCTGCTTGGAGAGTGTCTGGGCGTGCCTGACCTCAGGCTCCCCAAGAAGGTGAAAGGACAAGTGGGGGGTTGGCAAAGAGTGCGAGAGCCGGGGGGCCCCAGAGTGGGCCCTGTGCACCCTGGGAGGCCCGTATCCCTGCCCCCTTTCTTTTTTCTTTAAATATATTTTTTAAATATAGTTTATTGATTTTTTACAGAGAGGAAGGGAGAGGGATAGAGAGTCAGAAACATCGATGAGAGAGACATGGATCAGCCCCCCACAGGGGATGTGCCTGCAACCAAGGTACATGCCCCCAACCGGAATCGAACCTGGGACCTTTCAGTCCGCAAGCCGATGCTCTATCCACTGAGCCACACCGGTCTCGGCTCTTTTTTTTTTTAATATTTTTTAAAAATATAGTTTCTTGATTTTTTACAGAGAGGAAGGGAGAGAGATAGAGAATTAGAAACATCGATAGAGAGACATCGATCAGCCGCCTCCTGCACGCCCCCTCCTGGGGATGTGCCTGCTACCAAGGTCCATGCCCTTGACCGGAATCGAACCTGGGACCCTTCAGTTCGCAGGCCGACGCTCTATCCCCTGAGCAACACCGGTTTCGGCCCCTGCCCCTTTCCGAACGCAGACACCATCCTGGACTGCCCCCCCCCCACCGACCCCCCTGCCCCCTCTGCCCCTGTCGCACCCCAGCCCACCCTCAGGTCCCCCCTGACGTGCCCACAGCCCGAGGGCTCGCACCTCCTTCCTATCGTCCAGGCTGAGGCCAGGCTGGCCCAGCACGTAGGACAGCTTGGCCAGGGCGGCCTCCGAGGTCATGTCGAAGCCCGAGATGATGCCGGCTCCCGCCGCGGCCTGCGGGGAGGGGCGGCCGCCAACGCGTGGGTCCCCGCCCGGGGCACCCTGTGCCCTCGCCCACCCCCCTCGGGCCCGGCCCGCCCACCATGCCAGCCGCGTAGTCCGAGGTCACGGTGCCCTGCAGACAGTGGGTGCAGTTGAGGATGAGCAGGCCCCGGGCGGCGGCCGCCCGCAGCTCCCGCAGCAGGTCCGGCTTGGTGGGCCCGTTCCCCGAGCCGAAGGTCTCCATGACCACGCCCTTCAGCGGCGGCTGCAGGAAGGCCCGGACCTGCGGGCGGGAGGGTGTGAGCCCCCGGCTTCCTGCCCCCCCACCCGGCAGGCAGGCAGCTCAGCCCTAGGAAGCCGCTGCCCCCAGCTCGGGTGCGTGGAGAGGCCGCCCACCGAATCCTCTCAGCGGGACCCCAGCCCCTGAGACGCGTTGGGGCTGTGGCTGGTGTGGGGTTGCCCGGCCCCGGGGAAGGGCTCAGAGGCGGCTGCCACCTCCCTCCCTGCCTAGCCCCCCGCTGGGCACGCAGCCCTGCCGCCCGCACACAGGACCCCCCTCACACACACACACACAGCCGGGGTCTGGGGGAGGCCTTGCAGCTACCATACGTGCAGGGTCGCGTGACAAGCCACCTCCCAAAACGGGGAGGCTGGGCCCCCAAGCCCCCAAGAGGCGGGAGGGTGCCGGTCCTCCCACACTGACCCGGACACACGGCTCCGGCACGAGGGGCGTCCTCGCCCACCAGACCCACCGAGCAGGATGTGCAGCGGGGACGGGGTGGCAGGCCGGCGGGCAGGGCAGCGGGTAGCAGCACTGGGGAGCCCCATGGGGGGGAACTAGGGGGGAGGGCTCTCGCTGTGGAGGTGCGGCGGGACCTACCAGGCGGGCGGGGATCCCGGGGTAGAGGCGCAGCAGGCCCACGTCGCGCTCCATGCTGCTGTGCACCACCAGCCGGGCCTGCCCGCCGCTGGCCTTCCTCACCAGCTCCCGGTGGACTGCGGGCAGAGGGCCAATGGGGCCGGGAGCCGCCTGCAGGCCATCCCCCCGCCCAGCTCCTCCGGCCCTCGGTGCTGCCACCCCCCACGTACCCCCCATTTCCAGAGCCCCAAGCCTCCCCCCTGCCCTGGCACCGGCCCTCCTGAGGCCCAGCCCGGGGCTCACAAACACCCTGGCCTGTGCCGGGTCCCTGGGGCACATGCTCGGGGGGAGGAGGAGGACTCCAGGGTGACGGCCTGCCGGAGCTGCGACTGTAGGCCGTGGGGCAGGAAAGGCATTGAGGCAGAGGAACAGCAGGTGCGAAGGCTAAGAGGCACCACAGATGGATCCCCCACAAAGCTTGCCGGCCGGGACCCCGGGAGAAGTGGGGGGAGAGCCTCCTCAGCACCACAGCCTCACCTGCCCCTACCGGGCACCCACCCTGGACAGCTGGGAAAGTGAATGAATGAATGAGTGAATGAGTGAATGAGTCTTCTGGACCCTCGCCGCTGGGGAAAGACAGCCTCCATGGGATTCACCCCAAAGCTTCAGAGGCCTAACGTGTACCCACCCACCGCTCCCCACATCGGGGTGCGTGACGGGGGTCCCCGCCCTGGGGGGGGGGGCAGATGCTTGGGGCCGGTGCCTCTCGGGTCACCATGCAGAGACTTGGGGTCCCCAGTCTGAAGGCCACTGCACTGCCAGGACCCACCACGGCGTCCCCGGGGAGAGGGATGGGCAGGGGTCCGGCCTGCAAGCCTGGGAGCCCATGCCCACGGGCCCTCTCACCCCGGCAGCTGGATGGGCAGAGGGGGTGGCTGACGCCCCGGCACCGATGCTGTTAGAGCCCATCCCGGCCCAGGCACCTACAGGCCGCCCGTGCCAGGACACCCCGGAGGCCCAGAGCGGGAGCCCGCCCAGGCTGCCGGAGAGTCAGGGCAGGGATGGGGGGTGAAGGGAGGGGGGGACGGGCTCTGGGATCTCCACCCGGGCCTCCCTGCCCCCACGGGTGGGTGCCAGCCTCTGTGCCCGCTGTACCCACAGAGACCAAAGCAATGCGCCCCTGGTAACGACCTGAGAGACATTCCAGACACACCACCCTCTCATGGGGCGCTGGGCGGGTGGAGGCACTGGAGGGTGGGCAGCCGGGAGGGGCCGGGAGACCCCAGGCCAGGCCTTTAATTCAGGACCTTTGACCCCCATGGGGGAGCAGACAAGAAAGGGGCAGGCTGAAACCGGTGTGGCTCAGTGGATAGAGTGTCGGCCTGCGGACTGAAAGGTCCCAGGTTTGATTCCGGTCAAGGGCATGTATCTTGGTGGCGGGCGCATCCCCAGTGGGGGGCGTGCAGGAGGCGGCTGATCGATGTCTCTCTCATCGATGTTTCTAATTCTCTATCCCTCTCCCTTCCTCTCTGTAAAATATCAATAAAACACATTTACAAAATTAAAAAAAAAAAAGACAGGGGCGGGTGGGGGCCCACACCACAGGGAGTGATGGCTGCAGAGGGACTCAGAGAGACCAGGATGGCCACGCCCGCACAGACGGCCACCCCCGGAGAGCCCCCGGGACCCGTGTCCCCCACCACCCCGGCCAGGCGCGCTGCCCCCACCAGAGGAGGAGGAGGCCTGCTGGGGCCCAGGGTGGACCACAGGCTTCTGCCGCCGCCAGGCAGCGGGGTCCACAGCCGGGGGTCAGGGGCTGGCCGCCCCACTCAGACCCGGCACCCCCGCGCCCTCCCGCACGGGCTCCTGAGCCCCCGCGCTCCGCCTGCAGGCCCCTGGGCGGCAGTGAAACACCAGCTCCCCCGGGAGGGGACCCCGCGAGGAACAGCCTCCGCGGCCGTGCCCACACCCCGTCACCCGGGCCGCCAGCCACACCCTGTTTCTCAACAGCAGCTGCCAAACCGGACAGGCCTGGCGGGCGAGGCCGGTTCTCACACCCGCACGCGGTCCAGCCGGGGGAGAGCCGGGGGAAGCGGGGGGACCTGGGCCTGGGGGCCGGCACCCTGCCCCGCCAGGCCTCGGAGCCTGGAGAGCTGGCCGTCCTGTGCCCTGCCGCCTGTCGGTCCTGTACCCGCCGCCTGCCGGTCCTGTGCCCGCCGCCTGCCGGTCCTGTGCCCGCCGCCTGCCTGTCCTGTGCCCATGGCCTGCCTGTCCTGTGCCCATGGCCTGCCGGTCCTGTGCCCACCGCCTGCCGGGGCGTGGGGAGACCCTGCCGGGAGCCTGGGACCCAGGGCCCTCCTTCCTCCGCACCCACCAGCAGGCCTCACCCCCCACCCCAGGCCCCACTCCTCAGCTCCAGATGAGGGGTGACTCAGCCCCAGGGGGGAGGGGTCCCTGCGCCTTCCTTCCTCAGCTGGGCTGGGTCTCCCGACACCGGCCAGAGGGGCCGAGGGCCATCACCAGCACCAGCACCAGCACGGGCAGGGAGGCCAGGCATCGGTGCCGCCCCCTCCAGGAAGCCCCCTGGGTTGCTCCGGCTCTCCACAAGGAGGAGACCCTCCCCTGCCCCCGGAGCTCTGGGAGCGCGGCCCAGGCATGAGGTCCACTGACATGTTCTGGCCGCCCCCCCCAAGGCTGCTGGGGAGTGGGCGGGGCGGGCCCAGCGGGAGTGCGTGCGGGTCCGAGCTCGGGAAGGGGAGTCGGGGCTCCGGCCCAGCCAGTGCCTCTCCATATGGCCTGCCCGCTCCACCTCGCTCCCACCCCGGGATCCTCCTGGGCAGAGGGACCTGCCATCACTGTGCCTGACCCACAGCTGTGACCTGACCTGAGATCAAAGGCTCTGGGGGCGTTCGGGGTCACGTGACCAGCCCACCCGCTGGGAAAGAGCCCGCCTGCCCGGCAGGGGCTGCACCCTAAGCCCTCCATGGCTCAGGGGTAGAGGCCGTGTGGGTGAGGCCACCTCCCTGGTTCCGAGGGCCGGACTCAGGCGGGCGGACCAACCTGGAGAGCGGGTCTCCTCAGAAGCGGCCTCCCCCCGCCCGGAGCGAGGCCCCAGGGCCCCAAACGCCCCCCAGGAGGGGCCACAGCTGGGGGCGGGGCGGGGACAGGTGCTCCAGAGCCCCTGCACCCCCAGAAGCACAGGCCCAGCAGGCTGGGTGTCCTCCACACCCCGGGCCGGGGGAACCCACAGTCACAGGGTCGGGGGACGCTCTGGCTGTCCCAGGAGGGCTGCCGGGGTGCGGGGGAGGGGAGGCACGGGCCAGGCCCACCTCAGTCGGACCCGGGAGGGAGGGACGCCACGGCCTGCAGGTCTAGGGGACCCTCGGGGCCATGAGGTGGTCCTGAGCTCGGCCCAGCAGCTCCCACACCCAAAGCGAGGGGCGGGTGTCCTCCCGGGGCGAGGACACGTGACCTGCTGGAGACGGGGCGGGGTTGGGGGGGGGCTGCCTGCCAGGCCCAGGGACAGAGAGAAGGCCCCGGACCAAGGTGCATGGCGGGGCCCTGGCCTCTGAGCGGGACCCCTGGGCTGGGGGCCCCCTGGCCGGGGGGGGGGGGGGGCCCGGGGGACACGAGGGGCAAACCCCCAAACCTGCTCCTCCTCTGGCTGCTCCTGGCCCGGGTTCCCCCCGACCCTCTCCCACCCCCCGCACACCCCCCAGGTCCGGGCAGAGCCAAGCCCCACTGTCCCAGCTCAGGGGCGGTGGGCGCTCCGGCCCAGTCTCCTCGCCCAGCTCCCTGCAGGGTCTGCAGGCGCCCCCCTCCTCTGCCCCTGGCCCCCCTCACCCCTCACCCCACTTACTTATGACGTCCGCGCCCACCACAGCCAGCGGCGGCAGGTTGGGGGAGCAGAAGGCGGCGAACTTGCGGGCGTCCACCTTGGTCACCCGCGTGCCCCGGAACAGCTGGTTCTGGAAGAAGAGGCAGACCTGGGGGCGGGGGGGGGGAGGGGTGGGTAGCCGGTGACACAGGCTGACCGCCTCTCTGTGCGGCCCCTGCCGTGGCGGGTGGGGACCCCATGAATGATTCCTGTGCTGGAGCGCCCGGGCCACATGCTGAGGCGGGAAAGGCCGGCTCCCAACGGCCAGGACTGGGTGCTCTGTGGGAGCTCGCCCACGGGGGGCAGCGAGGCCAGTCTGGGGGACCCCACGGGGGGCAGCGTGCGTGCCCTGAGGGTGGCCGTCCCTCCCCTTCCTTCTCCCAGGGTGCACGTGCCGGGCGTCAGGCATAGGGGAGGGCAGCCCTCAGAGCCCTGGCCCTGCCGCCCAGGGGTGGATGGGGGGGTGTCGGGAGGGGGTACCTCGGGGATCACGTACTGGCCGGCCATGAGCAGGGCCCCCAGCAGGTTCTCTCGGCCGTCGCTCCACAGGGCGTGGATGGGCACCTAGAGGGGGGGGGGAGCTGAGGTCGAGGCCTGGGACCGAGGACGGGGGGGGAGCGGGTCCTGTGGCTGCTGCTACCAGCCCGGCCCCACCTCCCCTCAGCTGCCCCGATGCTCCCCACATTGGCAGGGTTCCGCCTGGCTGCCTGCCACCGGCAGGGATCCCCACCCCCCGCTGCCAGCCCAGCCCCTGGTCCGAGGGCTCCTCGCGCCTCGCCGCCCCGGGCAGGACGGCGGTCACCTGGGCGCCCGTGAGCACCACGGTCTTCTGCAGGTTCTCCAGCACGAAGGCCAGCACCGAGGCGGCGAAGGCCATGGTGTCGGTGCCGTGGATGACCACGAAGCCGTGGAACTGCTCGTAGTGTCTCTGCGGGGCGGGGAGGGGGGACACTCAGCCAGGCCCCGAGCAGCTGCCTGCGGCCTCCTCCGGGAGCTGGAGCGTCCCCTGCACCCCCACACAGCGGGCCCCTCCTCCCCCGCACAGAGCGGCCGGGTGGGCTCGGATGCTGACATGGAGGCCGGCTGGGCAGGCTGGAGTTCGGCCCCCTCTCCCCGTCCCAGGTGGCTGCTCCCCTAGCTCGGGTGTGAGCCCCACAATGATGGGGTGGTGGGCGTCCCCCGAGGACGAGCAGGGCCCCCCAAGGCTCCCCAGTAATGGTCCCCACGGGGAGGCCCAGGCAGGACTCCTAAGAACACTGGTCAGCCGACACTGGTGTGGCTCAGTGGATAGAGCATCGGCCTGCAGACTGAAGGGTCCCAGGTTTGATTCTGGTCAAGGGCATGTACCTTGGTTGCGGGCACATCCCCTGTATGGGGTGTGCAGGAGGCGGCTGATCGATGTCTCTCTCTCATCGATGTTTCTAACTCTCTATCTCTCTCCCTCACTGTAAAAAAAATCAATAAAATATATTTAAAAAAAATAAGAACAGTGGTCAGGGGGGACCAGCCAGAACGCAGCTCGGGAGCCCTGTGCTGGGGGACACCACCGGGGCAGCAGGAGGGGGGGCGAGCCCAGGAGCCTGGCTGTCCGGCGGGTGGGCAGGCCTGGGCGCAGCCACGGGCAGAGGAGCCCAGCCCCTGGGAGCCGCAGGGGAGGTGGGCCGGCGGGCAGGCGCTGGCCAGCTCCGCAGGGTGAGGGTCGCTGCGGGACAGCCCGGCCACCACCTCCTGGAGGGCTGCCAAGACTGAGCCTCGGAGTGGTGGCGAGGTGCCCCGTTAGGGGACAAGGGCACCATGAATGAAAGACCAGCAGCTGCCGGATGGCAGAGCTGTGCCACGCGGTGGGCTGGGGCGCCATCTGCTGGCACACGGGGCTCGGCCGCAGGCAGGTGGCCCGGCTGCAGAGGCCCGGCCTGCTGGAGTCCTGGGCTGGCTGGACCCTGCAGCCGGGACAGGGGTCAGGGGTTACGTGCTGAGCTTCGCTTCAGCACCTCGGGCGGGAGCCTGGCCTGGACAAGGGCCGCAGACAGGCCCACTGGCCGCTGGTGGCCCCCAAAGGGACAGAAGGGCCAGGCCCAGGACCACACACCCTGTCCCAGGGGCTCACAATGAGGGGGGGCAGGAGACAAGCCGGGGCTGGGGGCCGGGCCCTTGGCTGCTGGAAGGGGAGCCTGTGTGATGAACCCTGGGGGGCGGGCCTGCAGGAAGGGAGGGTCCCCACCCCGGGAGCCAGGACCAGGATGGTGCAGGAGGGGTGGAAGCGGGGACAGCTGGTGGAGGGCGCCCTGGCCTCAGGCAAGGTGTGCTGTGAGCCCAGGCGCCCTCGGGGTCCTGCACCCTTTTATGGCCCTGCCTCTCGGGCGGGCAGGCGGGTGGGCGAGGGGTGGGCAGCGGGGAAAGGGCCAGGTGTGAGCTGTCAGACTGCGGGCAGGGATCCCACGCCCAGACCCAGGTTCCTACTGGGGCAAACCAAGTGCATGAACAAACCAGGACTGGTCCGTCACCAAAAGAGCTCCCCTCCCTTGGCCTGGAGTGGGGGGGCGGGGTAAGGGAGGCAAGGGTCTCAGAGGCCCTGCAGCTGGGAC
>JAAGEH010000451.1:12859-60973 GCA_011751065.1 Lasiurus cinereus | reverse complement strand
GGGTCTGTATTAGTGTGGGGGAGACACCCTTTGCCCTGAAGCAGGCAATTCCAGTCACAGGCAGGTTATCTTATCAGTGAGGATTGACATGACTGTTTGGTGGGAAGTTCTTCAGCCTCCACTGTCTCCATTAGATGGGGGGGCAGGGGAGGCTGGCTTTGACCAGCTTCCGGGATGCGCCCAAGATGCTGGGTCCCGAGGACACACGTGCACCGTGCTCACAGCTGCACCTCCCAGCAGCCGAGGCGGAGCCCCCAGGCCCTTCAAAGACGAGGGATGAAGGAAACGGTGGGGTGCGCGCACTGGGGACACGCGGGGCCTCGAGAGCCTGCCGGGAGCCGCAGGCGGACCTGGGCCTCGCTGTGGGACAGCTGCTCACTGCTCACAGCGGGACCCAGTCCGAGCGGGACGGGGTGGGAGCGGGGCGGGGAGGTGGGGCTCTTTATGGGGAGTTTCAGATAGCGCGATGGGCGTCTGTCTCAACCATGTCCGTAACCATGTCCGTCCACCTGCAAACGGCTACCATGGAAAACGCTGTTTCCAATCAGTGAAACGAGTCCGACAGACAGACTAGGGAAGCATGTTCACACCCGGGCTGGCAGGGGCTTGTCTCCGGAAGGAACAGCGAACTCCCACAACTCCACGCTGAGGGGTGCTGGCAGAAACAGGAGCAGGGGCCCTCCCTGCACGTCCTCCAGGGCCCTCTGCTGGCGAGGCCTGGCGTGGCCCCCTGGAGGGAGGAGGCGGGAGGCGGCAGGTCCAGTGATGGGGCTGCGAGGGAAGGCGGGCTAGGGCTCCAGCTCGCAGGGTGCGCAGCGTCCCAGGCCCTTTGTGTGTCAAACGCCGCCGGCCAGATCACCCAGAAGCCACCTCAGATGTCGCCCGTCCGTCCAGAGGCTTGCTCACAGCCGCTCTGTTCGTAAGGGGCCCGTCAGCCGGAGAGCAGATGAAGCTCACAACCCAGGAAGGAGGGAGCTGCAGACGCCACATCTGCAAACGTGGATGCCAGGCAGGCGAGGCCACAGCGACGTGGGCGGGTGGGCGAGCTGCTGGGGTGGCGGGTTACCGAGGCGCTGCACGCTGTGGGCTCACCGGAACCCCCAGGCCTCCAACCTGCACGTAAATGCCACCTCAACAACACGCAGGGACGAGCCTGGTCCGAGGCAGAGCCTGGTGGGCAGGGAGGGGCAGGGAGCCCGCCGTCTCTGGTTCCGTTAAACCACGCTCCTCAGAACAAATCCCCCCGACCGTCACGCCGCACGGAACCATCCTCCACGTGGGAAGCCCCGCTTTGTTCAAGTTCCTCCTCAACGTGTCCGACCCCGTTTCACGTACGAGGTGTCCCCACTGTCAACGGTGTGCCAGCTGTGGGGGAGCTCCCAGTCCTGCAGCCAGCGGCCTGTGGGCCGAGCGGTGGCAGGTGGCAGTGCCCCCGTCCCGACGCCCAATTCACGAGGAAACTGCTCCCTCCCCTGGAACTGGCAGCTGAAACCCCAGTACGGGCAGCTCACACCGAACGGAACGGCGACTGAAGCAAGACAGTATGCGAGTGCCGACGGGCAGTTTCTAACCCCAGTTCTCCAAGAGCAACCCTTGTTTAAGGCTCCTCCTTGTGCCCTGGCCGGTGCGCTCAGTGGTTAGAGCGCTGGCCTGTGAATTGAAGGGTCACGGTTTTGACTCTGGGTTGTAGGTTCGATCCCCAGCCCTGAGGGCATGTGCCCTGACCTTCCTAGGTCCACACTCACCATAGAGCCACGCTGGCCGGCAAGGCCGCTTTTAACCGGCAGCTCTCAGAACTAACAGCCCTGGACCCGGGGCCAGCAGCGGGTTCCGTCAGGCCACAAGCCGGAGTGGCTGGCTCCATCCCCAGTGTGGGCGGGGCAGGAGGTGGCTGATCTGTTTCTCATCACTGATGTTTCTCTCTCCCCTCCCCCTCCCTTACACACTCTGAAATCAATAAAGACATTAAAAAGAATCGGCCTATATTCCTTTTTCTGTTTTGAAACTGGACTTTTTTGTGTTAAATTACATTTCAGTCTCCCAATTTAGAAACGTCAGGAACAGAAACCAGTCTAATGCTTTATTGTCTCAACAGAGGCAGTTGCCAGGTCATCTCTGATTTCCAAATGCGAGCTAAGAATTGTAACTGAATGAAAACCTAAATTATACAAAACCGAGTTCCTTTCACTGGAATCAGACACGTTCCCTCATGGACAGGAACTGGAGAACCACAGGGCTTGGAGACGCAGCTGTGGCAGGGGGCTCGGGGCAGGGAGTGGGGGGCAGACAGGCAGCCGGGCTGCCGAGCCTCGCCAACAGCAGACACGGCCCCACGCCCCGCAGCTTCTGCTTCCAGGAAAGGCAGCTCGGCTCCTCCCTGCCCGCGGGCAGGGAGACCGCCGTCCTGCCCGCCGTGGCGGGAAGGAGCAGGGACCGAGCTCAGGCACCGGCCGTGGAGGGGGCCGCGGCCCGGCGCCCGCCGCGCTAGGAGCTGAGCACGATCAGCCGGTGCAGCTGGTACAGGAAGGGGCTCTTGCCCCGGCTGCTCTCCCGCTCCGCCTGCTCCATGACCAGCTTCGGGTCCACCTGGGGCACAAAGGCACACGTCAGGGGGCACTGGGCACAGAGGAAGCCAAGAGAAGGAAGAAGATACACACGCATACACACAGGCACCCACGCACACACACAAACATGCACACGCACAGGCGTGAAGGCAGCAGAGAGGCGTTTTCAAGCGGCGTGTCCAGGTCACCCTCCCTGCACAGCCCCACGCTGAGTCGCCTCCTTCAAATCCACCCGGACGGCCGGACCCTCCCTCAGGCTCCCCCACGCTCCTGTGTGGACGTGACGTGACGTGACAGGGACTTCACTGTAAGCGTGCAGAGAAGCACGTTTCCAAACGCACTGATCAGCCTCACAATGCATTTCTGCTCTGAGCTTCACCCCCGGGAAACGGCGGGGTGGCTGGGCCCCGTCTCGGGCCCCGCCTCGGCCTGTTCCCCACAGAGCAGGCTCGGGACGGTCTGAGGCTCTGATGACAAAGTCAGTCGAGGGCACACGGAGCGAGGGCACATGGCCCTGGGAAGGCCTCCCCACTGACTGGCTGAGGACGAGGGCCTCGCCAGCTGCCTTCACCACAACACCAGCTCTGAGTTAAAGCTGGGACCCCTCCTGGGCCTTCTCCTCCACCCCACATGGTGCCCGTTCTCCACCCTTCCCGGGTGTGGTTGGCCCCCCCAGGCCGTGATGCTATAGGCTGAGCTGGGCCCAGGTTCCCTGCTGAGGCTCAGACCCCAATGCGAAGAGGCCAGGAGGTGACCAGGGTTGGATGAGGGGATTGTGGGTGGAACCCCAAGCTCCCCCGCCACACAGCTCTAGGGGTGGGAGCAGGGTCTGCAAGGCCGGCCCCTTCCCAGCCTCCAGCCTCTGAGACTGAGAGAATGGCTGTGGTTGGCACCGGGGAGGTGGCTGTGACCGCGGGAGCCAGGGCTCGGTGACCATGACCCCTGACACTCAGGCTTCCTCTCCACCCACAGCCCCAGGGCAGGACCAGGTGGAGTGTCTGGTCCAGAAACGGGCGTCTGCGGCCTCGGTAACAGCCGCCTGCTCTCAGCCCGCCTCCACGCACCTGGTTCCACTCGTACGGCTTCTCTGGCCACTTAGGCACCGTTCTTGCTCTCGGCTTCAGCTGGCAGAACAAACTAGAAGTCACAAAAAGAACCAGTCATCCACTGAGCTTTTCTGAAGAGTCCACCCCACAACTTCCAGCGGAATCGCAGCGGCCATGAGCTGCAAAGGTCAAACCACAGTCAGGCCATGCACAGGGACACTTTGACCACGCACAGCAGGCTCAGGGCGGGGCAGGCCCCAGGCGCCCCACACGCCCCACCAGCAGGCGGCTGGGGCCAGGCCTGCATGGTCCTGCGCCCACACCTCTGCCTGAGCACAGTGACCAGCGGGGACGTCCAACCACACGACTCTGACAGGCATCGGCCACGCGGTTCTCTGCGCACGGCCGGGCTGGCACACTCACAGGCACCTTACCTGCGATGTGCGCGTGTCCGTGAGGACAAGGAGGAGCGAGAACAGAGCCAGCCTCTCTCCCAGCCGCTCCCAGCTCTGCTCGCCAGTCCCAGTGCCCACAACTAGGACGCCACCCAATGTAGGACACACCTCCTACTTGTGCAGCTCAGGGTGCTGCTCAGGCGGGGGGACCTGCCACCAGCCCCGGGTCTGGCTGGGTTTGGCCTTGGGGGTCCAGGCAGCGGGGAGAGGGGGGGTCAGGATGTTTGTCCCCGACCTCCTTCCTGGGGCAGGCTCACAAGGCTGAGCTCAGCCTGCAGGCCTTGCCCTAAGAGACCCACTGCCCACTGCACTTTGAAAGGCCCCTCGGTTCCCGCCCCAAACTCCTGGGAGAGCCTGAGGGCTGGCGGCGGCGGGCACACCGCTCACCCCAGGAGCTTCTGGCGGACGCTGTCCTGCAGCTGCGCGACCCTCTCTGGGCCCAGGTGCCTGGCCCCGTTGGGCCCGTCGTACACCAGCTTGTTGATGGCGGCCCTGAGGATGTTGATCTGCAGGGAGAGGGGCGGGAGCACCCGGTGGCCCTGGGGCAGCTGGCTCACTGCCGCTCCTGCTCAGCCCAGCGCGGCGGGAGCCACCCCCCTACCCCCATCCCTGTCTCCAGCAAATTCCAGACACAAGTCACTTCCACAGCCAGTGCCGTGATGTAAGAAACGGTAAAAAAGAAGCGAAAATCACCAAGAAAGGTCCCAACTGAGCACAAGACACTCCCTGTGCCTGTCCCAGCCTGGAGCCTTTGGTGGCTGCGAGAGCACGCTGCGCTCCCGGATTGTGCGCGGACCCTCCTCCTGCTCCGCGGGCGAGGTCTGCGGGAGCCTGTGTGGGGCAGCCTATGGGAGCCCCTGCGGGGGCCCAGCAGGTCACGTGACGGAACCTACAGGGGGCGCTGGCCTGGCTGCCTCCACCTCCTCGTGGAGAGCTGTGCCTTCCGCGTCCCACAGCCTGAGCGCCCCCGCTGCGCACTGCCGGGCGTCCAAGCGGAACAGGAGCGCAGACCACTGCCCGGCGGGGGTTGGGGGGGCGGGGGGACACGCCAGGAGGCAGCCTCACCTCGACCACATCCTCCACACTGAACCGCACGTCGAAGGCCAGCTCCATGTCGTGCTCGGGCAGGATGGGCGCCCCGGTGGCCGGGCTCCAGCCCAGGCCGCAGAGGGCGCCGGTGTAGCTCTTCCCGTCCTGGTCCACCCTGAGCGGCGAGGCGGGGGTTGGCGCTGCTTCCATGGCGACGGAAAGACCCGAGGCCATGGGGTCCTGCCAGCCCCTGCGCACCCCGCGCATCGGGTGCCGCTCTCTGCCGTGTCCACGCCACCAGCAGGGGAGTGCGCAGCCATCAAGACACGGCAGCCGACCACCCCCCGGCGCCCCACTGCTCCCCCTCAGCAGGTGAGGCATCTGTGCCTGCCACTGCCACTGCCCGCCGCCCCCGCGTCCTCCACGTGCCTCCTCGGCGAGGCTGGAGAAGGGGCGCCAAGGGGCACTGCCTGGGCTCCTGCTGACAGCTGGCTGCTGGTTGTCAAGCCACGCTCACAAGCCACGAGCCCAGTGCAGCCATCACAGCAAGAGGGACGCACTGTCTCCTCTGCCCGCTGCACCCACACTCCTGGGGCGGCTGGTGGATCTGAGCCCCACTGCCCGCAGCTGGCACAGTGTGTCCACAAGGACAGGGTCCCGCCAGCACAGTGCGCCACCACCACAGGGTGCCCCCAAGGACAGAGCGCCCGCCGGCAGCAGGTGCTTGGCGGCCAGTCTGCGGCAGCCACCTACGCCCCCACCGGGGCTTGCGGTACCTGAGCTCCATCACCGGGGCGAACAGCATGCTGAGCAGGGCGGGCAGCCCGGGGATGTGCGGCAGCAGGGACGTCTCCCGCAGCAGCATGGTGGACCCTGCGAACAGGCGTGTGGGTCCCTGTGCAGAAGCCCCCGGCAACCCCGGCCCCACAGTCACACCCGCAGCCAAGGGCCCGGGCTGGTCTCATAGCCCGGCGGACAGATGCCTGGTCCCAGTGCCCAGTCTTCCCTCCCGTCCTCCTCACTCGGTGGTGGCGTCTACAGGGCCGAGACTTAGACGTGAAGAGTGAGGGGGCAGCTGCCTCTGCGGCAGGAGAGGCCGAGGCTCCCCTTAGACCTGCCTCCGCCCACCGCTCAGGGAGCAGCCCAGACCACAGGCTGCGCCACCCCAGGGCAGGGGCCTGCGAGGCGGAGAGGAGCCGGGCCCGCCGCACTCACCCGTCGCGTTGACAGAGAGCGAGGCCGCCACCAGCACCCTCTGGTGCAGGTCCTCGGGGGCGTCGCTGATGGCCACCGAGTTGATGCTCTCCTTCTCGATCCACACGCGCCTGGGAGGAGGCACAGGCGCCAGGGTCCCGCCTGGGCGTGTAGATGCCCAGCCGGGACGGACCCGGTGCAGAGGCAGGGAGCATCCTCCCTGCACCACTGCCCTCTCCCCCCGCCCCCAGCTCCCTGCCTTCAAGCATCACCCGTGTGCTGACAGCATCCCAATCTACACCCCCCACCTCTGTCTCTCCTCCTGACCTTAGCGGCCCACCCTCTGCCCCAGGCAGGCCACCCCAGGGAGGGCGCCCCAATCTACACCCCCCACCTCTGTCTCTCCTCCTGACCTGGTGGCCCCACCTCTGCCCCAGGCAGGCCAGCCCAGGGAGGGCACAGAGGAAACGTCCGGGGTCAGCGTCCCCCCCACATCGCCCTGCGGACGCCACCCCACACGCTCCAGGAGAGCGGAGAGGGTGGGCTCTGGGCCCGGCCCTGGACGCCGTGCAGCCACCTGCCCCACCGGTGACAGCGACGGGCTCTGTGCTCCTCCCAGCACCCGCCGCCCGACACCCGGCGCACATGGAGCGCCGCCGCAGCCCCTGCCACCGTGGGCGAAGGCGCTTAGCCCGCCACCCTGGGCAGGAGCCCTCCCTCTGACCCGTGTGCTTGGTCCGGGGCCCGAGGAGCCAGGGCTTCCCTGCCCGCAAAGTGACTGAAGTAAAGTGCACACAGTAGGGCTGCCCCTGGCACCTCAGCCTCCCACCAGCTCTGCAGCCCCTCCCCTCCCCACCCGACTCCCCCCTCCACTTAGTGCACTCGCTCCAGGGAGGCTCCGGACCGTTCCCGCCTGACCCTCGCCTCTCCCCGCCACACACCTTGGCCGCCTGCACCCTTGAGGCCTCCGCGCTCTGGAAAACCTCCCTGTGTGGGCCCTCCCAATGCTTTCTTAATGCTGTGGCCCCCAGACCCTCGTCACCTGCCGTGTAACGACCACTTTCTCCTGTGTACCCCCACACTGGACATACAATTTCTGGGAGGTCACTGACTGCATTGTTCACTACTGACCCCCCCAAACTGTGCAGTTCTCAGAGCCTGGGGGTAGTCCCAGGTCTGTGGAGCGAATAACGATAGTAAGAACAGAAAAAAACAAGCCTTTGATGGAAAATACGCAAACACATCTGACACGGAATGGCTTTCAGATCAGGGAGGGAGGGAGGGAGGGGCTGGGACAGTTAGAAAAGGTGAAAGGCGCTCCCACGTTAGGGAACAGGGAGCCATTCCAGACGAGCTCTGTACACACGGAAGAGCCAACACCCAGGGAAGGAGCGAATCATACCTGAACTTGGAAATCCTGGTCAGACTGTGACACTTGAGCTCGTAGGGGTTAAACGGCCCATGAAGGACTGCCTGTGCACACAACACACACGTTACCAGGAAGAAGATGTCCCTTCGCTGCATTTTAAACTCAAGTCTGTCCATTTTCACAGAAAGACGCGCCTGCCAGCGGGGCTCCATGGCTGAGCACCGGCCTGTGAACCTGGAGGTCACGGTTCCATTCCTGGTCAGGGCACAGGCCCGGGTTGCGGGGTCAACCCATCGGTGATGTCTCTCACCCTTGATGTTTCTGCTCCCCCTCCCCTTCCTCTGAGAGCAGTAAAAAGCTTTAGAAGCAGCTGCGTCCTCGAGATCCGGCGAGAACAGTGCTTTCAAGCAGATCCTTGTCTGGACTCCCGGCAGGATCGTGGGAGGAAACCGCCCCTCCCTCGAGTGCCACTGCAGAGCCTCTGCCCACGCGAGCACTCCAGCCCCAGGGGCAGGGGGCCTCTCAGCAGTGCCCAGCGCAGCGCAGGCAGCGCAGGAGAGGCAGAGCCCGACAGGACGGGGTGGGGGGCCTCGCAGCCGATGCCCTCTCCCCGCAGGCCGGCCACCGGACCCCCGTGCGGTGATTGCTCCCCCGATACACAAGCCAGCTCACCGCGGAGAGGCTGGTCCGAAAAAACACTAGCCCTGCTGGTGTGGCCAGTGGCTGGGAGTGCTAGCTGCACAGTGAAGGGTCTCAGGTTCGAGTCCCAGGCAAGGGTCGTGCTGGGGTTGTGGGTCGCTCCCCAGCCCCAGTGGGCGTGTGGGTGGGAGACAACCAATGTGTCTCTTTCACATCAATGTTTCTCTCTGTCTCCCTCCCTCCCTTCCACTCCCTCTGAAAAGCAAAGGAAAAATATCCTCCGACGAGGAGTAACAAAAATCTGTCCATGTAAAAAGCCGGCAACCAGAACGGCTGGCCACTATGACGTCCACTGCAGCCAGCGAACTGGCCCGATTGAGGGGTGGGGCCCCTGGCCCCAGCCGGCCCCACCCAGATCAGCCCACAGCCCCTCCCCACCACCAGCTCCGCCCCCAAGTAGCCCCCCCACTTTGGTCAGGGGCAGGACCCAGTGCCCAGCCCTGACCAGGCCCCCATCAGGGAGGGCCCTGCTGGCAAACCTCCCGCTGTCTCCTTCTTCCCAGAGGCCTGCCCCCGATCTGCCCCATTGGGCCGGGCCAGCCAGCCCGCCCTGTGCACGAATTCCTGCCCTGGGCCTCGTAAACGAATAACATACGATGCTTGTTTACTGTGCTTGAGAAAGACTAGTCCAAGCGCTCCCTACAGCAAACCCGGTTTCCCTGGGTGACAGGCTCCCCGGGGAAGAGAACGGTTGTGCCCACACCCCACCTTGGGCTGGCAGCACGAGTGAGGTGGGGAGGTACCTTGTGGTTTGGGGGCCCCAGCTTGTTGGAGGAAAAGGTGTCCAGCAAGACCCGGATCAGGTGCTTCTCATTGTCCTTCGTGGGGGACGGCACACACATGTCGGTCACGTGTTCTGATTTGGAAAAGAGACCCTTGAGAGCTTCGTGGCTTTGCTGGACAACATGAGAAAAGCTCGTTTTACTACAGGAAAGTCTGTCGGAAAAGCCCTCGATTCCAAGCTAATCCCAGCGTTTCTGAGGCATGACCTTTCCCAGCGGACCTCCGGGGACCGAGGGGCCGGAGTAATTCTACCAAAGACACTGCCAGCCAACGCGAGAAGCGGACGCTTCCAGAGGCTCGGCCCGCGCCTTCCCGGCCTCCCGCCACAGCACTGAGAGCGGAGGTGCGGGAGCGAGAACCGGGAGAGCGCTTTCTGCCACGCGGCGCTGGCCGCCTGGGGATGTCACCAGGACCCCAGGACCGGAAGGGTCCACAGATGGGACCCCCACAGGGCAGCTCTCGCTCACGGCCCACCCCCCCCCCTCCAGCAGGATCCCAGCAGCCTCGGAAGCGCCCTCTAAACCCGCAGCCCAAGAGAGACCACTGCAGAAAGGTCTGTGACATTTTAAATGTCTGAATGATGGGAAACCAACCACCACCCCCCAGCCACCAGCCTGAGAAACCGCAGACCCCAGAGGGCAGCTCAGTCCTAACAGGCCGCACACCCGGCCCCGCCCCCTCCCGGGGCCCGTGCACACCCGGGACTCGTAGCACTCCTCGGCCAGCTCGGCGTGGCCCTCCTCGATGAGCACGTCCCTGACGTTGACGAAGTCCTGCAGCCCCGAGGACAGGTACAGGTCCACGTGCAGGACGCCGTGCACCACGGAGAAGACCTTGACGAGCAGCGCGCGGCCGCTGACCAGGGCTGCGAAGCGCCGGCTGGCCTCCCCGCTCCAGTGCTCGCCGCACACCAGGGACCTCGCCGACGGGCGCAGCCTGCAGACCTTGAACTCCAGCGCCTGCGGGCGAGGGCAGGGTTGGCCAGGTCTGTGAGCCAGCCACCCCAAGGGTCTGCCTGGGATTCATGGCGCTCTCGTAAACCTGCTCTCACCCGGCCCGTGTGGCTCAGTGGTTGAGCTGGTCCATGAACCAGGAAGTCACTATCTCTGTTCCTGGTCAGAGCATAGGCCCAGATTTCCGGCTGTTCCCCAGTGGGGGGCGTGCAGGAGGCAGCCGATGGATGATTCTCTCTCGCATGGATGTGTCTACCTCTCTCCCCCTCCCTTCCACTCCGTAACCAATAAAAAGCACCCGAGCTGAGTGAGGCTCCAGGGGAGAGGCCTGGGTTCGCTCCTCAGCAGCAATGCAGGTGCAGGAGGACTGTCTCACCCTGACAGACAGCGGGTCCGTCTGTCTCCGGCACTGGAAGTCTCCCTGGTTTCAATATGACCGGAAACCTGGTACCAAGTCTGAAACCATCCACGCATTTTAACGCACTCCCAAAACCCTAGCAAACATGCCCACAGGGATACACTGGCAGGAAAGAGCAGAGGCCCGATCCGCTGGTGACAGAACCAGCCCCTCCTGCTCCGGCCCCACCACCCAGAGCCCGCCCACCTGGAACGGAAGTTCGAGAAGCTGGCTGGGGATCTCCATTAGCAGGTCCAGGTCCACATGAGACTTGTTGCCGTAGTCCACGAAAAACACCTGCGGGGAAAGGGTGTGCGTCCGTGCAAGGCCAGCGCGGCGTCCCTCCCCGTGTCCACGGTGTGGCCAGGCCGTGCGGCTGTTCCCTCTGTTCCACACGCCCCTGAGGGAGCGCTCTCCTGCTGGACCACTTGTCTGGCGCTAATTGCTTCCTATCGAATTTCCCCGCGGCTGAGGATTCTGCCCGAACTGCCCAGAGCCCCCCCCAGCCACGCCACGCCCCAGCGAGCGGCAGCAGACGCACCTCGGCAGAGTTCCCCGACACATACAGGATCTGCGCCCTGAAGTAGCTCCGCTCCTCCGAGTCCGAGAAAGGCGCCAGGCAGACCAGGTCCGGGTGCGGGTGGACGGCCAAGGGTGCCAGCTTCAGGCGCTTTATCTCCGCCATCAGCTTCTTCAGGATCGCCGCGCTCTTCTCATCAATCCTGTACCCCCAGAAGTGCCCCACCTCCACCACCTGCAGGAGGAGGGCGCCATGAGGCCTCAGGCCCCTGGGGGGCTCCAGCAACCGAACCGGGGCAGGGGGCCGGCTCCTCGCAGAGCCCAGGAAAGGGGTTCCGCGGCAGCCTCGGTGAGGCCCGGCGCCTCCCAGCAGCACAGCGGAAGCAGGAGGCCTGGCTGGCAGCCCCCCCCCGCCGGCTGCCCTGGAGCCAGGGTCCCCGGCTGCCCACGGTGTGGCTGCCACACCAGGAGCACGCCTGCACTCCGACACCTGCGCTCCCGGACCCTCAGGAATAACGCTGCTGAGGCCAACCATGTTGACGTAAATGGACGTGAATAGTACGGCATGCACCCTCACTCCAATAACACTTTTACATGTTATCTTGTGGCTAAACTGGCCGTCAGCGTTAAACGTGACTAACATTTAAATTCCACTCTGAGTGGAGAATGACACTTGTGTACCCCGTGTGCTGGCCACATTTCGGCTGACGTCCCTCTCCAGGGGATGAGGTATGGGAGGACCATGTGGCGCACACTTGGGGCAACTCTGACACAGGCGCGAAAGCTCGCGGGCCTACCTCCGTGACGTCGACCGTGAGGAAGAGATCTGGGACCAGCCGGGACCTGCCTGTCGTGTTGAATGACACCTGGACCGGGTCCACCGTCTGCTTCTGGAAATCCACGTTCACCCTGCACATGGTTTTGAAAAAGGAGTCACAGTCCAGCGTGACAGGGAAATGGCGTGTGCGTGTGCTGTCACTGCCAGACCAGCCGGCCGCCATCTCTGCAGGACAAGAACGCGCTGCCAACACCCGCCGAGTGCTACTTCCTGAACGGCCCACGCCTGCCAGGGACACAGCTCCAGCCCGGGGCTCACAGGGCTGCATGTCCCAGGGGTTCAGAGGTGGGTGGCCAGCGGGGCAGGTCCCAGGAGACCAGGAAGGACCTCGCCCTCCAAGCGTAAGAGCGCCCGAACGCTGGGGAGCGACACCGCGCTTCCCGAGGCCTCTCTTCACCGTACGAGGAAGGACGGTGGCAGGTCCTGTCCCCCGCTCCCCAGCTCAGTCCCCTTACTGACCAAGAGCAGCTGAGGCACAGGCACCCCAGATGGCCAGCCCACCACACCCCACACCTGGACCCGGCAGCCCACGATGGCGCTCAAGGCACGCACTACCCCCACCAGCTCCAGCTCCTCGTGGAGGACATGGAGGAGGAAGTGAGAGGAGAAAGCCCACCACGTGCTGTGCCAACAGGACCCAGTGGCCACGCGATGTTGCACAGAGAGCAGGCGTCCAGAGAAGAAGTCCAGGTGCTCGACGGCCGCTGCCCAGCAGCCAGGGCCACAGGCGGCACCAGAGCCAGGGCAGCCCCGCCCTTGGGGCACAGGGAAGCCCGCTCACCAGGGAAGGGCTGTCTTGTGCAGGCAAGCAGCCAGGAGCTCCGATGCCCTCCGCCCGCCCACCGTCTGCTGAGAATGGAGCACGCTGCGCTTTGCTCACAGAGATGGACGGCGAGGAGGACGAAGGGGCCTGGGGTTCAGTCTAAACTGGCCAATGGTGAACGCCCCATCACCCGCAGCCGTACACTCAGCATCGAGGCGCACTTCCCAGCCGTGCGCTTAGTGGGAGCGTAAGCACAGTTAGTCATTTGTTATCACAGAGGAGACTGGGAAGCAAGAGGGAGACCCCGGTTACAGATGGGAGGGGACTGGACACACACCTGTGGGCTGATGAGTGGGTAGAGAAGGGGTGGCATGTTACTCAGCCATAAAACACAGGAAATCTTATCGCGTCAAACAATGTGGAGGGACCTGGCAGCCACTGCCCTAAGGGAAATCTAAAACAGCACAAAGACCACACACATACAAAACTCTCTCAGGCCCCACAGGTCTGGCTCAGTGATTAAACATCAATCAGGAGGTCAGGGTTCGATTCCCGGTCAGGGCACATGCCAGGTTTTGGGCTCGATCGCCAGTGGGGGGTGTGCAGGAAGCAGCCCATCAATGATTCTCTCATCATTGATATTTCTCTCTCCCTCCCTCTCCCTTCCTCTCTGAAATCAATAAAATCATATTTTTAAAAAGTACAAGAGCTCAGATTTGCGGTTATGGGAGGCAGGAGGGGGAGGGGAAATTGGAAGAAGGTGCTCAGAGGACAGGAAGGTCCAGCTGCAGACCCTAGGTCCCAGGCTCATATGCACATGAGGTGCCAGCACCCCACTGCCCCCAGCAGACAGGACAGGTATGAGCGTGAACCGCTGTTCTCATCACAAGACCTTCTGTTTTCTGCTGTTACTGTCTGGAAGGCGGGTGTCAGTGACTTGCTCCACAGTCACGTGAACCACCAGCACGCTGAGGCCCTGAACTTGCTCAGGGAAACGGGGAAGATGGGAAGCCTGAGGCTCCGGGAGGCACTCAGCCAGGGGGAGGTGCCAGATTCGCAGGCAGCCCTGCCGGCTTCCCAACCGGTGCTTCCGGGGAGCGTGTGGTGGGCCAGGTAAGGAACCGGGACGTGGAGGCGCCGCCGAGCCTGGCCCTCCCTGAGTACCTGGTGCTCCTGAGCCGGGACACGGCGCCCCCCTGCACCCGGCCCTCGATCTCCTCCGCCGAGTGCACGCTGAGCTCCAGGGCCACCTTGAGCTGCGACATCTTCACCGCCATGTACACCGCAGGCAGGACCTTGAACCTCTCGGTCGGGTTCCGGGAAAACTCCACGAAGGCTCTGCTCCGAGAGGCAATTCAAGTCAAGTTACCGCCCCGGCCGCCTGGCTCCGGGGACAGAGCGACGGCCTGCAGACGGAAGGGTCCCAGGTTCGGTTCCGCAGGGGCACCTACCTCGGCTGCAGGCTCCCGGCCCTAGTTGGGGGCTTGTGGGAGGCAACAACCAACGGGTCTCTCTCACAGCGATGTCTCTGTCTCTCCTCTCCCTCCCATTCTAAAAGTCAATGGAAAAATATCCTCGGGTGAGGATTCAAAAACAAAAGTCAAGTCACTGGCACCTGGGAAAGCAGCCGAGTGCAGTTGGCTTCTCTCAGGGTGAGAGATATCAGCCACACCAGTGGCTCCTCCCTCACGGAGGAGCAGCCCATGTCTCCTCACTGACACAGGGTCTCCTGCAGAAGATGCAGGCCGGATTTTCGGACAAGTAATGTCCGGGTTCATGATGAGAACAGAATGGCAGGTTTGGGCTTTCTTCCTATTTTATTTTAAATAAACCACAGGTAAGAGCAAACCACACACGCCCGGGGGTCTCGGGGGCCTCCCTCCAGACACCAAGTGATCACCCAGCAGAGTGGCAGCTGCCCCTCCCCGCCCACCTGGGGGGGATCAGGCTGCAGGGCACCTGCCCGACACCTCCCTTCAAGTACAGGGGCTTGTGGATGTCAAATGCCCGGGTCAACACATTCCCCCACGACTACCACGGAGTGAGGGACACCGAGCTGGAGGGCAGTGCGCCGAGGGCAGGCAGCCCCGTGGGGCCCTCACAGGAGGGGAGTGGGCTGCTCTAGCCTCCGCAGGGGAGCCTCTGGGACCTTCCCTCGCTGTCCCCGCCCGTGGCCCCGTCAAACCCCCCCACCCGACTCCTGAAAGGTGCTGACCACGCGCATCTCCCTCCCACCCACACGAAGGCCGTGCCCATGCCACGCGGTGCCAGCCTGCACTGTACCATGCCGACCACGGACGGCCCCTCGCTCACTGCGGAGGTGCCAGGAGCCCCGACTCACTTGGCGCCGTCGAACACGATGGACTTGACCTGGCCGCACTGCCGGAAGAGGGACTGCAGCTGCTTGTGGTAGAGGAAGCCGTAGGGCGGCGTGTGCTTCAGCTGCAAACACACGGCCCTCAGCGTGTGGCCGGCCGGAACCTGACGCCGGCGCACGGCCCGCTCCTGTCGCTGCCCCGACGCAGACGCCACGGCCGGGCACTCCACACGAGTCACCCACAGTCGCTAACTTGGCAGGAAGCGCGCAACACGGAGGCTCGCTCTCCCTCAAACAGCCGGACGCCGCTGGAGGAGGCTGAGGTCGCTCAGCGTGGCCAGAAGCCAGCCTGCATCCCGGTCCCACCCAGTGGCTTCAGGCTCTGCGGTGCGGGGCGGCCCCCCCCCTCGCCCCCACCCGGCCTGGCTGGCTGGGACCAGGTCCCGTGTACCACGGCCCTTCCCGGCCGGCACATGGTCCCAGGGCCGTCAGGCCAGGCCTGCACAAGCAGGATGGCTGGGCCCCCGTTCACCAGGACGCCCTCTGCGGACTCAGACCTACTCCGGGGACCGAGGCTGGACCAGCCTTGCGGGAGGGAGCCCTGGGCCTCCGTGGCCACTCTCCCCGGAAGGCCTGCCCCACCTACCACGATGGTGGTCTTGGGGTCCTTGCCAGCCAGCTCCCGCACCGCCATCTCCTCGTCGGGCTGCCCGAAGGTGAAGTAGTTGGGGTAGAAAGCCCCGGCCAGCACCACCTGGGGGGACACGCACGCCCATGCGGCTGCGGCTCCTCTTCCCAGGACGCCGAGGGAGTGCGAGGGCAGCTTTACACAAACCAGCCCAGCCCCTCGCAGGCAGAGCGCCACCATCTGGTCCCTTCACAGTAACAGGCGCACCAGGCCGACCTGCCTGCTAGGAGCCGGAGTACTTCTGACAGAGGGTCAGAGGGGGGAGCAGAACGGGGGAGGGAAGGGGAGCAGACAGATACCCCCTCCGGCACCTCAGGGCTGCTGGGCTCGGTTCCCACAGCCACAGGGAGGTCGGAGATCCTGGGGGAAAGCACTGTGAGGCCCCCTCAGTGACCACACCCCTGACCACACACCCATGCAGCGCCACCCAAGCGGACAGGCAGGCGCACAGACGCCCTCTGGGCCCCACGCAAGGCCTCCGCCACCTTCCGGGACCATCCCTCCCGCAGTCGCAGTAAGTTCCTCCCGCCGGCCCCTCAGACGGCGGCCTCAGAGCCGAAGGACGTGGCAGGGCGAGGGCTGCACACTCGAGGGATGCTCGAAGCGGCTTCTCCGCCTGGGAGCTCCGCGCAGGCCCAGTCCCCACGCCCTGGCAGTCCGGGCGGCCGAGCATCGGCTCAGGACACGAGGGCCCAGCGGGGAGGAGGGACGGCAGCCCCTGCGTCAGGAAGGGGAGGCTGTCAGCGAGGACGCCCCACGCACCTGCAGGATGAACCGCTGCTTGTGCGTGTACTCCTGGTCCAGGGCCGGCCGCCGCGAGCCCGCGTTCATGTTGAACTGCGAGATCCTGCTCTTCAGCTCCTCATACAGCTCCGCCACCTGCGCGGACAGCGGACGGTCGGGCACGTGTGCGCAGAGCAGGGACACCGCGGGCCGGGAGCACCGGGAGGCGCGGCTGGGTCACAGCGTCTCCTGAGAGCTTACTCATCAGGAACCGGGGATGCTCAGCACGGCAGGGGCGGGAAATGCCGGACACTCACTTCCTGCGCATCCTGATCCCCCTGCCACGCGCACACCAGTGAAACCACCGCTAATGTACAACCACCATCGCCAGGAGATTTCCAAGACAGGCCTCTGCTTTAAGTCATGGGAGCACCAAGCCCCCGCGTGGCCGTGGCTGCTCCTGCGACTGAGAACAAGCTGGGGACACCGCTTACCTCTCTGATCCTCTTGATCTGGATGTAATTTAACCGTCCCCAGTCAAGCTCATCCTTAAGCACATGAAACAGAGCACTCGTGTCACTGCAGCCAATCGGAGCTCACGTGGCTCCCGTAGCACACGCAGCTCACCCGGCAGGAATACCGGCAACAAGAAAACCCCCGCTCCTGCCCCCGGCGCCTGTGAAAGGAGCTTGAGTGGGAGCTGGCGAGTGGGAGGACACGGCTGAACTAGGCAGGTGCAAACACACACCTGCCTCGTGGCCAGAACCAAACCGGGCCAGGAAGGGGCAGGCGCTGGCAGGCCGGGTTCTTCTAAGCCCACTGTCTAAGAACAGCCCAGGACAGGCCTCGGGTTCTGAGTGGAGCCGGGTCCACGTGCATCCCCACTGGTACTGAGCACCCCAGGGTCATTACTGCTCAGGCAGGACCATTAGCCTGCGTCAGTGGAGGGAACACAGTGGCCCGGCTCAGCCTCAGGCCCCGTGTCTCCCAGCGCCTGGGGCCCCAGCACCCCGGGAGCCCCTACCTTTGGGTGGCGCAGCTCCCCTCTCTGCCGGCAGGACTGCCAGGTCTGAAAGAAAAGGAACCCCAAGTTTCAAAATGCTTCATGGACGACTCAAATTGTCTTCTACATGTTCATTTTGACCCAGCTGGACCAGAGAACATTTACAAATTTAATTTTCAATCAATTTCAGAACACTGGACTCCCACTCCCATCCACTTCCTCCAGCATTTTGTTTTTTAATGTATTTTTATTGACTTCAGAGAGAGGGGAAAGGAGAGGGAGAGAGAGAGAAGCATCCATGATGAGAGACAAGTTGATCGGTGCCTCCTGCACGCCCCCCACTGGGGATCGGGCCTGCCCCCTCCCAGTTCACAGATGGACGCCACCACTGAGCCACGCCGGCCGGGCCAGAGAGAACTTACTTTAAACGCCTCCACCAGGGCGATGCAGTCGCTCTTGCTGTTGCCAGAGAAATACACCTTGTTCCTACAACCAACGACACGCGGGGTCACGAGCGCCAGCAAAACCAGGCGGCCGTTCCGAGTACGAAGGTGACCTACCTGTACCCGTCCAGGTGCTGCCTGAAGGGCATCGCAAAGAAGTTCTTCAGGGACAGCGCCGCCGCTGGCAAGAGAAAGGCGGCGCTGTCAGAGGCGGCACGCGGGCACCGGCACGGGCCCCGGCCGCCCCTCGCTCACCGATGATGAGGCACTCGTCCAGGCACCCGAACACGTGGCCCAGCACGATGAGCTTGCCCAGCTGCTCGTTGACGGGCAACTGGGCCAGCACCCTGCCCAGGAAGGTCAGCTCGCCGTCGTGCGGGTTCTCGTCCTCTCTCTGCCCGCTGACGGCCAGCGCGCCCACCTGGTGACAGACGAGCGCGTGAGCAGCCCTGCCACTGTTTCCTCAGGGGACGTAGGCTCTAAAAGGCTCCGTGCCACCAGGGGAGACGGTGCGGCCAGTACCCTGACAGCTTGGCCCGGAGCACAGGCACACCTGCTGTTTCAGAGGGTGACGGCGCCCAAGGCCGGCCCCCAGGCTGCACTGCACCACCCACTGCACAGCACTGGCCACTCCCAGCACAGCATGTGACCTGGTGCAGAAAAGGTGCCTTCGCACGACTAAGTATGTTTCACAGAAAACCCAGCAGATGTTGAATGAAGGCAAAACACAGAGGCACCGCGGGCTTGGAGGGCAGAGCCCCAACCAAGAACAGGACTGGGGTGCATGGCCCCCAGCCCAGGGTGCCAGGGGGTGGGGTCAGAGCTTCCAGCCATGGGAGGGGAGGTGGGGGGCAGCGAGGTGGAGGGGCAGGACCAGAGGGGTGTGCAGGCCGTGGACATCAGACGGCTGCCCCGCAGGCTGGCATCATGCCGCACAGCCTCGCAGGGCGAACTCGCCGCCTGGTGGCAGTTACTGTAACGCAGCGTGACGACGGAGGTGACCGCTGAGCGGTCAACACTCATCTCAGAGCTCCGGGCGGGGGGGGGGGGCGCGAGTGGGGCCCGGTGCGGGGAGGGAAGCATGCGGTTTTGTAAGACACCACCAAGGCTTGCACACACGGTCTGGGCTCGAAGTCAGGGCTTCGGCACTGCGCGGGCTTTGTGAGCAGCCGCTGACCATTCACCACGCACGCCTCAAGCTGCCGCAGCGGGAAGCCGACGCCACCTACCTCCTTCAGCAGCAGGATGGTGCGCTCGATGTCGCTGAGGCTTGGAGGGGACAGGGCCGTGGCCAGCAGGGCCCTGGGCTCCCCCATGTCCAGTAGCTTCACCTTCAAGATGGTGCTGCCTAAGGGGCAACGCTGAGGAGGAAAGCTCGCACTCAATGTGGTCCTGGGCTAAGGGGGGTCATTTGGGGGGAAGGGGCCGGGAGGGAGGGAGAGGAAAGACACAGAGAGAACGGAAGAGAGCGAGCAGGAAGGGGAGGTGGGGAAGGGAGCAGAGCTCACCGCCCGCCCTCACTGCCTCACCCATGAGGGTGGAGCCCACAGGGCACCCGCTCAACAGGGAGGGTGACTGTGCTGCAGACAACGAGTTTTACGGAACCAAGTCACACCACTGAAAGCGGCCGCCAACCGGGGTCCATGAGGCGGGGCCGGAAGGCTGGCGACCGCTGACTTGAACTGTCCCGTAAAGCTGTCTATAGGAAAGTGACCTTGGCTGTGGCCAGCGTATTACCAACATCTCCGGGATGATGTGGTCCGGGATGGCGTTGTCCCAGAAGTCCCTGTGCACCAGGCGGTAACAGTAGCCTTTAGACACGCGCCCAGCACGGCCTGCACAGGAGACAGTCAGAGGCCGCGTGCATCAGGCCCGTCGACGTCAGCGGACGCTAAGCATGACCCCTGCCCGGACCCGTCTCTCTAGCGGACAGGCCAGCTGAACCCTGGGCAACGGGAAGCGCTGGCCCCACCTGGGACCCTGGCGTAAGGCCGGTGTCCCTAAAGCAGCAGCCTCGGCCTCACGCACGGAAGCAGCACATTGGGGGCCACGCCTCCTGCGTGCTAGCGAGCTAGAGGCACCGAGCCAGCGGCGCGTGGCTCCCACAAAACGGCCTCGCCAAAGGGGAGGCGCATGCGGGAGGCGGCCGCCTGGTCCTCCACGTCCTGCCTCCTCCTCGAGGCGCTCCCTCTCCTCTGCCCCCCAGCTGCTGGTAGTAAACGAGCAAGTCCACGTGGAGCTCGGGACCAGGCGGTGGGGGGAGAAAAGAGGGAACACTACTGAGCAGCTGTACTGCTGAGGGTGTACCCCCAAACCGGAAACTCTCCCAAGGACGGGAGAGTACGCTGCCTGCATCGATGCCCAGCCTTTAAACAGCAGGAGCAATGGGCAGGTGCTCCTTCCCGGGGGACTTTGAGCAGAAAACGCAAGGCGATGACAAAAAGCAAAACAGAAACAACTGGGACCGATCAGCACCAACTGGTGAGGTCAGCAAAGTCCCCGGACACGCGATGAACAAGATCAGCCTGCTTTACAGCACCGAGCGTGACCACCGGCGCCAGCCAGGCCACCGAGACCCGCCCCGCACAGGCAGCGGCAGCGTGGCCGGGCCAGGGCCGGGCCGGCACAGAGAGGACACGTGCTGGGGGAGGTCAGCGACGACTAGGACTGCAGGCGCTCCCCTGACGTGCACACGCTCCCTCTCAAATCCAGTGGAAGGGCCACGCACGAGCGTCGCGCACACCGGGGGTGCAGAGCCCTCAGGGGGAGCGTTCTGTGTCAGACTCACTAGCCACAGGCCTGGCAGCGTCAGGAGGCGGGACAGACAGACCACCAGAGCTCGAGGACCGACAGAGGCCTCTCCCCCGGGACCTGGCCTCTCTCTAGAGGCCATGCAGGCGGAGGCACAGGCCCGCAGCGGGGAGCACTGCTTGCCACAGAAACACTGCGCTTCCGTCGGGAGGTGGGGCAGGGGGCCGGCGAACCTCCTGACACGCAGCTCCGCAGCCTTTCACAACCACCTGACCTTTCCCGGGCCCCTGGTCTGGGTCACAGCAGAGCCTGGCTGACAGGGCCCCAATCCCGCCCCGGCCCCCCAGCGCAGCCTGCGGCCCTGCTCACGGGGTGTCTCGGGGACAAGGAGGGACACGGGAGCTGCGCCTGTGCATGGCGGGCGCCGGGAAAGGAGCCTTCTCCTTGGAGCACATTTCCCCCCACCCCCACCCCGGTAAAGGCTAAGGCAGCGCGTCCCAGGCCACACCACGCGCAAGTCCCTGAGGAGTGCACGTCCCAGCCAACGCAGGCCCCTGCAGCCGCTCAGCAAGGACGCGGAGGAAGATCACAAGTCGGAGGGAGGGTCCCAAAAGCTGACCGAGCGAGCCCCTGGCTCTGGAGCTCTGCCCGCAAGTCCACATTCTCTGCAAAACCACAGCCTGCACCAGACCCCACGGACACGGGGGCCCAGGGTTCGGTGAGAGCCTGAGCGGGCCCCGTGGCGGAGGGCAGGGGGGTGAGCGCGGGAAGCGCAGGTCGGAGGGAGGCAGGCGGCCCAGCTTACCTTTCCTCTGGTTGCAGCTGGTCTTGGAGGCCCAGCTCAGGCGCAGGCTCTGGTAATTGGTGTCTTCGTCGCACACCAGAGTCCTCGTCAAGCAGAAGTCGATGACTGCCACGCCAAGAAGGGGTGTGAGCAGGGGCAGCGAGACTGCCGGCCGCAGGGCACGAGGCACAGCTGGGCCACACTGCAGGCAGCGAGTCCTGCCTCCGAGGACCCGGGTCTTGGGGCAGAAAGCACAGGTCCCTGCAGCCGACTGTCACAGGAGCCCAGCTGGGGTCAGGGCCGGGCAGAGCTTCGAATCGGGGCCGGGGGACACGGAGCTGCCGGCCTCTGTGCTGCAGTGTCCCCACCTGTGCCCGTGATCGAGCCCCTGGCACTCCTGGGCAGACCCTCCCGTCCCGGCTACTGAGGGGCATCTCCGAGGCAGCACTGAGCCTGGGGCCTGGTCCTGTCCTCCCGGCCAGCCCCACCCCACTCCTCCTTCCCCTTCCCTCTGCCCAACACAGCGTCGCTCTCAGTCCACTTGTCCCTTTAGGGCCTCGCTCCTTCTCCAACCTCCCGCCCTCGAGCGCCTGCGCCCTGGGCCTTCGCTCTACCGTCAGCCCGGCCCAGCCCCGCTCCACGACAGCTGTCCCCACTCATACGCCAAGTGGCCCAGAGGCCAGCGGGCTGCGGTCCCTTCACCTCCTGGTCACCAGCTGTGCGGGGCCCACAGCGACCCCGTGTGCTCCATCTTGTTTTGTGGCTGCCCGCAAGCCTCTGGCGCCCTCTCCCTCCTCCCTCACGGAGGCCACCAGTGCTCCTCGAGGCCCGCTGTCCTCCCCGCGGCCTGCCCAAGGCCAGGGGTACACCGGCGCCCTCGATCTCAGGCCCGTCCCTCAGAGAAACCGCTGGGCCTCTGGCAGGGCGTGAGCTCTCATCTCACCTGCACCTCCGCCCCCACCACACCAGGGGTGCTGTCAGCCGGCCTCCCGTCCCCGCCCCCCCCTCAGTGTCTCCTGAGAACAAAGACCCGTTTCCTGCTCTTCCCTAGCCCTCCGCTCCCCGCACAGACAACCCCCCTCCCGTCCGTCTGTCCTGGCCTCACCCCTTCCTGCTGCTCCTCGGGCCGTCCTGGGCCAGAATCCCATCTCTCCACGGTCACTGCTCCACACCCTCCTCAGCCCCCCTCCCCGGGCCGCGAGCAGGTCTTACCGTACTTGACGTCCGGCACGGTGACGGAGCTCTCCGCGATGTTGGTGGACAGAATGATCTGCCGAACAGCAAGAAAGGGGCCCAGCGCTCTTACCTCCAGGAAATGGCCCACGCTAGCACACCTCCAACTCCAACCGCATTCACACGCTTCGCCCCGGCACACACTCCTCCTCCCCCACATCACCTGACCAAGGCCGGGCGGGGAGGGGCGTCAGTGTGGGAGCCCAACAGCTCCGCTCACAGGGTGCCACCCGGGCTCTGCCTGCTTTCTCAGGAATGAGGTGGAGAGGATGGCACCACCCTCACAGCTGGGCAGACCCTGCCAGTTAACTAACGAAGCGGCGGAGCCAGGTCAGGGAGCAGCCGGAGGCACCCTGTAAGATGGGCACCTGTCGCCCTAACTCGCCTTCCTGCCCACTCTGCCATGCCGTTACCGGCGGGACAATTAAGCGATGCTGCGCAGGCTTGGGGCATGGTTTGCTTGTCACACCGCTGTGGGTGAGACCCACGCCACCGGCCGTCCCACGTTCTGAGCCTACACCTTGGCTCAGCACCTGCTGCTTGCCCAGGGGGTCACTGTCAGGGGAAGAGCGCACCCAGGGGGCACCAGGCAGAAGGAAGGGCTGCACAGCGGTGGCCCTGGGGCCAGCGAGGCCCCGCTGCCCTGGAGGCTGCCTGGGGCCAGGCCCCGCCCCCCGAGCAGCTCTGCCATTGCACCCCTTGCTCAGGCACAGGCCGCAAGCAAAGGAGCCAGGAGGTGCTCACCAATGTGGCCTGCGCAGCGCCAGGGCACCGGGCGGTCTGCGCGGAGACATGACGGAGGAAACACACCCGGCAAACTACCACAAGCAGACGAGACACGCAGGCCAGCTCACCAGGCCCCGTGTCTGTGGCTGAGCTGCCTCAGCCCTGGGCCCCAGCACAGGCTGCAGCCACGCAAGCCCCACATGCCCACCTTTCTGTAGCCGGGCACCGGGCTCAGGAACACGTTGTTCTGCTCCTCCAGAGTTACGCTCGAGTGCAGGGGGTACACCTGCAGCCTGGGGACGGGGGACGGCATGAGCACAGGTGAGGGGCGCACACCAGTGCTGACCGCACACTGCGCTCGGTTCAGTTCAGGCAGGAGCCGGGCAAGTGCTCATGAGGCATCGCGGTATCGTGAACACACCTTTTCTGAATCATGTTTGTGAGGAGTTCATGCATGTAGTTTATTTCACTCAGACCTGAGGAAGCAAGGGGGAGGCAAAGAAAAAGGAGTGTTCATTGCTGAAAACCACCCTCTAAGTGAAGAGCACACCTCTTTCAAAGAACACCCCATTCACCGTATCTCCTAGCCCCCCACCTGAGCGTGCAAGAGCAACAAGCGGGCCGAAGCCGGTTTGGCTCAGTGGATAGAGTGTCGGCCTGCGGGTTCGATTCCGGCCAAGGGCACATACCTTGGTTGCGGGCACATCCCCGGTGGGGGGCATGCAGGAGGCGGCTGATTGATGTCTTTCTCTCATCGATGTTTCTAACTCTCTACCCCTCTCCCTTCCTCTCTGTAAAAAATCAATAAAAAATATTTAAAAAAAAAAAAGAGCAACAAGCGGAAACGCACAACAGCACCGAGTCCAGAGGCTGGAAATACAGAAGAAAACACCTGGACCCCTTCCCCTTTCCCCATACCCCTCCCTTGCCAATAGCCCCCAGCAACACTGCCCGACGGCTGCGCGGGAGGCAGTTCTGCTTCTCTCCCCGACTCATTCCCTGATTTCCTACAAGGAGCATGGAAAATTGTACAGCCAGAGAAGCGGTGAAAAAGTATTAAATGTCTCCGCTCTAAAATATTAACATTAAAAGAGTGAGGAAGGCCTGGCCACTGTGGCTCAGCGGTTGAGCATCACCTCATGGATGAAGAGGTCACAGTTCAATTCCAATCGGGGCACATGCCTGGGTTGTGGGCTCCACCCGTAGTGGGGAGCATGCAGGAGGCAGTTAACCAATGATTCTCTCTCTCTCTCCTTCCTTCCTCTCTCGCTGTAAAATCTACTTTTTGAAAACATTTAAGAGGGAGAGAGACGGAGAGGACACTCTCCTGGCACCGCAGTCCGGCCTGAGGCTGGCACTCACCTGGCAGAAACACCAGCACACTGCCCCGCTCCCACGCGAGCTGGGCGCCCGCCCAGGCCTTGCTCCTGTTGAAACAGGAGGTGCGATGTTAACCGCGCGGACAGCCGCCGCTCCAGAACCCTCGCAGTCCTGCAGCGCCCGATGCCGACAGCCTCGCCCGACCACGCGGTAACGTTCTCTACACGAGGAAAGGCAAGGTGCCAAGGAGGAGTCCCCAGCCGCAGGCTCCCCTTACTCTGTCCGCACCATCTGCCGAAGTTTTCCTTGGCATTTACTTGTAATCCACCCTCAAACCCAAACACTGAAAATGAACTCGATGCTCTGGCCGGGCAGCTCAGCTGGTGAGCGTGTCATTCCGAAGCACCCAAGTCACAAGAGTCAACCAATGAGTGCGTCATGGTGTGGAACAATATCGGTGTGTGTGTCTCTCTCCCGCCCCTACTTCCTCCCTTTAAAATCAATAAAGATGTCTTTAAGATAAACTCTAAGGAGTCCAAACTGTCTTCAGGAAGCCCTTTTACAGGACCAGCTCTCAAACCGCCCCTTGCCGCCGCCCCCACCCAGCCCCCATCCCTGTATGACTGTGAGATGCCAGCCAATGGGGTGGCATGGGACTCAGAAGACGACTTGTGCTTCCGGTCCCACTTGGCTGTGGACCTCAGCTGCTCTGAAAATGAAGTCTATTTAATTAAAGGGGGGCCGAGTCCATTGTGACACTAGGAGAGGAAGGAGAGGCTGAGGAGAAAGCGGGCGGTGAGGAAGCCCCTCTCCACAGAGGGAGCTCAGGAGTGACTCAGAACGAGCGGTAACCAGCACAGGGGCAGGAGGCCGCCGCTGCAGGACGCAGCCATCAGAGGAAAGGCTGTCAGCAGCATCACCTACACCCAGACTCCGAGACCAATGGCAGGAGGCGGCGTGGAAGGACCACAGCCCCACCCTGCACCCCTCCAGAGGCGCCATGGTGCACGTCAGCCCGACCGGAAAGCAGGCTTCCTTCCCTGCGGGAGCAGGCAGACCAAAGGCGACCATGTCATGCGATGGTGACAGGAAAGACCAAGCACAGGAAGAACGATGAAAATGAGTGCATCCAGCACGTGAGAGTTACGTCTCAATCCCGTTAAATGGCAATTCCAGAGAAGTCGGAGTATGGAGAGAATTGAACAGCAGCCTAACTTCTACATCTCACAAAACTATCCCAAGGAGAAGAATGAAATAAAGGTATTTTTAGCTAAATAAAAACTAAACTACCCAGCCAGGGTTACCAACAGGCATTTTTTTTTAATTATTTAATGCCCTATCCAGTTTGGCTCAGTGGATAGAGTGTCAGCCTGGGGGCTGAAGGGTCCCAGGTTCGATTCTGGCCAAGGACACATGTCCAGGTTGCAGGCTCCATCCTCAGTGGGGGACGTGCAGGAGGCAGCCCATCAATGACTCTTTCTCATCATTGATATTTCCATCTTTCTCTCTCTACCTCTTCCTTCCTCTCTGAAATCAATAAAGAAATATATTTTTAAAAATTATTTAATGATTTAAGAGAGAGGAAGGGGGAGAGGGACATTTGTTGATTGATTCTTTTTTAAAATATATGTTTATTGATTGATTTCAGAAAGGAAGAGAGAGAGAGAAACATCAGTGATGAGAGAGAATCCTTGCTCAGCTGCCTTCTCCACACGTCACCCTGGGGATTGGTTCCACAACCTGGGCACGTGCCCTGACCAGGAATCAAACCCTGACCTCCTGGTTCCTAGGTAACCACTGAGCCCCGCCAGCCAGGCATTCTCGTATGTGCCCGGACCAGGGTCAAACCTGAAACCTTTGTGCATCAGAACAGCACTTCAACCAACTGAGCTACCCCAGGGCGCCCACAGACTGCGGGCAACGTGTGAGGGAGCCGCTGCAGGCAGGATGGGGATGGTCTAAGGAGAATCGGCTGCAGGAGGGAAAGAGAAGTGAAATGACAGCCATTTGGGCGCATCTCAGCACAACAATGATAGACAGCATGACGACACTTGAGGGAGTTTTAAAAACAGCTAAACCGGCGCTCAGCTGCCCGGGGCTGGCGGGTGACTGGGTGGCCCCTCACCGAGGGTGCCAGGAGGGACCAGGACCGTGACTGCACCCCCCAGCCTGTCTCCCTTTCACAGCCGGTGACGGCCAGAAGGGACATGAGGGAGGAGGGTCTCGCAGGCCCACAGGGACAGTGTCCAGCCACGAGGGGAGAGCGCACGCCCCCGCATGCTGCTCCGATGCACCGTGCGCGCTCAGTGCCACGAGCAGCGAGGGTCCTGGATGCAGCACCTGCTGTCAAACGACACGCTCTGAGCGCCACCAGTGCCCAAGGCTGCTCCTCGGGGAAGAGGTCCCCACCTCTGAGAGCTGGGAGCAGTGGAGGGGCGCTGCAGTCTGTCTGTGGTCCTGGCTGTCACTCTGTCCGGAAGCCAGGCCTGGCATGGTTCTAACTTCAAGGGGCAACTGCCAGTGGACTTTACAAGACACTAAGCTCATCTCTAACATGCAGAGTGACCACTGCAAACGTGTCTGCATAGAATCTAACAGACACACAGACAGCTTCCAGGTGAGCGACGCGCCTTGCGCCCCGAGGCGGCTGCAGCCGAGGCCTCCTACCCGCTCTCCTTCATATCCATGTCATCGAACATCTGAATCAGGGAGATGGCGACCTCGTACATGTCCTTCGTGATCACTGGCTCCTCCAGGACGTGGGTGGAGAGCTGGAAGCGGAGAAACCCAGGGGGTCAGAGGGCATCAGGCTGGACTGCGGCTCCCGCTTCAGGCCGGCCCTGTGGCCAAGACCCCAAAGGCGAGGCATGCGTTTGCAGCCAGCGTCAGAGCACCGCGTATTACCGGACGCCCGCCCGCCTGAGAGCAAGGCCAAGGTGGGGCAGAGTCCAGGCGCCACAGCCACATGCCTGGCAGGGAACCGGCTCTGACACACCATCGGTGGCCCCGAACATCTTTGGGGCCAGCAGTTGTGACCAGAGTTGCTTGGTCACCACCAGAAGCCCCACAGGGCACCTCACCCTGAAACCACAAGTCCTGGGGCAAGGCAACACCCGGTCCACCTGCCAACAGATGCACCGTCAGGGGTCAGGGGTCACTGTCACCAGACCACAGTGAGCGGTGCACTAGAGGCAGGCGGAGCCCAGTCCTGGTGACTCCCTCACCACCACGCAGCCCCCATCGAGGTGACCTCACGCTCTGACTGAGGCCCAGCGCCCGCGTACCCTGCCGTGCGGCACGTGCTCCAGGTCGCCGAGGTAGAACTCCTCGATGGAGTGGGGCTGCCCGGCCACCTCGAACACATAGGCGGGGTTCAGCTTGTTCTGCACAGGAACCGCGAAGTAGTCAGCAAACTCCCTGCAGTTGATGGTGGCCGACATCAGGATGACCTGCGGGCAGACCCGGAGGCAGAGTGAGCGGGGCCTGGAGGGAGCCCGCATCGGCCGGCTGCTTCACACCTTCCCACACCTTCCGAGCCGCCAGCAGCGCGGACTCGACCTCTCAACCTCTCGTGGGAGGGGACGGCCGCCAGCTTTCCCTCTTCTCTTCAGACGCCTATCGAGTGGGGAGCTACGGGGTCCCAGTGACGCTGCCCCGTCTCCCCAAAAGGAACCTCCGCATCAGAAACAAGTGGGAACGGAAGGGACAGGAGGAGGTGCAGCAGCCGAGAGGACGGTGGGACGGCCGGGCGCAGGGGGCAGTGACAGGGGGCTGCCCTCACCTGGGGACGCAGGACTCGGTTTTGCCCAAGGGGAGCGTGCATTGGTGATGTCCTCACAAAACAGTGAGAGCCAGGCGCAGCCCTCGGCTCCCCATGGGGTTCGCACCCCTCACTCCCTGCATCAGGCGTCTGCCGGGCATAGCTTAGCGGCAGGCAGACGCAGGCATTCGGCAGGGCTGCGGGGTGAGCAGACCTGGGCTCCCCTGTGACGCTCACACCAATGGTCAGACCACACTGAGCAGGACGCACTGAGAGGACACGGCCCAGGGTGCAGAGGAAGATCCCAGAGGCCCCTGGGACCAAACCTGAGGCCAAATCTGACCTGGGCTTAAGGTGCAGGCAGCGCTGCCCCGGCCCCGCCTCCTGTGCGCCCCTCTCACCCCTCCCCCAGCGGCCCTCACCTCTCCTCAGACCCCTCCCGCCCCAGCAGGTCTGCGTGGTGGGCCAGCAGCAGCAGCAGCAACAGGGTTCGTGCTGGCGAGGGCCGGAGCCAGTGGCCCCACAGGTAGCGGGAAGGCCGCCTGCTGGCGCTCGGGCACCTGGCCTCTCTTTTTAAAAGTAAGAAAGGAATTTTCAAGTTTCAAAACTGGTTGCAAACGCTTCTGGCACTTGAACTCTCCTCCTGGCCCAGCTGCACACACCCTACTGAGGCCCCACATCTAGGAAGCGCTCTGCTCCACGCTTTCAATAAGCCAGGACGCTGGTGACTGACGGGCCACTCCTGCGTCCTGCACAGCAGGGAGGGCTCCTGCCCAGGCAGAGGGCAGTGACTATAAGGATCCCCAGCACTATGTCTTCTGACTACTGAAAACTAAAAAAAAAAAAAAAAAATTAGGTAACGCTAGAGCAAAAACTGTCATGAAAATGACAATCGAGAAATGCCCCGGTGTGTCACCATCTTTAACGTCCTCTTTCAGTTAGCATTCCAGAAGGAAAGCAATGGCCACCCTTCTCCGCGTTTAGTCACCTCAAGCGTAAGACAAGGCCTTGCAGATGCGGTTCCGAGCCGCGCCCTCCCAGCGGGCGCAGAGAACGCCTCCCTCCGCTGAGGCCCTCCGTGGGGAGAGCAGTCCTGCTAAGCGAGGAGCTGAAGCACCTGAAGCCGAGCGTGGCTGACTCAGAGGCGCTGTCCCCAGCGGAGGCCGTCGCAGCCCTCGTCCATGACAGAGCCCCGCTCTGCCCCACCCCCAAGGCCTCTGGCCAGGAGCACGGCAGCCCTGGTCTAGGCGCGTGATGATTAAGCGCACCCCCCACCCCCGCCTTCAGCAGGAGCTTCTGCTCAGAAGAAGGTGAACAGCAGGGACCCCGGGGACTTCAGGGGCCGCATCCCGTGAGTCTCTAAGACGTGGTCATCTGCCTGGCAGACTCCCCCGCGCTTTGGTGCCGTTTTCAAAACAGCGACCACAGCGGCATGCACACGCCTGTACACGCGGTGCTTCCCTACGAAAGCCGGGCTCCACCACCCACGTTCCATCACAGCCAGCCCCTCTCAGGTGCTCCCTCCAGGCTGCAGTGCTACCACCTCGGGCAACACGACGCCCAGAGTGACCCCGCGGCCCGCTAGCCAGGCCTGGAGCACTGCACACGGCAGGGACTTGTAAGGTCCCTGTTGCTGTCAAAATAAAGAGAAGCAAAGCCACATAGCCCATCTTAGTCCTACGCCTTCCTGCTGCTCCTGAAGTCACCTTTACCTTCACAAAACGGGAGTTGGTTCTTAGCAGCTTGCGGACCACCAGCAGCAGGAAGTCCATTTCCTCGGTTCGCTCGTGCACCTGCAAAAGACGCACGGGCAGCGCGCCCGTTGCTGAGTGACGGCGAGAGGCCAGCAGGATGCCAGCAGCGCTGCTGGGTCAGTCCCGGCTAAGAGGGAGGCCACGGGCGTTTGGGCAGGGTGATGTTTAGCATCCTTGGCCCTGCCCACTCAATGCCAACAGAGCCCAGACCACTGTTACAACCAACCCCCCACCTGGCCCACACCTCTGTGGGCCACAGGTTAACTGCTGCTCAGTGGTGTGTGCAGGGCAGCAGCAGCTGGGGCAGCAGTGCCCTGCCCGACGGGATGTGTGCCATGGCGTGGGCACTACAGGACCGACAACGGGAGGCTGGCCCTGAAGACACACGGCCAGGAGAGCTGCAGAGCGCTGAGCCGACTGGAGGGCCTGGAGCCACCTGGCCTGCCCACCCTGGTACCAGCTGGCAGCAAAGGGGCAGGACCTGGGGCTGAGTCAGGACACCCCCTCACACCAGGGGCCCGGGAGAGGCTCCTGAGGACACTTCTCTGCCAACTGGAGAGCAGCTGCTCGGCAAAGCCAGTCTCGTCCCGGCGCAGCCCGCCCCGAGCCCGGGCGCAGTGTGGAAGGAGCACGGAGGACAGATCAGCAGCCGCTGACAGTGCATCAGCTCAGATGATGGCTGGGAACCTACCTGGGCAGCCCCCATGACGGCGCACCTCACTGTCTTCCACGTGAGAAACAGGAAGCTGCTCCTCACGCAAGCCCCGAGGGCCTCTCCCCCATGAGGTGCACAGGGCCCTCAGCTCCCCTGGGAATTCCAACCCAACCCCGCCTCCGGGCTGGCCCACAGCCCCTGCACAGGCCCTGCACGGGCGCCATCAGGCGTGAGCCAAGACCCAGCGGAGCACAGCGAAGGCAGCACACGCACCTCGTCGATGAAGATGTGCGTGAAGGCCACCAGGCTCTTGGCGCTGACCACCTTCTGCAGCAGCACGCCGGTCGTCATGTAGATCAGCCTGGTGTCCTCCGTGGCCACCTTCTCCAGCCCCACCTGGATGGGCAGGACAGGAGAGAGGCTAGTTTTCAGGTTTCAGTGGCCGCACTTACCTCCAAACACCCGTTTTATCGGGGGGGGGGGGTCATATCACTTGGACATTAAGACAATTACGTATGAAAACATCTACGTACAAGAATATAATTAAAAAGTCAAAGTATAAAAGTCTAAGTCAGAGATCTTTTTCCTATTAAACTGGAAAAAGTTAACGTTATTGCCAAGGAATTCAGAGTTTCACTATTTTTTAAATGATGCCACCCTTCTCCTCTAGGAGCAGCCGGACTCGTTTGAATCCCGCAGGAAGCCATCCGATTGGATGTCAGCGCTCACAATCCGTCCGGGTCCAGCCCACCTGGTAGCCCACCAGGCCGCCCAGCGTCCAGGCGCGCTCCCTGCTGATCCAGCGGGCCATGCTGCTGGCCCCGATCTTGCGCGGCTGCGTGACGGCGATGTGGCAGTAGGCGCCGCGCTGGAGGTAGTGGTCCAGGACGTACTGCGGCAGCTGCGTGCTCTTGCCGCTGCCCGTGGCGCCGTGGATGATCACCACAGAGTTACTTTCTATCAGAGAAATGACCTGCAAGGAAAGGAAGGTCTTTCAACATTCCCGCCAAACTCGCCAGGACGTGAGATCACCCAGGAACCAAGACGAGGCAGCCTGGCCGGTTTCTCCCGAGAGAGCTTTCCGACGACCTTCCTTTCACTCTTAAGTTACTAATAACCACGTGGGCATCGCAAAGGAGCGAGAAGGCGGACGTTTGCTGCATTGCAAGCAGCGTGACCTCAAGACCAGCAACTGCTTCTGCAGACGCCAGGCCAACTTCCCCTCTACTTCCCCACTTCATCTGGAAGAAGGAAACCCCAAGCTGGGGGTTCCACCGCTCTTGCTAAGTCTAATTTCAACTATCCTTAAGTTTTTAAGGAATTCTGCTGAGAAACACGAGATTCTAGTAAGAAAAGCATGAAAACATAGCTGTCACTACATCTAAGTGGATTGGCAAGTCCACTTACAACTCTTCAGACACCTATTTAAACAGCTCCACTGCCCACTTACAGGGGCCATGGCATCTTTAATTCCCCACCCCCCGGGGCCCTGAGCCACCCTGGGCTTCGGTAAGCGAGTGCGGGAGTGAGGGAGCTCCCTCAGTGAATACTGGCCTCTAACACCCAGCAAAGTGCGTCTGCTCTATCAACGCGAGCGCCTCCAGCTAAAGCAAAGATAGAACTCCACCTGGAGCTCTGGGTCATTCGTTTCTCTGGCCGCTGCTCCCAGCACACACGGCGTGACATCAGGGAGCTACCCTCCTGGGGGCGCGGGGGCTCATGCTGGTTCAGAGGAAGACGAAGAGACCAGCGCGGGCTCCGAGCAAAGGAAGGCCTGGCGCTCGCCGTGGCCACGCCAACACCCCGCTGCGCTCCTCTGCTCAGAGCCCCGCACGCGGGCACTTGCCTGCCCCTCGACAGACTGTCCACCAAAAGGCTGGGCCCAGCACCCCCTCACAACGCAACCTCACATCCCGACAAGAAGACTCACCTCCTCCTTGCACCGATTGATAGGCAGGTCGGGGTATTTGTACGTTGTCTCTGGGATGCACGCGACGTTGCTTGACTTAGCCAAGGGGGGCCGTGGACCTGGATTCCGACAAAATGAACACATGCTACTTCTCATCTGAAGACAGACAAGGCAGCCCTAGCCGTTTGCTCAGCAGACAGAGCGCTGGCCTGCGGACCAGATCCCAGGTTTGATTCTGGCCAAGGGCATGTACTACAGTTGCAGGATCCTGGTCAGGGCATGGGCAGGAGGCAACCAACCGATGTGTTTCACATCGATGTTTGTCTTTCCCTCTCTCTTCTTCTCCCTAAAAATAGATGAAAAATATCCTCGGATGAGGATTAAAAAAAAAGTCAAAGCAAATAACTCGTGTTATTTCTAATCTGCACATACACCACATTTACACTCACATGCACACACGCACGCACACACACATGCATGCTCCACAGGCTCACACTGAAAGGGTAATTCACAAGTCCCCTGGTCCCAGCTCGTGTCGCACATCTGAGCGGGGCGGCCTCCCCTCCCCGCACCACAGCCTCATGCTGGCTCAGTCTCCCTTCGAAGACAGGAGACCTGCAAGAACAGTGCTCGTTGCTGGGAAATGGGGATCAGTGAAAGGGGAGCACACAGAACTCAGCAACGTCCATAGCACACACACGGGTGAGGCTCCAGTTCGCTGCTTGCTACTGAAACAGCTGGTGGCTGTGAGGTACAGGCACCCGAGAGGAGCACAGAGGACCCTCGGCCGCTGCCCCGCAGGAAGTCTGGGTGAGCAGCCTGTGAAGCTGGCGGCCTGCTGTGACCAGCACCTGCTGCTACAGAAAGTTGTTTCATCCAAACTCGGAGCCGAGTGGCCTGTCCTTGTGGGAGGGTGCTAGGAAGGACCTTCACCTTCTACGTTACAAGTTTATGCTCTGTTTAGGTTTTTGTCTTAACGTTTATTTTTCTTAAACGATAATAATCCTAATATATAAAAAGTCAGGGGCTGTCCCGACCGAAACAACCGGACAGACTAAACACAGGCTATGTGGGGCGACGAGACCAGTAGGGGGGGCAGTTGGGGGTGACCAGGCCAGCAGGGGAGAGCAGTTATAGGCAACCAGGCCAGCAGAGGGGGGCAGTTGGGAGAAACCAGGCCAGCTGGGGGGAGGGAGGTCAGTAAGGGGGACCAGGCCAGCAATGGGAGCAGTTGAGAGTGACCAGGCCAGCAGGCAGGTGAGCAGTTAGGAGCCAGTGGTCCCGAATTGTGAGAAGATGTCCAACTGCTGGCTTAGGCCCGATCCCAGGGACTGGCAGTCAGATATCCCCTGAGGGGTCCCAGATTGGAGAGGGTGCAGACTGGGCTGAGGGGCCCGCCCTCTGTGCACTAATTTCATGCCCTGGGCCTCTTGTTTTAAAATAAGTTTCTAATTAACAGTAAGGTAATGTTATTAGTCTTCCAAAGAACAGACTACTTAGGAGCTATATTTAAGAGAGAAAAATGTACACTTTAGACCCAAAGATCCCAAATTAGCAAGCACCATGGATTCCTTATTTACTAACGGCTACATTTCTTAGACTTTTAAGAATTTAATGTTTTAAGAGACCTGACCTGGGATGGTAAACACGCCATACATTATGCAGGTGATATATTATGAAACTGTACACTGAAACCTATATAATTTTATTAATCATCATCCCCAAGAATTAAAAAAAAAAAAAGTTAACATTTTAGCGAGTGAACAGCTCACATTTCCTATTTTGCAACAGTGAACGAGGCTGGTTACCTGGGCCGCAGGCTGGGTGGTCGCTGCCGTGCATGTCAAACTCCTGTGCTTCGAGCTGTCTGTACTTGTTAATGTACTCCAGCTCCCCACTCCTCTGGCTGAGTGACCTGCAAAGAACATCACACTCAGCACACTGTTTCCAAAAAGCCAAGGACTCACCCAGCACCGAGGAATGCTTGGACACTCTCCACCAAGTCACAGAAGAAATACAAGTGGTCCATAAACCAGTAAAGGGAGCCCTAGCTGGTATGGCTCCGTGGAAAAAGCATCCGCCTGGTCGGGGCTGGTGCAGAGGCCACCCATCAATGTGTTCCTCTCACACTGCTGTTTCTCTGTCTTTCCCCCTCTCTTCCACTCTCACTAAAAACCAATGGAAAAATATCCTCAGCGAGGATTAACAAAAAAGTAAAAATACACTCAAGTTCATTGTCATTTACCACGCAGATGCAAATTAAAGTGATGCAAAACCATTTTTTCATCCTTCAAATTGGCAAGTAAATAAATAGGAAGGATGGTAAATGGGTCTGACATCTCCTCTTAAGGCAAGCCGCCTGCCCATGTCTATTAGAGCCCACAGCTCTTTGCCCTAACAGGTGTGGTTCAGTGGATAGAGCGTCAGACTTCAGACTCAAGGGTTCCAGGTTTGATTCTGGTCAAGGGCATGTACCTTGGTTGTGGGCACATCCCCAGTAGAGGGTGTGCAGGAGGCAGCTGATGGGTGTTTCCCTCTCCCTTCCTCCCTGTAAAACATCAATAAAATATATTTTTCTACAAAAAGACAACAGGCAGGGCCTAGGGGCTCCAGGGAGGCGGGTGCCTTCTCGTCATCCTTGTGAGAGTTATAAGCGCGGGAAGGCCCAGCAGAGGGACTCGCTAACCTGTGGCATACTCTGACTTAACCTGTATCTGTTTTTAAAGACTGCCATCTGAGGCCATACCCAAACTAATAGACAGAAATGTCCCAGACAGCCCTGGCTGGTGTGGCTCAGGTGGTTGAGCCGAGTCCTGTGCACCAAAAGGCTGCTGTTCAATTCCCGGTCAGGGCGCATGCCTGGGTGTGGGTTCAATTGCTGCCTGGGCGTACAGGAGACAGCCAATCAATGTCTCTCTCTCCCTCTGCCCTCCTCTCTCTCTAAAATCATTTTTTTAAATGTTCCAATCATTCCATGAGAAAAGTCACCTGCACTGTGACATGCAAACCGCCCATGGCACTTCGCCGGGCTTCTGAGAGGGTCTTCCTGGAATGCGCTGCTGTCGGAGGAGGGATGGTGATGCCAACACTGAAGTGTGAAGTCACTTTAATACGATGGATTTGCATTAAAGGGACCTCTGGTCTGCTGTACCAGCCTAGCAGCATTCTTTTGGTCACTATTCCCTGATATCCACTCCGTAGTTCCCTCAGCACAGCGGTCACTCAGCGCCTGGAGGCTACAGTTGGCTGGGGAGTGGAGGACAGTGGGGAGTGTGCCAGTGGCAACAGGCTCCCAGGGAGAACGCAGCGGAGAAGAGAGGGCCGAGGAGAGGTGCAATGTTAATAGGACACGGAGACATTTAGGCAAAGATCAGAAGGAAACTGAGCAGGACCGTGCAGGTCTGCCCATGGACACAGCGAAGGCGTCCCAGAGGGCGGCGAGGGTCAGGCCTGGCTGGGACAAAGCATGCTCTGGGCAGAGCCAGAGGGGCCGGGTACGGGAGTGCAGGAAGCTACTGAGCCCTAAGCAGAAACCCGGTGCTGGTTCCACAGCAAGGTGCTCTAGGTCACCCACACCATGTCCAAGGCAGCATGAATCACAGTAATCGGAGACGGTCACCCAGGGGAGCAGCAGTGGGAGGCCGCGGGCGGCTGGCAGGGAACTGTCCCGAGCGCCGACTGCCACGGTACACTGGAAACCTCCTGGCTGCAGCTGATGGCACTGTCTGCCCTGTGAGCAGCTAGTGCTGCAGATGCCACACATAGCCTCTCTTACAACGACACACAGGCCTAACGTGAACTACGTCTACTCTTCACAGTTCATTTAGAGGAAAAGGCCAGAAAGAAATATTGTGAAACCAGAGGCCTGCTGCACAAAGATTCGTGCAATAGGCCTTCCTTCCCCTGGCTGCTGGCACCAGTTTTCCTCCAGCACCCAGGACCCACGCCTTCGCTCCGGCCACAGCAGAGAAGCCAAGCCTCTTCAGTCTTCAGTCATCTTCAGTCCACACCTGTGTATGCAAATTAACCTACCAGCTTTGTTGGGTTGATTTGCATACTCACTCCTGATTGGCTTGTGGGTGTCACGGAGTTACGGTCAATTTCCATATTTCTCTTTTATTAGTGTAGATGTCATCCAAGGCAAAGCCACTGGGCCGTCATCGAACACAGGCCTGGAGTGCAGACCCTGCCCGCTCCTCAGCCAGACCCACCTGTGCCGCAGGCAGCACAGTCACACCCGTGGTCCTCAGCACCCGCCAGACAGGAGATGGTGACTACAGTGAGTCACATGTCCTCACAGCTCCATTTGTCCAGGCCTTACTCCTTTACTGCCTCACCACCGTGTTTTCAGAGATCACAGTGCATGTCAGTTACCTGCTTGCATATGCGTGGCAGTTATCCTGTGGCTGTGACCCGCTTGCACACGCTACTTTCAGAAAGAAAATGAGGCGAGTCCTGGCTACTCTGCAGCCCACCCTGACCCAGCAGCTCTGCCTCTCTGACTTGGTGATGGGACTTGCTCAGCACGTGTGCTTTGCCAACAGTCAAGCCTGGTCCACTTTCCCTGCTGCCCGCACAGAGGAAGGGGACCTGGCTCCCCATGGCCTGAGAATACAGCTGAAGAAGAGTCAAAGCAACAAGGTTATTTTTGGAGCTCCAGAGGCACGAATTACAGCTCCACTGTGACCCGCAGCCGCGCAGCAGGCAGCGCAGGAGACAGCCCCACGTCCTGGGGGCACATCAGCTGCATGCGCTCGCTCGGCGTCCACTTCCCTCTCCACCACGTCTGAACGCATCGCATCGAGGGCAGCACCAGGGCCGCCGGGCGTCTTTTCGGATGAGGGAGCCAGTCAAAGGCTGACCTTATGTAAGCGGGGCCGCTTCGGTAGTAAGCTATTTCTGTCGTTCCCTCCGCCGCTTACAAGGTGAATTAATGAGCGCCTCGCCACAGGAAGACTTCACAACCTCGTTCCTAACATAGAAAGTTATTTATTCAAGCGCAGCCCAGCCTCGCGGGCGCAGTGGGAGCAGCAGACGGGCCTGAGTGAGGCGGCCGAGCACCAAGCGCCCAGTCAGCATCCCAGCGTGGACCGCAGCCTCAAGGTACGCTCTGTCCCGTGTCTGTCCACGCCCGTGTCAAGCGTGTTTCTGGACCGCACTTTGCTGTGCTAATATGTTAAAGTGTCCTCAGAACTTTAGGAGCAAGTGGTAGGTGTGACTTAGAAAACGTTCAGTCTGCAGATTATCTCTAACTTTGTATATTTCGTTTCTGCTAGCTACACAAAGCATTTTTAAAGCGTTGTTTGGGGCACTGACCTAGTTAGGAATTAAGCTTTTAATCCATGTTCCGACCTTACTTTGACCTGTGTATCTACCCAGATAAAAATGCACTCACTTTTCTGGAAAACGCATTATGCAGAGACAAATATTTGCTCGTCAGAACCGTGACACTGTGTGCAAATAAGCGCGTGCGCACCCTCCCGCAGGCTGGATGCCGCTCTTCGGCTGGATGAAATGGCCCAGACACAGCCCCTGCCAAGCGGCGCGCCGCGCTGGCTCCGAGGCCGTGGCCAGGACGCTGCTGCGGGAGCTGCAGTGGCACCTGAAGGAGCGGGAGAGGTTCATACAAGAGGTGGACCACGGGCACCCAGGGGCTCGCGCGGGGGTGGATTACACCTGGCTGAGAACCTACCAGAACCCCCACACGACCATCCCCGCCACTGAACAAAGGCAGCTTGAAGCTCTCTGCTCACAAGTGCAGCCCTGCCAGGCGGGAGCCATTCTCAGCAGGTAACAGCCCCCCTTCTTGCTTGTGACGCGCGTACTGGGGGTCTAAGCACTCACGCATCCAGACGGGAAAGTGCACGCTCTCAGCAAGCTCTTTAACTGAGTGCGTCCAAGTCCCAGCAACCGAACGCCTCGCAAGCAGTATCTGCTGCGATCTCACTGGCCAGAGATGCTTTAAGTCACCCCGAAATCTCTTTACGTACTAGACGCATAAACTAAGCCGCGTGCAGACCCGCACAGGCGGGCACCGCCACAGGCCACAGGCCATGCTGCAGGTGGGAGACGGGATGGCAAAGGAAAGTGTCTGAACCACGTGGTCATCCCTGCTTCCTCTAGGTTCCGGGAAGTGCTGGCGGAAAACGACGTCCTGTCCTGGGAAATCGTCTACATCTTCAAGCAGGTTCTGGAGGACGCCCTGGGTGGCCCTGAGAAAGGCGGGCAGCCGGGCCTGGCGGTGGGGGGCGTGAGGGGCCCCACTCACCCCGCGTGCCCAGGGGACAGCGCCCGGAGTCCGGACCAGGAAGAGATCCCCACGGTGTCCAGTTACGTGGAGCGACACGCGGAGAACAGGCTCCTCACGCTCGCGCGCAGGACGTGGGACCTGCCGCACTACCACCCGCCCAGCTAGGCCGCTGGGCCCAGCGGCGATGCAGGACCCTAGCGGTCAGAGCTCAATGTCCAGAATAAGGTGATGTGACCCCGTTTCTCTCTGCTGAGAGGTCAAAGTTAAAGATCCCCGTGGGCATGTCCTGTTTTAGACAGCGCTCCCTTTGAACCGCCCCAACAGAGCAATGTTTCTTACACACTAAAATGTTTCCTAAACATTTTGAAAAACACATTGGAAGTATTTTTCTTATACCTCCAAGCATCTCACAGACGTGAGGCATTCATGCAGTCAGGGACTTGACAAATTCGGTGTGACACTCGGGCATCAGCCTGGACTTTGATTCTAAGAGGAAGCTACACACAACAAATAAACGAGCGGCGTGAGTCCTCCCTCCCGTGACGGTGCCGCCAGGGCATGGCCTCAGAGGGGAGACCGTGGGGCAGCGGTGAGGGCGGCGAGGGGCAGGAGCAGCGGTTCTCAACCTTTCTAGTGCTGTGACCCCGCCATACAGTTCCTCATGTGGCAGTGACCCCAAACCAAAAAATAATTCGGGTGGCCACTTCAACACTGTCATTTTGCTAACAGTCATGAAGCGGAATGTAAATACCCGATATGCATTACGTATTTTCCGAACGGCTTTAGGCGACCCCTGTGTTTTGGTCGTTCGACCCCCCCCCCCCCGCCGGGGTCGCGACCCACAGGTTGAGAACCGCTGGGCAGGAGTGAGGGCGGCATGAAGATAAAACTGCTCTGTGTGATACCGACGGTGGATACGTGTCCTGGTACATTTGCCCAAACCCACAGACTGTACAACCGACACCAAGAGGGTCCCCCCCCCCCGCTTCTTAGCCGTGATGTACCCACACCGCTGCATCCACTGCAACAAAGGTCGCACCTCAGAGCACAATGTTAACGGGGCGATGCTGGGGGGACTTGCGGGGGCCCACGGCCCTCGGCACTCCATTTCTACGTACAATTCAACTGCTCTAAAAAAAAAAAAAAGAAAAAAGTGGTCTAGCCCAGGCACACGGCATGGCTCAGTGACTGAGCACCGACCTATGAGCCCGGAGGTCGCAGGGTCAGGGCACAGGCCGCCGCCATGGCGGACTCCATCCCCAGGGAGGGGCGTGCAGGAGGCAGCCCCCCCCCCATGATTCCCCCTCATCCTGCATGTTCCTCTCTCTCCTCCTCCTCCCTTCCTCTCTAAAAATCAATAAACAAAATATTCTATTAACTTTTTTTAAAAAAAAAAAAAACTAGAATTCTGCCGAGACCGGTGTGGCTCAGTGGACGGAGCGTCGGCCTGCGGACTGAAGGGTCCCGGGTTCGATTCCGGTCGGGGGGGGGGGACAGGGACCCTGCTGGCGGGCACTTCTCCAGTGCGGGGCCGTGCAGGAGGCGGCGGATCCATGTCTCTCTCTCTCATCCATGTTTCTGACGTTCTATCCCTCTTCTTTCCTCTCTGCGAAAAATCAATAAAATATATTAAAAAAAGAAAAACACAAAAACTAGAATTCTGCATCTGATAGGGCAGCGGTTCTCCACCTTCCTGAGCCCGCGGCCCTGGCCTGCAGCTCCTCCTCCTGGGGCGGTGACCCCCCCCCAACCATGACAGGTGGCTGCTGTGATGCATCGTGATGTCAATGGACGACCCCCCCCCATGGGGTCGCGACCCCGCAGGTTGAGAACCGCTGTGATGGGGGCAGCAGGTGGGCGGGAGGCGGGAGGCGGGATGGGGTTTGGCGGCGGCCAGCCTGGCACCGCCCTGGCAGCGGGGACCAGCCAGGGGGAGCCAAGACCCCCGCGTTGTCCCGGGCCGCGCACCCCCCACCACGCGCTGCCCCTACCTCCTGCATGCCGCCGCTGCCGCCTGCTGCGCCTGCGCCGCCGGGGCCCGCGACTGCGCCTGCGCCGGCGCCTCGGCCTGCGCCTGCGCCTGGGCCTGGGCCTGGGCCTGGGCGACGACGACGGGGCCGGCAGTAGCGGCCCCAGGGGCTCTGCTGTCCCGGCGCTGGGCCTCCTCGCGGGCCGCCTCGGCCGGGAAGGCGGGCGGCGAGCCCAGCAGCTCCACATCCGTCACCGTCTTGCCGATGGTGAACCAGTCGTTGATCTGGTCGATGGTGAGCTTGCGCAGCATGGTCGCGCCGCCGCCGCCGCCACCACCGCCTCTGCCTCAACCGCCTGGCGACGACGACGACGACGTGGGAACGTGGCTCAGCGTGGCGCCCACGGCCCCGCCCTGCTCCAGGCCCTCCTCCAATCGGAGCGTCGCGCCCCCGGCCCCGCCCGGCTCCAGGCCCTCCTCCAATCGGAGCGTGGCCCCAGGCCCCGCCCACCGCCGGCTCCCGGCCCTCCAATCAGAGCGGCGCACCGGCGCCCACGTGTCCGGGCCTCGTGCCAGCCAACCCACGCCGCCGCCCCGCCTGCCCGGCCACACGCGCGCGAGGCCTGCTGGGAACTCGGCTCGCCCCGCCCCCTCCTCCCCCCAGAGGGCGGGGCTTTCGAAGCCCCCGGGGCTGCCTGCCACCTGCACTGACCCCCGGAGCCTGCGTGATGGTGACCCCGAGGCCCGAGGCCCTCTGGGCGGGGTGCAAGGTGTCAATGCACCCGGATGTGCCTGCCCCCTCCTTCTGGGGGTCCCCAAGGGGGGGCAGGGCCGGGGGGGATGGGGTTCAGGTGAAAGCAAACCTGGGCCGGAAGTTGTGGCTGCCTTGGCGGGGAAACGGGGGGGGGTCCCCCCTGCCCCCGATCTGGGGGAGAGGAGCCGGGAGAAGGTCACGGGAGGCGGTGAGGGATGTGACCCCCCAACAGGACAGCCGGGCACCATGGCCGGAAGAGGACTGGGGGGGTCCCAGAAGAAGGGGTGCAGGGGGGTGAAGGCCCTGGAGGAAGATCTGGGGGGGCTGGGGGGGCCAGAGCATAAGCAAACGCAATTCGCCCTCCTCCTTTTACACCTGCAGGTCCGCTGCCCTGACCGCCCACCGCTGGGCAGGTACCTGGCCAGGGGCACCGGTGCATGGGGTGGGGGGGGAGGCGGGGTTCCTGGGCAAGTGGATGGCGCTTAACACCCCCAGAGCTGCTGGCCGGGTCCCCGCCAAGCAAGCGCTAGAGGAGTGGAGGGAGGAGGAGGAGGAGGATGCAACCCCAGGAGACAGCCCGGAGGAAGGGGCAGAGGGGGAACCAGCAAAAGGGGGTCCAGAGGAGGGAAGGCGACGCGGAGACTCAGGAGCCTGGCATGACCATCAGTGGCCAGCGCAGGGTCTGGGCATCCAGAGCAGGGCGCTGGCCAGGTAGCTCAGGGCTGGAATATGCTCCCCCAAGAAGAGGTCAGCCTGGGAAAGTGCAGCGGGCGTCCGCGGGCTTGTCCTGTTGGGGCCCGGCATGGCGCTGGTACCAGACGGGCCCTGAGCCCTGAGCAGGCCGGCCAGGCGTGTGTGGGTTCTTGACCCGGTGCAGGAGGAACTTCACGTGTCCGGGTGACTATGAGGGTATGTTTATTTTTTTTTTTAATATATTTTATTGATTTTTTACAGAGAGGAAGGGAGAGGGATAGAGAGTTAGAAACATGGATGAGAGAGAGACATCGATCAGCCGCCTCCTGCACAACCCTTACTGGGAATGTGCAGGCCACCAAGATACATGCCCTTGACCGGAATCGAACCTGGGACCCTTGAGTCCACAGGCCGACGCTCTATCCACTGAACCACACCGGTCTCGGCAGGGTATGTTTGTTAACGCCAAGGACATGAGACCCGGAAGGGCTTCGCATAGAAGCAGCCACAGGAGAGAGCCCAGGCTGGGCTGCTCCGCTCACTGGGAGACAGGGTCAGGGGGTGGCCCCGGTGAGCTGTCGCTGTCCATTGCTCCCAGGTGGCTAGTCTCTCCGGGTCCCTTCGCATTTAGGACGTGCACACCTGTGGGGGAAGGGAGTGGGGAGGAGGAATCCTGAAGTGTGCTCCCCAGGGGGAGAGCTGGCTCTGGGCCCTTTGTTTTAGCGTTCGCTCTCCCCCCTCCCCCCCTCTCTATTTTTCGCAGGCAGGAATGTTCAGGGAGGTCGGGAGAGATGTGGCAAACTATTCACTGTTTTCCCGTGTGCTCCTGCGAGGTTGTGGTCTCCATCGATTGGCCAGTGCCCGAGCAGGTGGCGCATTGGTCACAGCCACTGGTCCTGGTATCACCCACTTGGTTCTGCTGTTTTTCTGGGCCTGGAGCTGAAATACAGCCGAGGCCTACATGTCGTGTCTAGGTGAGGTGACCTTCTTTACTGGCTGTGAATTCTTCGGCCCCTTTGTTCAGCGCTCTCAACTGCCCCATTCTGCTGGCCAAGGAGTTTTCTAGCTTTTTTTATTTTTTATTTTATTGATTTTTTTACAGAAAGGAAGGGAGAGGGAGAGAGAGTTGGAAACATTGATGAGAGAGAAACATCAATCAGCTACCTCCTGCACACCCCCTACTGGGGATGTACCAGAAACCAAGGTACATGCCCTTGGCCGGAATCAAACCTGGGACCCTAGAGTCCGCAGGCCGACGCTCTATCCACTGAGCCACACCAATTAGGGCTCTAGTTTCTTACCCTGAGCAGCACGGAGCTGGGAATCGCAGGCCCAAATCCTGGCCACACCACTGACTTGTATTATGAGTTCCAGACCTTGTATTCTGAGTGTGCCAAAGGCTGCAGCCTCTGAAACGTGCCCGACACGCCTGCTGGTGAGGACAAGACATTTCATGGGCCGTCGGAGACCTGCGGGCCTTGCATATTTGTTTGCATATTTGCGCTCCCAGAGCAGCCTGGCCGCTCGCCCAAAGGGAGAACAGCTGACAGCCATTACCGTGCCGCTGATGCACGAAGCAGCCCTCTCCCACACGCAGCAGCAGAAGCCAAGGTCACCGTGTGCCTTCCCGTCTTTGCTGACCTTCTCAACCACGAAACGCAGCATCTGCACTTTGAGTAAATCCGCCGGGGCGGCGGGCCGTTCTTTGAACATTGTTTTCTCTGAAGACGTGTTGGATTTGCAACTGCAGACATTAAAAATCTGTTGATCTCCAGTCAAGTTTGAAGTTCAAAAGCTTTGTCTTGAAATAGCTTACAATGATGCTCTTCCAGTTTTCCCCTAAATCTTTGTTGCCCTCGGCAGTTTTCTAACTCGTTATAGGTCTACAGCACTTTTTCTTTTTCTTTTTTTCCTTTTTCTTTTTTTAAATATATTTTATTGATTTTTTTACAGAGAGAAAGGGAGAGAGATAGAAAGTCAGAAACATCGATGAGAGAGAGACATCGACCAGCCGCCTCCTGCACGCCCCACAGTGGAGATGTGCCCGCAAGCAAGGTACATGCCCCTGACCGGAATCGAACCCGGGACCTTTCAGTCCACAAGCCAACGCTCTATCCACTGAGCCAAACCGGTCTCGGCTACAGCACTCTTTTTCTAAGAGTGGTTCTCAGGCCTGGCCCTTGTCCCAGGACTCCTCTTAACAATCGTTGGCCCTGCCCTGGCCAGGGTGCTGCATTTGGTTGGAGGGTCGCCCCATGCACGGAAAAGTCACAGGTCCGATTCCTAGTCAGGGCAAAGGCCTGAGTTTCAGGTTTGGCCCCAGTTGGGGCAGGTATGGGAGGCAACAAATGATCAACGTTTCTCTCTCACATGGATGCTTTTCTCACATTGATGTTTCTCTCTCTCCCCCTCTCTCCTTCCCTGGCTCCTCCTTTCTCCCCCCTTCCTTTCTCTCTAAAAACAGGAAAACCTCCTCAGGTGAGAATAAAAAATAACTGGCTCTGGCAGGTGTGGCTCGGTTGGTTGGAGCATCATGCCGTACCTCAAAAAGGGAAGGGTTTGATTCCCAGTCACGGGACATACTCAGGTTTCGGGTCCCATCCCGTCAGAGTGCATGCAGGAGGCAACTGATGGATCAATTTCTCCCCCCTTCCTCTCTCTAAGATCAATTTTTTTTTTAAGCTTACCAAAAATAAAGCTGTGTGATGTTAAGTACTTTTTATGAAAAGTCACTCTTGTTTTTCCTGTGTGAGAAGAGGACACTTTTACATTGTCAATGGCCTCAATGTGGCCGTACTGAGACAGCGGGGCTCAGACCTGATGTCAGTCTCTGTGACCTCACAAGTCACAGCCTCTGGAAGACTCCAGCATGCCCTTGTGAGAGAATGCGAGCGGAAAAGAACATTCGCATCTTCCCATTGTGAGGGAAATAGCTTTGACACCCCCCACCCCCAGCAGGAGCTTGGAAACCCCCAAACCATACTCGGGAGAACCACTACCATAAAACGGCCAGCCTTTAGGTTTTGCACGCAGCTTCCTGTGATCCTAAACCGTCTTCTCCTGGAAGCAAACCCTCCCCCACCCCCATCCCATCCTTCTGCCTGAATAATGAACTGTTCGAGTCTGTGTGTTTTTTTAAATCGGACCTACCGGCGATTATTCCGTGTCTTGGTTTGCCCGAAATGTCACCTTATTCACCGAAGGTTAATTTCCTTAAATGCCCTGAATTCTAGGTTGGCAGTTATTTTTAGTTCTCCGTGGTTTTGTTTTCAGGTGTCACGGTATCCATTTATTTCCAGGCCCCTGCCTGCCAGGCTTCCGTCGGGCCTTGGGAATCGGTGGTGTGACTTTCATTTCATCGCTTCTGGAGATGTCTCAGCCACCTATGTTCTCATGTTTCTGCTCCCTCTCTCGTTCTTTTGAGACTCCAGTTACACACCTGGCGGCCTCCCTTGCTGACCCCTCTCCCCGCACTCTTGTCGCTACGTTTCTGAATGGTTTCTTCTACTTTCCAATGCAGTTAAGTCTTCAATTATCTAATCCGCTGCTAAACACATCCGATTTTTCTTTGGCTCTTTTTTCAAACCCGGTAAGTGGCTTTCTTTTTGCTTCACTTGCTACCATACCATTTTCTGCTGAAATTTCCAGATTTGGTTTTTTTCTCCTTGCCCAGTGGGGTGGGGTGGCACTTTTTAAAGGCTGTGCCTGTCTGCAGGTCCAGTGTCTGGAGCCCTGTGCACGTCTTTATAGTGGCTCTTGCATCGAAATTACTATGCACAGAATAGTAATGCATAAATGCACGCAGGGCAGCCCGGTGAACAACTCAAAGAAAAAATGGCAAGAAAACCGCAGAGCCCGGAGACGCGACTCCTCGGGCTTCAGCATAGCAAGGGATGCCGGACCCCTTTTCCCAGGTTGACCAGCTCCTCGCCCGCCCGGGGCCCTTCCCGGTCCCAGCAGAGCCCCGCGCCCGGAGCCTGAGCTGCACGGTTCCCTTCACCTTTTATTATGACACCTCCCAGCCCCGCCCCGCCGCGCCGCCACCTCGGCGTGGCCGCTGGGGGCGCTGTGACGCGCAGGCGCCGCCGGGGACGCGCGCTCTGGCTCGGGGCGCCGCTGCTTCCGCTGTCCCGGCAGGCCCTGCGCGGCGCCGGCGCGTTCCGTGACCTTCCCGAGGAGCTGGCGGTGCGCGTCGGGGCTGCTCCAGCCGTTGGTCCGGCGGCGAGGTGAGGGCGGGCGGCCGGCGGGCTCCGGTGCTCGGGGCGGCCGTGGGGGGCCGTGGGGGGCACCGCGGCAGGAGCCGGCGGCGAGCAGGACCCTCCCCGGAACCCCGCCCTCGACCCCCGCCGACCTTGCGGCCCGGCCCGGCCCCCGGCGTCCCCGCTGCGGCCGCGAGCCAGGCCGCCCGGAGCCGGAAGCGGGGGCCCGGAAGCTGGGGGTGGGGGCGCCAACCGCCCCTCGCCCCCCCGGGACCCGCGCCCTCGGCCGCGTGGGTTCCGGCCGCGCGGGTTCCGGCCGCGCCGCGCGCGCTGGTGTCCGGTCCCCGCTGCGCCTCTGCCGCGGGGGGCGGGGATGGGAAACGGGGTTCCGGGGCGACGCCGGGCTCGTAGGGAAGTGGCCGCTGCTCCCGACGCCCCGAGGCCGCCTCTGCGCGCGCGGGACGAGCCCGGGACGGAAGGGGCTGGGGGCGCTGGGGGGGACGGAAGGCGCGCAGGTGGCCCTGGCGGCGGAAGTCGGGGTGTCGGGGTGACAGGCTGAGGACAGGTCACCTGCCCAGCCAGCTGCCCAGGCAGCTTGAAGGGGAAAGGAAAGTCGGGCCGAGGCCGGTGTGGCTCAGTGGGTAGCGCTGCGGGCTGAAAGGTCCCGGGTTCGATGCCGGTCGGTCGGGGGCAGGGGCCTGGGTGGCGGGCACATCTCCAGTGTGGGGCGTGCAGGAGGCGGCTGATGGATGTTTCTGACTTTCTCTCCCTCTCCCTTCCTCTCTGCAAAAAAATCAATAACATATATTTTTTAAAAAAAGAAAAGGAAAGGAAAGTCGGGCCCTGACCGGTGTGGCTCAGTGGATAGAGCGGCGGGCTGCGGGGTCCCGGGTTCGATGCCGGGCGGGGGGCAGGGACCTGGGTGGCGGGCACATCCCCACTGTGGGGCGTGCAGGAGGCGGCGGATTGATGTCTCTCTCTCTCATTGATGTTTCTGACTTTCTATTTCCCTTCCTCTCTGCGAAAAATCAATAAAATGTATACTTAAAAAAAGAAAAGGAAAGTCGGGCCCTGACCGGTGTGGCTCAGCGGATGGAGCGTCGGCCTGCGGGCTGAGGGGTCCCGGGTTCGATTCCGGTCGGGGGCAGGGACCTGGGTGGCGGGCACATCCCCACTGTGGGGTGTGCAGGAGGCGGCTGATGGATGTCTCTCTCTCATTGATGTTTCTGACTTTCTCTCTCCCTTCCCCTCTGTGAAAAAACAAACATATTTTTAAAAAAAAAAAGGAAAGGAAAGTCGGGCCCTGACCGGTGTGGCTCAGTGGATAGAGCTTCAGCCTGTGGGCTGAAAGGTCCCGGGTTCGATTTCGGCCAAGGGTATGGGCCTTGCTTGCGGGCACATCCCCACTGGGGGGCGTGCAGGAGGCGGCTGATGGATGTCTCTCTCTCTCATCTATGTTTCTGACTTTCTATCTCCTTGCCTCTCTGTAAAAAAATCAATGAAATATATACTTAAAAAAAGAAAAGAAAAGTCGGGCCCTGACCGGTGTGGCTCAGCGGAGAGAGCGTCGGCCT